>JAUPFV010000005.1:179327893-179927893 GCA_036936605.1 Limnanthes douglasii subsp. nivea | reverse complement strand
AACGGCTCATACACACTAGCTTCAATGACCTCAATTAAGGGAGACCAAGTGACAATGACTCGTATTTATGAAGACGTTACCATCATTTGGCCCACGTTTCGTCTCGATGTTATAACTTAACTTATGCACCCAAAAGTTGCATTATGATCTTTCTAATCTCTCGCACATCTTAAACATAGCACTCGATATTATTTTACTTTTAACTTGACATAACTACTAAAAAATAGCGCCCATCATGCAACAAGTCAAATGTATAAATAAACATATTCATCGCCTAGTCCCCTAATCCTTATTTTGCCCTTAAGTCTTCAACGATACTTCAACAAGGATCATGGGGATACTTCAAGTCTTAATAAATTACAATCTGCTTCATATACTCTCTAGTCCTTCCTTCATTCTTCAACAAGGACTAGCAGGCTACTCAGGCCATACCATTCGAGCCTACACGTTTCCTCGTCTCAACCCTAAATAAGTCATTCTTTCATTCTTCTATAAAGACTAGAAAAGCTACTGCATCATACCCGTGAGCATTATTTTACAAAGCATTTTATAAGCCAAATCAACAAAGAAAACAACTCAAGTTAACATCCAAAACTCTAACAACATGCTACATGTCGTAGTACTCTTTTTCCTCCTAAAAGAATAAATATTTTTGTCTTTAATAGAGGTTTTCGCCTCACATGGATTTTTTAAAGAGATTGGAAAAGGGTATGTATAGATTAAATCTAGAGATATCTCTGAGTTTAGTCTTGCTAAAGTAAAAAACTAACCTACTAAATTATTCAAAAACTCTCAGGAGTCCAACCAAACAAGACTGTTATATTGCTTGGTATTCTTTAGTATATGACATACTAAATCAACCAAGAAAAGCGTTGAACATAACCAACAAGCTTAAAAAAAAATATGAAGTGACCAAGAACATTAAAAATTATTAAGATAGTTCTTCCTTAAATTTTTTCGCAAGGACTATGGGGTTAATAATAAGGGTGGATTTCATCCGTATTACCGATGCTTTCCTACTAGTAACCCAACAAACTATCGATGCCTCATCATTGCTCATGCCGACAATCTAACCCAATACCTTATATCTTGTGTCCCTTTGGCTGATAGCCTATTTTGCCAATTTTCCCCTTGCTGATGGTCACCTAGCCGATCTTATGACTTAACAGCAGTTGCATGTCAGTTATGAAGATATTAACTTTAAGCACATACGAATAAATGTATCAGGGTATTATAGTTTTTTATAATCATGATGCTATTGAATATTGTATTACAAATGTAATTTATTGTACTTTCCCGTATATAAAAGAAACACATTAACAAAATAAAAATATATTAAAACCTTTCTACCACTTCGTCACTTTTGCACTTATGAAACATCAACAAGTAAATGGGTGGTCAATAATGCTTCTGACTCGAAGCACTTCGTGCATCATAGGATTTTCCCGTCTTTTTTTTCCGGCTCGGCGATGGTAAGAATCAACAACTCATATTATAAACAGTTCATTTTTATGGTGTCACTCAAAGGAATTCGGTAACTTTCCTTAGTCATCATAATACTTGGAAAAGACTATGAGAGTTATTAAAGATATAAGGTCCAAGCCCGTTAGCTCTTTATTTTATCTAATAAATATGACCAAATGCTATATGTAAGTTTATTTCTAAATAAATTGAAACCCTAGTCGCTTTTTAGCGGCTTATTCTTTTTCTCTATTTTCTCTCTCTTTGTTTATTAACATCCTACCAGAACCTCGAGTAATCTGATCGGGGAAGCATGGATTCCCCTCTGTTTCCGCGAGGTATTCAATTGTTTATTTATTGTTTGGATCTGGTTTCTAGTAGGTATTCGATTATGATTCGTTGTTTGGACTGCATATTGGTATTCGATTTTGTATTAATATTTGCTTTCGTCTTGGTATTTCAATTCCTTGTTTGGATTTTATTTCTGCTAGGTATTCGATTTTGATTCGTTGTTTGAATTATTCGATTTTGTATTGGTATTTGATTTTATCTTGGTATTTTGATTCGTAGTTTGGATCCGTTTTTTGGTAAGTATTCGATTTTGATTCACTATTTGGATATGTATTTGTTGTACTTCAGTTACTGGTTGTTCTTCTTGTTTTGACCATTCTACATGACGCGTGGGTGTGATTGTTCATCTTGTTTATTTTGGATATATTTTTTATTGGTTTTAAATTTGTTCTATTGGTTTTTAATTAGATTTATTTAGAAATTTTTATCTGCTTTTCGTCAGAAGAGATACAGTTTTCAGTTTTGGGTCTGTTGTGTGTAGACACAATCAAACAGTCTGATCGAAAGGCAAATGATGTCTGTTTTTTTTTCTAAAATTTAGAGAGTGTGTTTGGGACATCCAATCCTTCAATCTGATTTGTTAGATTGTGATTTGGTACTACGTTTTACGGTAAATCCCTGTTGGACCAGTGCAATGCTTTATGTTGGTAAAAGAGGTTTGATTTTATACAGAAATTAATATTTTGATTTGTTTTACATTTGGATATGATTGAGTATTCAATTTGATTTTGATAGACCACTGAGATTTTGAATTTGGGGTTTGATTAAGATTTTGATTTGATTTTCCGATTTGGATTTTGTATCTCTTGATTGTTTGACTTTGTTTGATTTGAGATTGTGGATCTTATTGCAAATATGATAGGAAAATATGATTTTATACAGTATACTAATATCAAACTGAATGACAAAAACTTCGTTATGTTTACATCTGCATATCATTCAAGTATGTCCTCGTCTTCCGCTTAAGGAATTGATTCATCATTGTGGATTTTGGATTCAGGTGTTTCTCATCATATGTCACCTCACATGTCAAACTTTGTTTCATTGTCTCATGTTTGACCCGCATCTGTTTTGTCTGCTAGTGCTACAAAAATGTCAATAGAGGGTATTAGCTCTATTTTTACCCCTCATATATCGTTATATGATGTTTACTACGTTCTCACCTTTGCTTTGAATCTTGTTTCGGTTAGCTAATTGTGTAAATAAGGTTATTGGGTCTTATTTTTTTATTCCATTTGTGCTATACATAATTAACATACTCATAAAATGATTTGGACATGTCGTAAAATAGGGGAACTCTATGTTTTAGAAAAACTCGAAGTTACATATATGGATGTCTATGGTGTTGATAGTAAAAAACAAATACTTGACTGATATTATTGCCTCTGGTGTTGATTTGTTTTTGTTTCGTTTGGATCCTTCATCGACTGATTTTTATCTTTGGAATTCTTGTCTGAGACATGTATCATCGCGTTTGAATTTTTTAGTCTCTACATGTGCTTTAGGTCAGTTAAATAATTGTAATAGCTCGAATTGTAGTGGTTGTAAACTAGCAAAATTTTCGGCGTTACCGTTTAATGAAAGTGTCACTTCTTCTATTGCTTCGTTTGATATTATTCATTATAATGTATGGGGTCCATCTCATGTCTCCACAAAGTGTGGTTATTCATAGTATGTATGGTTTATTGATGATTATACTCGATACACATGGATTAATCTGATGAAACAAATGTCAGATTTCATTGGAATTTATAGAGAATTTAAAGCACTAGTTAGGACCCAACATTCAGTTGTGATAAAATGCTTCAGGTGTAACTTATAAAGTGAATATACCTCCAATGATTTCAAACATTTACTTGCGTCTGTTGAAACTATGCATCAATCAACTTGTACCGACACCCCTCAACAAAATGGTATTGCAAAAAGAAAACATCGTCACCTTGTTGAGACTGCTTATTCTTTCCTTTTATCAGCTGAAGTTCCAACTATTGTTTTTGGGAGAACCAATTTTGATTGATGTTTACGAATTCCCACTGCTCATAATACAAGAGTGTATCCATTTTCAAAGTTATACCGACAACTTCCAAATTATTCTTCTTTACGAGTGTTTAGATGTACATGTTTTGTCCTTCGTCGTCATCTTGAACACAACAAATTGGGTCCTGGAACAGCTATATGTGTTACATATAAAGTTTATTGTTGTTATGATCCCAACCGTAAGAAGCTATATGTATCTCGTCATGTCACATTTCTTAAGCATATCCCATTTTATTTGATTCTGACAAAATAACATGATGTAACTGATGAGATCAGATATTTTAGCTACTGTATCTTGTTCCTATCTGAAGGGCAGTTCGGACCACACCACTATCAGGTGAAACCGAACAGTACTAATATAGTGAAAAATGAATAAGCTGAGTGATGGTCACCTCACTCCAAATTACTAATGGGTCCTTAAACTCGACCCGACAGGCCCATGGGTCACTAATTAAGTATAAATACCCCAACTACTTTCATTAATGAGGGTAATCAGAATTTACTGCTAGCACACAGCTTAATTATCTATCTAATCTCTACCTTAAACATTAAATTCTCAAAACACTTTACTAAATTACCCTCAAACAGAAATAAACCACACCAGTAACAAAGACAAACCTTCAGGCTATTGCTTCTTTTGAAACTAATAGTATTATATCTTTAGAGGGTAAAAAACACCACTGGTCGCTGTAATAAACCAGTATCTAGTGTTTCAAAAGGCGGAACAAACAAGTCTTTATTGACCTCAATCCATATTTTCTGCCATAAATTCCCTTTGACGAGCCACTCAATAACCCAATCCGACCCATCTAATAACCCAACCCACTCAACAAACTGGTCCGACCCATTTACAAACTCAACCCATTTTAATAAAAAATTATTAAATTAATTTCACTAAATTAGAATCTCCATTATTCACAATGCACTACTAGTAGGATTGTTTTATTTTATATAGCGTAAAAATTTATACCATTTAGTTGATGTGGGATTGGGATACCATTTGTACCATTGTTATCATCATCTTCACCAAAGTATGTGTTTACAATAATGTTAGTACGATAACTTTCGTTTGCATACTTGTATGAATTTTTGGTGTTAAGAGAATGGTTTATAGTTCAACGCCGATGATTATGAGTAAAGATTGAGGAAGAGAGTAGAACTGGAGAGTTACCGGCTAAGGTAGTCTATCCTAGTAATAGTTACTTAACGTAATAGAAAATCTATGTTCAGAATATTTCTTTTCAAGCTCATTTTTAGGGTAATGTAATCATTTGAAATGTTTATCATAGCTTATGCTTGACGAACCAATAGAAAATGATGTTTTTGAATTTTAATTACGGGTTATTGCCCAAAAGTATTTGAAATGTGACCTCCCAAAGATGGAAAAGAAGAAGTAAGTTTCAGGGACTTTATCAACCTAAAAATGGCTCTATGATCTGCATAGTTATCTCATTTACCCATATGCATATTTTGCAAGCTCTCTCACGCGGTATTTATTCGAAACGTCTCGGACACTGCATTTTTCAAATTATTTTCTACCAACAGGATCTTTTCTTACTAATTCTATGATACCAATGTAGGTTACGGTCCCTATTTACACACAAACTAAATACTTGTTTTGTTACTCTATTGATTTATGAACTTTATAGAGTACTGTTATTTGGTTATGTTTATGTTCTCGAATTGTTCTATCAGACATTTTTTTTAGATTTAGATGTTAAAAAGTTTATAGTTTTAAGGACAACATATAAAAACATTCTTTTATATCGTACATTGGTTGCAACAGTTAGTGCTATATATGCCAGATTGTGGTACCAGATGTACCATTTGGTACTAAGTGGGCAGATTTAAGGAGACTATATCATGATCCAAGAACATATATCTTTGTGCTAGTTAGTTGGTTTGCTTTTGTAGTTTGGTAGTTAAATATATCCATTTCATTTTAAATAAGACAAATGTAGCTTGAAATGGATTGATTCTTGATGGAATCGGCTTGGTGTTTTCCCCGTTTAAGCATCATTGCTTTGTGTTTGTATCCTAATCCCACATTGAATGAATGGTATAAATTTTGACGTTATATAAATCAACACAATCCTACAAGTAGTGCAAGGTAAATAATATAGACTCTAATTTAGCAAAGTTAAATGGGTTATTAGATGGGTCGGATTGGGTTATTGAGTGGGTTAATCTAAGAGACTAGGTAAAAGTAAAATTAATTTTATTTTTTTTACTGCTGCCCTTTGACCAGCGACAAAGGAAAATGACTAACTTCTTACAAGTGGAAAACAGGAGGGACCATTGGTGTTTTTCACCCTATCTTTTGACATTGATGTTCCAGCTTATGAAACATCTATAACTGTTGATACTATTTTTGATCCATCAATGTCTGAGCCAATTCTTTTTTCTGGTATAACAACAGATCCTTCACCTCTCAAGAGATCCACTTGTTTAAGTAAGTCTACTAAACTACCATATTTCGTGTACTCTTCTTACTCAGATCCTTTTCTTCTTTCATAGCAAACATACATGATTTGTATGAACTTCAGCCGTTTAAATAATCTATTTATGATCCTCATTGGCAAAATTTTATAGTCGAAGAGCTTACTGCTCTTTATTATACTCATACATGAGATATAGTTAAACCTCTATCTGATAAGCATATAATCGGTTCTCGCTGGGTTTTTAAATATAAAAAAAGTCTGATGGGTCTTTTGAAAGATAGAAAAATGGTATTCACATAAGTATGGTATGGATTATGATGAGATATTTACCATAGTGGCAACAAATAACAACATTCGTACTCTTATTGCGGTTGCATATGTTCGCTAGTGGGAGATCTTCCAACTAGATGTCAAAAATGAATTTTTGAATGGTGATATTCATGATGAGGTTTACATGAATCCTCCTTCAGGTGTTGCTCACCAACCAGGTGAAGTTTGTCGACTTAGGAAAGCTTTATATGGTCTCAAACAAGCTCTTCATGCTTGGTTTGAAAAAATCTCTATGGTTATTACTTCACTTGGTTTCCTTGCTGGTAATTATGATTCGGCCTTGTTTATCAGATGTACGCGTGCACGAAGAATTATTTTATCCTTATATGTAGATGATATGATCATTACATGTGATGATATTGATGGCATTGAGGCACTAAAATGTGATTTGGCTCAGCGTTTTGTGATGAAAGACTTTGGACTATTACGTTATTTTCTAGGTGTTGAGGTGACTCACTCTCTAAAAGGTTATATTCTCTCTCAGACAAAATATATATTCAATTTATTCGAGCGAGTGCAATTTTATAATAACAGAATGATGGATACCCCTCTTGAAACTAATGCTCGGTACTCTCTAACTGATGGTGTCCCTTTGTCAGACCCAACTCTATATCGAACTCTTGTAGGGAGCTTGGTTTATCTTAGAGTTACTCGACAAGATATAACTTATGATGATCATGTGGTTAGTCAGTTTGTTACTGCTCCTACATCTGTCCATTGGGGAGCTGTTCTTCATATATTGAGATATCTTCGTGGCACTCAGTTCCGGAGCATTTTGTTTCCTTCGACCTCTTCACTTGAATTGCGTGCGTATAGTGATGATGTTGGGAATATAGGGGTCCGGTCCACATATTCCGCCTTCGTATATAAGTATGGACAATCCGATCTCAACACTAGTATGATATTGTCCGCTTTGGCACCTGAAGGCCCTCACGGCTTTGCATTTGGTCCACTACCAAAAGGCCTTATACTAGTTGTGGTATGTTCTTAATTATATACCAATGATCCTTCCCATGTTTAACGGATGTGGGATGTGGGACTTTGGTCGCCACCCTAACAAATCCTCCTCTCGAACAAAGTACCACTTAGCCTCCTCTCAATTGACTTTCATCCGCTCACTCTAATCAGAGATTGCTCCATCTGAGCAATAGAGCTTTTTACAGCGGATCTATCTACTCACTCGACCATCCTGCGCTTGTTCCTTAGCTCCACTATCCACTCCAATCAAGTACCACCGTTTGATGAGTCATGGACGCTCTAGCTCCACTATCCACTCCAATCAAGTACCACCGCTTGATGAGTCATGGACGCTCTAGCTCCACTATCCACTCCAATCAAGTACCACCGCTACTATCCACTCCAATCAAGTACTACCGCTTGATGAGTCATGGACGCTCCGACCATCGTGTTCCTTCTGGGCCTGACGCTCTGATACCACGTGTTGGGAATATGCGGGTCCGGTCCGCATATTCCGCCTCCGTATATAAGTAAGAACAACACAATCTCAATACTAGTATGATAGTGTCCGCTTTAGCACCCGAAGGGCCTCACGGCTTTGCATTTGGTCCACTACCAAAAGGCCTCATACTAGTTGAGGTATGTTCTTAATTATATACCACTGATCCTTCCCATGTTTAACGGATGTGAGATGTGGGACTTTGGTCGCCACCCTAACAGATGCGAATTGGGATAGTGATCCTCATGAACGAAAATCTACTATTGGTTTCTGTATTTCTTTGGAGATTCATTAATCTCATGGAAAATCAAGATTCAAGATGTTGTCTATAGATCGTCTACTGAAGTTGAGTACCGTGATATGGACGTGACCACATGTGAGATTTTTTTGTTACGATGGTTTCTTGCAGATATGGGGGGTTAATGTTACTAAGCCCACTTCTTTACATTGTGATAACAAAAGCACCGTGCAGATAGCAAAGAATTATGTTTCTCATGAGAGGACGAAGCACATTGAAATAGATTGTCACTTTACTTTGCATCATCTTCAAGTCGACACCATCTCGCTTCCATGTGTTCCATCAGCTTTGCAGGTTGCTGATATTTTCACGAAGGCTTAGTCAACAGCACGGTTTCGTTTTCTTTGTGACAAACTCTCAATGCTTATTATTGTTGCATTGTGAGTTTACTTCTCCAAATCTAACTCTCATTGCGAATTTACATACGAGATAACTAGGCTACCATGAAATCAGAAAACAAGAAAAATGTTACTCATCTTCGTAAGTTTTTCTCCTGACAAAATAAAAAAATTATATTTTAAAAAATATTATGGCAGCGAAGATTTGAACGAGGCATATATTAGAACAACGTATCTCAAAACTCTGCTAAGTACAACTATAGTAGGCTAACTAGTTTGATTTCATCTCATTTTGCACTCAATCAAAGTGTGATGAATAAATCTAAACGTAAACTTCAAAACCTCAAATTCATCAATAATTTGGCCAGCAACAAAATAGTCCGAACTATAATTTTCCTCAAACCTCTCATATAAATTAATAAAATTAATAGTTATAAGTGCTTTGTCTATTTAGACCGCGTTCTAAATTATAAGTCTTATGCAAAGGTTAGCCTAATAAGATTTTAAAATTGAGGTTTAATATAGACTGTGCCTATTAAACTTAGGTAGATTAAACTCAGTCCATAGAAATTTGAAACTCAATGTGATGTCTATAAATACGCTTATAAATACAATTGTTCGATTGATGGGAGGATCGATATGTTATAAAAATTGCTTACGTTTTAGAGTTTTTTTTTTTTTCTTCCACATATCCTTAAATCTTCTTTTATTTATTTTTTTCTTTTTTTGTTCTTTTTTTTTATCCTTAAATCTTCGACACACCATGTTTATAACGATTGTTAATATTTTATTATTTTCTCCCACCTAGTTCATTATTCTTCTGTTACTCGTCCATTACAAATTTATTACTTCCTAATCACAAACCGTCATAATATCACACTCCGACCAACATTTTTCGACCGAAATCCAAGAAACATTAGTCGAGGCCGTCATAATATCTTCTGGCGTATGTGGTTCATAGATCGAAAGGTTTATACTATGTGCAGTTCCCTCAATATATATATATATATATATATATAATTTTTTTTTAATTTTTTAAAAATATATAAAATTCTTTAAAAGGTAAATTTAAACCACTGCGAAATCGAAACAAAATATACAAAATCAAACTAATTTGATTAATTTTTGGTTCAATATATATCTTTTAAACGGAAATACCTCACACACGTCTCAAGATTAAATTACCGGATACGTGACATTCTATCTCACAAGAATAATGACATAAAAATTAATCAACAACTTTAAAGAAACAAAAGCATTGTTTCATTAGAAACTTGTTAAAGCTATACAAAGTTACGAAAAAATAAAATATTAAAATAAAATTAATTAACAATTGTAACAATCATACTTCGCGAGGCCTGTCTGCTCTTCCAACGTCACTTTGCCCGTCAAGCAATGGTTTGATTCTATCGGGCGCTCCATTTTCACTTTCCTCATTAAATTTGTCCACGCTGTGCATAAAAATCCCTGTCCAAACAACAACAAACCTTGTCAAAATTTCAGGGATAATAAACATTGCCATTTTAGCTCGAGTTATTCGACCCTGTCACCTCACTTATGATTAAGAGTCGAACATTAAGCTAACACCAGACAGTGTTATATCAAACAACTTTTATTTTCATTTTCCGACACGATATCATATAAATCTAACCAAGCCGATGAACCACCCATCAATCTTATCAATGCTGAGAATCTAAAAATAAGAGATTAGATTTTACCTATGAACCATATTAACGCGGCTAGAAACAGTATAGAGGTAAGGGTAAGAGCAGTTTTCCTCCAGTTGTTAACGTGGTCCTGCACATGATATTCACCGAGTTCAAAATATAACATAATAAGGAGAAAATAAACATAACGAAATCTGACAGCTCATTGGATTATGACTTTTATGCTCAAACTCTAAATCAATATTTGTATATATTTCCTAAAAGGAGTCTTATGCGTAATAATGCAGGAACTTATATTGTGAAACATCGTCTAAACGCACCTGGAAGACCCCAACAAGTGGTGAGGAAGGCACATCACCAAAGATGTGGATTGCAACCGTAGACATAGCCATCGATAGTGGTCTCAGACTTGGCTTGACGCAATGGAGACACACATAATTAACTGGTGCCTGCAAAAAATACGATAATATTGTTGAGAAACTACTGAATAGTTTTTCAACACTTTAATTCATAATGTTACCTGTGTTGCAAAGACAAGTATCTCGCCCAATGAAAAGAGGATTATAAAACCAAGCAAGCTCTTTAGAGAGAAAGCAGTGAAACATAAAATTGCACCAAAAAAAGTTGCCGCGGATAGAAGCTGCAATATCAAAACGAAAAGTGGACTTGTGAACAACAAATACTTGATCTTTTTAAAGTAAAATTTAGAATACTGACGAAACTGAAAAGAAACATACACAAATGTGAAAGAAGAAAGTGTTATTTTTCATTAAGAAGGTATCTTACTTTAAATGCATTAGAAAGTGTCGCGGTCATGCGATCAAGAATCAATCCTCCAGCTAATGTTCCCACTATTCCGCACACAATTGTGATACCTCCAAACATCATATCTGCGTTTTCCTGTCAGATAAGGAAATGCCATAGCTTTAATCAGTATAACATAGATTATATCTCCAATTTATACCAAAAGTTAGTGCAACTATACCATGTGGTAAATATTATAACCAGCCTTTGGACCCCAATATGAGTAAGCTCCAATAACAAAGTTGTATGCAATGTAACCTGCACAGTACAAAATGTCATATAAAACACATTAATTTGATTCTTAGATCAGCCTGTTCAGTATAATAAGTAAGGAAGTTGGATTTGGAAGAGCAAAGAAAAATACCAAACACGTTTACGACATAAATTCTATCAACTATAAGAAGTTTCATATCTTTCCCAAATCTAGAGAAGTGATTCCGAATTTGCATCGAAAGATTTGACCTGCCATATAAAAGAATGAGGCAATTAAGAACATGACATATTGAATCATACGACTAAACACTATCTATCATCTTTGTTACTTTCTTCATTACTGTTTGGTTCAGAGCTCGCCAAAGAAGCGTGAACTGAAATAAAGGCACCACAATCACAAAACCGTGAATAGCATGCATTAACGTCAAATTGTGGGTGCAATTATATATTTGCAACATAAATAAGAGAGCTGCTCACTTGGAAACTTCATGTGAGGCTTGATCTACCATACTTGCATCTCCCCCGGCCGTACTAACATTAGTTGTAGATGTTTCCGAATCTGCCGTAAAAATATTTACATTATCACTATAAAATTTGAACAACACATAAGTTGATTAATGCTCTCTTCTCCAGCAGATGAAACAGAATTTGATAATAGTACAAGATACAAAAACGAAGACAATAATATACAGAATTTGAATAGCGAGGACAATCCACCTTCACACGCAGGAGTAACTGTTTCAGTTGATGTCGATGCTTTCCTTTTATCAGCAGGAGCAAAACCTGAGGTTATATACATCAATAATGGATAACTTAATTGTGAAACCGGTTGGAAAGAAAAAACAGACAAACCATGTTAAAAGATTAACCTTTTAACTCCAAGGGCTTCATTAAAAAACCCGCTAAAGCAAAAGGAAGCATCAAAACCGCCTCTCCATAGAATGCATGGCGCCAGTTATAATTTGTGCCGACCTAAACATTGAGAAAACAAATAACAAAGAATTTAGAATCATATAAACGAGAGATTATCGGCAGAGGTGTGCGCAACTGAACAGACACAATGGGCAAGATTTTAAATATGCAAATAGACAAAGCAAACATGTAAAAACGTCAGTAATTCGATCACGCTCCATAACAAACTCAGTAATTAGAGAGGTTATTTGGCTTACATATCCACCATAAACATAGCCCAGAGCGATTCCAGTTGGTATACACATGTAAAAGAATCCCAACCATGCAGTTTTCTGAACCATAACAATGAATTAGTAACCACTCGTGTGTAAAGAACCGCAATAAATAGTTAACGAGAATCGTGATTCCTGGAAAAGAAAAAAAACCAAGACAATGAAACAAACCTGAGTCGCAGGAGCACTGTCATCTATAAATGGAGCTGCAAGACTTATGAAAGAAGCCTCACCAACGCCAACAACCCTACAAGCAGAAGAAAATACGGACATACATTTAGACCAAGAAACTAAAGAAGCAGTTATCGAGAATCGCGTCAACTAAGCTTGAGACTTACATGCGACATATAACAATTGACCAAAAGCTAAAAGAAGCACCACATCCGGCTGCGGCTATAGTCCAAATTAGTAATCCAACTCCGATGAGTCTAAAAGGGTTGACACTGCAATCATAACAACTTATCAGCATAGGGAAACCAAAGACAGTAATCTGAGTTATGAACTTGATACAGATATCTCAAATTATGGAACCGGGTCATGTTTAAGGACTCATTTACTTAATAAGCTGATTAGCACCTAGCTTAGTCAAAAAGTCTTTAGTCATTTTATACTTTTGTCTTGTCCTGATAGTTCAGTGGGCAGTTTGTGTCCGAATTACCCTTGTCCGGAAATCTCAGTAGGCAATGGTTAAGTTATCCGGACTCATCATGTATAAGGACCCATTCACCAAATCGATAAGCCAATCATGGTTTTGAAACGATTGAAACGAATGAAAACATTTTAAGCAGGACCTTCGACCTTTCTTCAAGGACACAAACATATACTAAAATCGAAAGTCATCTTAACAACCAACCTTCATATAAGTAAGAAATGACAGGCCATTAAAGATGATCTCACGTCCTACCTAAGTTAGTTACTCACCTTTTTGCCAAGGAAGCAAAAATTGGAGACGCAACAAGAAGTCCAACCATAAATGCAGATGATAAGACACCATCTTCAAAATTGCTCAAGTTAAAGGCTCCTCTGTGAGCAAGCAATCATAATACAATTATAAGAACCAATAAACATACGAAAACACACCAATTAATCAAACTTTATATTCAGATTATGCACGAAAAAAACAGTAAATCGTACTGAATTCCAGTTCCAGAATTGCATATCCCCTTGTCATCGCAAGTCCTAATACTCCCGTTTACACCATTGCTTGCTATTACTCCTCGATCAACATAGTTTAGCATGTTAATCACGCAAAAGATAGCTAGTAACCTGAAAACCAAGAACCAAATTTACTATGAGCTCGTAAAAACAAGCAGCTTAATTAGCAAGCAAAACAGTGTAAAGTCAGAGTTTCTAAACAAAGCCTTTTCATCCACATTTCACAGTAATTGCATTCAAAGTGAGAGAGTTGTCAATTTCTAGAAAGCTAAAACTAAAACTATAGTGTGACCCTGCCAAGTAACAACAGCCTCCTTCAACCCTAGACACAAACTACTCCACACAACACAAGTGTGATTACTTCTCTAGTCTGTTCCGACTTATAACGAAAGCAAAACAAATAAATAATAAAATAAAATAAAATAAAATAAAACGAAATGCTTACTCTGTAACTCAACCTAAATCGCAAACTCATCCGTGAAAGACACCTAATCTCAATTTCAATAACACGAAAACAAAAGAAAAGTAGAAAGAAAGCTTTACTTACGCTTTAGGAGAGAGCCGTGAATTAGTCGAGCTTGAAGCTATCACCGGCGGTGGAACCGGAAGGGGGAGAGAATGAGTCGGCCGTGACTCGGTTGCTTTGGTTGGAGAATGTTGAAGATCTTGATCTGTCATCATTATTTGTGAGTCTGGTAAAGTATCGATTATTAATTAAGTAATTATATATACACTTAATCAATTTTTTGGGATTTGATTTAAGACAGCGATTCAGATCAAAACCAAATCGCCATTAACGTTAAGCTGAAGCACACGCATTTGGCTTGAAAAGAGGATATTCGATTGGTTGTGTTAGAGTTACTGTATGTATTTATCTGTTCTTCTTTGGTTGTGCTGTGTTGTGTTGCTGTCTTTCTCTTTCACTTGTTCTTTATCTTTTCCTTTCTCGTTCTTTATCTTTTCTTTCATGGTGGAACACTGGTACACTTGGTGAAAATAAAGTTGGTTACGATTTCTAAGGATTAAAGTTGACAATTTGCTATCCAATTATTTATTTCTTATATAATGGAATGATTTACTCAAGATCCGAAATCCACTACTCAATATACTTTTACTTTTGTTTGGGACTATCTTCTTATCGTATCATACTAGGAATATTTATTTTTATTCTCTTATTTAAATTTAAATCATAACAGAAAAGATTCATTATTCGTGGAATAAAACTAATATGCGAATATGCGTGCATTATTTTATTTTTTATGCAAAAAAAACCATATTTTATTTAAGGACCGAAATGTAAGATAAAACAAAATATCAGGTTCCAAAGGAGATTAGACCAAAAGAATACACAAGATCCTAATTAACTATAGGGTTCGATTTGGTAAAGTACCAAATCGAAACAAAACCCTAAATCAAATCAGACAAAAACTCCCTCTTCATCTTCTCCATCAAGTAGACGCCATGAAAGAAACCTTCAACCTTCACTCTCACACAAACCTGTTCACCAGCCACAGCCAATCCATTAGCCATCCAACCCGAGACAACTCCCAACCAACAACTGCTTCTTCATGGTCGACGCTCATCCGGAGTACCCTCTCTCCGATAAGGAGGAAGGTCGGAAACGGGCGCAGTGCACCAGAGAAGCATCTGATTCTTCATGGTCGACGCTCACCCGGAGTACCCTTTCTCTCCGATGAGGAGGAAAGTCGAAAACGAGTGCAGTGCACCAGAGAATCAGAGGTCATTCCCAAGTCGAAAACCTAAACCTAGCCCGAGTTCAAAGCACCGTAAACAGCCCACCACCGAGCATCCACCCACAACCAAACCAACGAAGTCACATCAGCCAGGGTCGATGTAGCTAACGCCAAGACTTTCAAGTGTCACGATGGCCAGAAGCTGAATCGGGGCATCAACAATAGTGAACGATTTACTACCCTTCACCTGCAAAGCCCACTTCGAAATCCAATCCGCCGCCACATTCTGAGGTCTAGAGACATATCGAAGATTCATTGAAGAACGAATCAGGCTGCGATAGATCGATACCATAGAGATGGAAGCAGGATTACCGATGGCCACAATGTCGATAAGAGTCTGACAATCAGACTCAATATCGACATTGGACCAGTTGTTTCTTCTGCAATGGATTAAGGCCTCCAGCCGAGCCTGACACTCAGCTTTGAAAGGGTCAATCTTGCCAAAGAGGAAGCCATGGCCAGAAATCAAGTTGCCCAGCTCATCCCTAACCAAGAAACCACCACTGGCTTCGCCAAAGTAGCTACAAGCGCCATCAACGTTAATCTTCAATCTGCCAGGAGGAGGAGCAAGCCACTTCAAGTACCTAATCTTGTATTTTCTGTTATAGATTGATAGACACCCCAAGGCAGCACCAGCCTTGTATACACCTGACCAGTGAGAAGCTTTTAGAGTACCATTAGAGTCAATACCAGTAATAATACTATTGATTCTAATAATAGCGCTACCAAAATTATCATAGGAGTCATTGAACTTGTTGCAATTCCTATTACGCTAAATTGTCCAACAAATGATTTGCGGGACAAGATGGGTAATCTGGAACTTACAGTTCGAAGACCAGAACCAACTATAGAAAACATGACTTAGAGACATAAACCGACTCAGGGGAATCTTAAAGAGAACCCCATAGTAATTCCACAAGGACCAAGCATAGTTACAGTTGATGAAGAGGTGATTCTTCTCTTCACAACTGTAACAAAACTTGACATTTAGAAACAGAAATAAAATGCCTTTTAGCAAGGATACTATCAATTGGGATAAAGTTTTTTAACAACTTCCAACTTAGAAAAGAAAATTTATTTGGGATAAAGTGGCTCCAGATCTTTTTAAAAATGTTTTGCTTTATGTTTTGAACCTAATAACATCCCACGTTTGTTTTGTGTTAAACTTTTTATCATTAGAAAGATTCCATTCAATCTTATCTTCCTGGTCATGGACAATCTTAACACATTTAATATGTGAAAGATGATCCTGAGACAGGAAGCTAAGAAGAGAATAATCCCAATTGTTATCCTTCCAAAAAGTTGAGACCTTAGCAAAAAGAAGCCAGGCCCTAGAATCAGACACACTAGCAATGGGAGGCATGTCATGCCAGGCATCTCTCCAAAAATCCACATCCCCTCTGCCTAATTGCCAGTTAACATAAAGATCAGCCTGATTCTTAATAGAGAACAATCTTTTCCAAGTAATGGAATCAGTCGATTTACACACAACAATAGTAGGATGACTGTTTAGACAATAAGTGTGATGCATAAGATCAGCCCAAAGAGAATGGCCACTTCTAAAAATAAACCATAACTTAAAGGAGAAGGTGGTTTGAATATCAGATAATTGCTTGATATTCAAGCCACCTTCATCAAAGGGCCTACACAGACAGTTCCATGAGGTCCAATGGATGGCTCTATCATTATAGTTGGACCTCCAAAGGAATTTATTAAAACATAACTCAATCTTGTTGAGAATAGCCTTGGGGATAAGAGTGTTCTGCATCCAATAATAAACTATGGGATGGAGAACACTCTTAATAAGAGACAGCCTTCCCCCAAAAGACAAAGATTTCATATCCCAAATCTGAATTTTATTATAAATTGCAGCCAAAATATTAATGAAGTTCTTCCCTTTGTTATTTGCAGATATGCTAATTCCCAAGTACTTGAATGGAGCATGATCAATGTTAAAACCAGTAGAAGATTTCAGCCTGGTGTTAGCAGCAAAAGCAATCCTTGTAGAGGTAACTATCTTTGTTTTTTCCTTGTTTATCATCTGGCCAGAAGCAATTTGATAATTTTCCAACAGCTTACACAGATTATCTATAGAAGAAGGAGCACTATTGGAGAAAATGACAATATCGTCAGCAAACACAAGACAAGTTAAAATATAACCTGACTTTAAATAATATTTCATATTTTGATTAGATTCATAGAGCTTAGAGAGACCTCTTAGAATAGCCTCCTCAGCAAGAATGAATAGACAAGGAGACAATGGATCTCCTTGTCTTAAGCCATTCTTTTGAGGGAAATACCCAATGTTATTACCATTAATGAGAATAGAAACCATCACATTAGAAATGAGAGAATGAATTAAAGCCAAAAGACCATCAGAAAAACCAAAGCATTTCATCACCTTGATAACAAAGACATGAGACATTCTGTCAAATGCCTTTGTCATATCAAGCTGCATTATAATATTACCCTTAGAAGGCCTTCTATTAATGTTATGCAACATCTCTTTCATGATGAGAATATTATCATGAATAAGCCTATCCTTAACGAATGCACCCTGACATTTAGAAATTATATTAGGGAGAATGAGGGCAATTCTAGTGTTAATAAGAGATGAAATGAGCCTGTTAAAAATAGTGCAAAGGCTAATTGGCCTGAAATTATTCCAAGAGATAGGGTTAGGAGACTTAGGGATAAGACAAATCCCAGTAGCAAAAACACCATTGGGAATGGTCATACCCCTAAGATAAGAATTAATGGCCTGACAAAGATCAGAATAGATGATATCCCAACACGACTTTAGAAAATGACAGTTAAAACCATGAGTGCCAGGAGCACTGTCATTCTTCATGGCAGAAACAATGCTCCACATCTCCTCTTTAGAAGTAGGCCTCATAATACTACTATTATCCCTGGCACTAACAAGATTAGGAATGTTACTAAGAATAGAATCATTAATGTTAGAATCATCACATGAATAGGTGCAACCAGAAAGAATGCCTTTAAAGTAAGACTCAGCAGAGCAAACAGTTTCAGAGTCCTTAGATAACCAAATACCATTGTCTTTAATACCAAGAATGGAGTTCTTTTTTTTTATTAGAAACATAAGAAAGATAGAGTTTAGTGTTACCATCACCACTCTTTAACCAAGAGTTATAGCACTTCTGCCTCCAGTAACATTCCTCATTCTTAAGACCTTGAAGGAGCAAGTTGTTGGCCTTAGCTAAACTAGCCTTAGAATCAGTACTGTTGGCAACCTGGTGACTAATTTCCTTAGTAGCCACATCCTCCATAGCCTGCTTAACTTTACTAAAAATATTTCCAAATTTGTTAATGTTCCACCCTTTAAGAAACTTCTTAAGTCTCTTGAGCTTAAACCAAAGAATCATATTAGTCTCACCCTTACAATACATGTTTCAGTTAAGAGTAACATCATTAATAAAATCAGGATGGTTAGTCCAAGCATTAATAAACTTGAAGAAACCTTTATTGTGAGAAACAGAGCTAATAGAGTTAGACAAAGTAATCAACAGAGGAGCATGGTCAAAGCAAGTTCTGACCATGTGTAAGACCTGCGTATGAAACAAAGTAGAAGCCTTATTATTTATCATAACTCTATCTAATCTTTTCCAGGCTTTGTTATTACTCCAAGTGTATCTGGAGCCAATATAACCACGATCATCAAGATTACAGAGCCTGATGAAATCATTGAAATCATCAGCGCTAGAGACATCAAAAGATGAGCAGTTAAGCTGGTCATCAGAGCAGGAGATGGCATTGAAATCACCAGCCAGAATCCAAGGCTTGTCACTATTAGGTATGATTCCCAACTTACTCCAAAGCTCATTACGCTGCACACTTTTATTCTTAGCATAAACTGAAGTTAAAAAACCAGAGAAGTTAGAAATATTAATCTCCAAATGGAGAAACTGATCATGATCAATCAAGACACTTAAGCTAATCTCATCAATCCAAAAGATCCATACTTTATTAGAACAGTTAGCAACCCAATTATTAAAACCAATTTTCTTAGCAATTCTCTCTATTTTATCAATTCTATCCATAGGCTCTTGAATATCAATCAGTTTAACCTTATCTTTATTAATGATAAACTTGAGTCTAGACAATGTAGCATTATTATTGAGACCACGAGCATTCCAACTAAGAAACTTAATCATTCAGATAAAGAATTAGGATTAGTTTTGTCTCTTTTATGAAGAGATTTAATAGTTAACCTTTTGGCATTCCTGCTTTTACTTGCATACTTTAACTTACTGTGAACTAAGGAACTGAAGCCATGAACAGAAGAACTGGGAGAAGCAACAGTTAGGGAAGGATTATAACTACCAATATTACTTTGCTTTGGAGAGCTAGACACAAGATCATCTGCATTCTGATCCTGGTCCAATCCTTGGAGCGCGCTTATCAAATCCAGATCCTGCTTAGAAGAGCAAGTATCTCTAACATGACTTGTAGTACCAGGATTGCTAAGTGCCTCAACAGGCTTATCCTTAGAAGTAATGATAGATTTAAGTTTCCGTTTGTAAACCTTAATAAAAGGTTGAGTTTTTTTAGAACAATGAGGACTTGTAACATTTTCTTTAACAGCATCAGAATGAAGAACATACTTTTCTGTACCAGTCACCTCCTCTTTAGCATCATCTTTATGAACAACATCTTCTTTATTTAAATTCTTCTTGTATTTCTCTGAATCATGCCCCAAATTATGACAATTTGACAATAACAAGGATCATTCTTATAACTAACACCTAACCAGCAACCATCACGATCACCAAACCCTATCCACAGTTTCTTTTTCAACAATTTGGATACATCAAACTCAACCAATGCATAGCAAGCATTCATTTTAGCCCGATTGATATCAGGCACCATAACTTGATGAACAATTCCTAAAGAAGCAACCAGCTCTTGTATAATAGATCTATTATACAGAAACTCAGGCAACTTTTCAAACCTTACCCACAGTAAGGCAACATGACACTCGTAATTTTTACTATTTTGAGAACACCATTTGATGATCCGCATAACTTTACCATCCACATTCCAAAAACATTTCGACCATATCCTATCGACATCCTCCAACAAGGTGAACTTGATAAGAATTTGTCTTGAATCGAGCGTGACATATGTAAACATCCCCTTGAACTTGAAAGAATCAAGAAACGCTTGAAACGCCGCGCGCTTAGGAATGCCTTGACTGAATTTCGCAATAAGTGTAGATCTAGATTGAGCCAAAAGAGAGGCTTTAGTTTGCTTTGTGAATTGAATCACATTATGGTCTTCAAAAGACGAAACAAATTTCGGGCGGAACTCTGTACATTCTGTCTTGTTTTTCAAAACTTCAGTGAATAACTTTCTGTCATTAGTTTGAACCTCATTAGAACTTTGAAGCGGGAAACTCTTCTCCTTCTTATCATTCAATGGAGGAAAATCGTTGATACTTAGAGAATTGTTAGCCATCTTACACCAAGCTTAAGAAACCAAGAAACAGAGCAAGAAAACCTCTGAAAGAACAGAGTCCAAATGCTGGGAAAATAAAAGTTTCCAAAAGAAAACCCACACCAGAAAATAACACCAGAGTCGGCAAGACCTCAGAGAGATCAGAGAGCCAATACCGGAGCTCGCAGCCTCCAGAGGGGAAGCCCTGCTCCAAATCCGAAAACCAGAAACCAAGGTCACTTAAACTAAGCCGGAGATGAAGGAAGGAAGCCGATGCCGGCAAGGATAAGATGAATGATATGATTTCTTAGAGATCAAGAAAACACTCTCATTTCTTGGAGCTCCTAAGAATTAATTTAAGAATTTTTATTAGCAAGATTCGAATATGCGTGCATTACGTTAAAGATATTTCAAATGAATTCGAAAACGTATAATAAGATTCACGAGTTTGCATGTAACTGCTCAAATTTTTTAAAAGATTTTTTCACTATTTTGATGTTTTTAATAACAAATACAGTATATATACTATGATATACCATTTTTATTAAATAAGTTCACATTCTCCAGTTGACCAGTATAATATTTTTTTATAAAAGTTTTAACACTACCAGTTAAAAGTCATGGAACTTTAGAGAACAAAAAAATTAATTATGTTTTTAATTCCTACGGGGAATAAATTAGATAAATTTTCTTTTTTCAACTTTTTTTCAATTTTTTTCAATAAGTATTTCTATTAAATCAAAAGAGGTTAAGTTACGACAAGTTTGTCTTGTTGCCAGTAGAATGATTTCTTAAACCCTGTATATGGATTTTGGATCTACTGATCTCTCTAGTCTTCTAGTTTCCAAAATGAAGTCCATTCTTCTAAAGTAGAAGATGTTTAATTATATGTTCTAATGAACGACTTCAAGCTTCACATAGCTAAAGTAAAGTCCATTCTTTTAAAGTCATTACTTGATGTTTAGTTTTATGACTGAATTTTTTCATAATTGTCGTGAAGTTATTGAAGAGGTTATTATTGAGTCAGGTGTGATCCTAACCACAATAGTTAGTGTTATCTCAATTTACTACTAAATTTTTTTTAAGCCAAAACTAATTCTCTCATTTTTATTTTTATTTTTTCAATTTTCAAACTCTATTTTCTTTTTAACCTTTTCTTCTTCATCGATTTTGAAGAACAAAAAAATATATTTATCAACATTAATATGAGAGAAGTGTCGAAGTTGTCAGTGCGGATTTTTTATGACTTCATCGGTTTGTAAGATTCCTGGATTTAGGATCACTTTTCTTATTTTTGTCATAAGATGAATCGCCAGTACAACATGTTCAAATCAGAAGAGTGTTAGTTGGTTGCCGAAGAAGCTTACGGGCATAGACGTTCGACCGAAAACCTACTACCTCGACATTTTTAGTGGTCTGAAAGAGACGAATGTAATTATTCTTGATTTTTTTTTTCAATTGTCAAACCCGATGTGTATCTTAGTTCGTTATGTGTTTTTTTGCATGTTATATTCAATGCATATTTAAAGGAGAGGTTTCTGGAATAAAAGATCAGACTCAATCGCAATCCTGATTCAGATTATGCTTACAACCGAAAGATATATACAATATCGAGTAATGCGCCAGTTTGGTTGGATTTAGATCAACCGCTGACTCTGCAAGCAACTAAAGCGGTTATTAAAAAATGGGACCACGTTTGATATATTGTTCATAAAGATATTTTGCGACAATGATGTAACTATCTACTAGCGATACGACACATCCCTTGGTCGGACACCTCAAGGCGACGATAATTCAGTACGATCAGTATGTTAATAAGTATGGTTGGTATGTCATAAATCTTACTATTCTTGATGCATGTGAGGCAGTATGTGTGATTTACCGGATCAGATGTGCGCGACCTCATGATGACAGTGAGGTTGAGATTCGGAGTTTTACACAACAGGTTATGAAAATCGCCGCTCTTTGACTCCTTATTTTGTTAGGTATTTTGATATTTTTTTTATCATATGCACCTGACTTGATTGTTGTCTTGTTTTTTTTTAAGTATGGATGTCACAATTTTTCTAAGTACATAACTATTATGTATTTTATATTGGACGTTATGTGTTTCTGAATGAATTATATCTATTGGATGTTGGTGTAACTAAATGAA
Organism: Limnanthes douglasii subsp. nivea; assembly: GCA_036936605.1. Taxonomy (NCBI): domain Eukaryota; kingdom Viridiplantae; phylum Streptophyta; class Magnoliopsida; order Brassicales; family Limnanthaceae; genus Limnanthes; species Limnanthes douglasii. The sequence continues at coordinate 179,904,789 of JAUPFV010000005.1, read as the reverse complement.
TTATATCTATTGGATATTATATTGGATGATGAAATTTTTGTGGAAGTTATGTTATGATTTGAGTTTGCTACACAAACGTGTGATGGTACAAAAAAAGTTATGTAATTTTTTTTTAAAATTTGTTTATGTATACTAGCATTATAACCATTGTATACCGCTCATAAAATAGATGTCCTGCCGATATAAAAATTATGTACCAGCGATAATTATGTACCAACGATATAGTATTCTACCGGTTGTCTAAAAAATCACTATCGTCGGTATGGTGCTAAAAAATGTAATGTTGGTATGAGTATAATATTATCCTCATACCAGCGGTATAGTCATTAAATTTCACCAGTCTAATTAACGCACCTTCGGTATGTCTCTAACGTGATCTTCAATATTTTTTGTCATGAGAAATTATTTTTTAATCCTTTGTTTCTTTACTATTTTTAAGTCAAAGTGCATGGATGACTAGGATAAATGTTGTATTTTATTTTCCAACTTGAACCTTTGTAAGTTCATGGATGTCCGTGAAATTTTGTAATACCTATTGAAACCTATGAGTTCTTTATATCATCTCTTCCACTTGTTTGTATTTTTCAATGTTATTGTTTTTATTAATTATAGTAACTTATGTTTACCAAGAGGTGATCAGTCCGATGGTGATTTAAATTTTATTTCTGTAGTAAATAATTGTCGATATTGGTAACCAACCTTACTTTGACAATCGTTGGACCTTGGCAAACATTTTGAGTTTGAGGCTCTTCCTTGGGTATTTCTACGAGGAGTAAATAATCTACTTGAACCTTGTCGGTCATTCTGAACTCGAAGTTCTTTCTCAACTTGTCTTCATTGAGTATTTTTCAAGGAAAAAAAGAGCTATGCGAACCTTGTTTTCACTTCGAGCGTAGGTTATTCATCAACCAATCCTTTTTGGGTTTTTTACAAGTACACATGCACAAACTTAATATATATATTAAAAAAAGAGATTTTTTATGGTAACAAACCAAAATATATACAACCAAATAACAAATATATATACATCAGTTCATATTATAAAACTCCCACTAAAATTTAAAATCCTCTAAATCAACAACACTCATCCTAATGGTGTGTTCCCAAAACATTAAATGCAATATTGTTTTTGTAAGAATATTTTCTGCCATGGAGTTTGTTAGGAAGGCGACCAAAGTCCCACATCCCACATCGGTTAAACATGGCAAGGATCGGTGGTATATAAGTAAGAACATAGCTCAACTAGTATGAGGCCTTTTGGTAGTGGACCAAATGCAAAACCGTGAGGGCCTTCGGGTGCCAAAGCGGACAATATCATACTAGTGTTGAGATCAGTTGTGTTCTTACTTATATACGGAGGCGGAATATGCGGACCGGACCCGCATATTCCCAACACGTGGTATCAGAGCGTCAGGCCCATACAGAACGCGATGGTGGTGAAATTATCGGAGGTCGAACATGATAATCAGTAGCCATGCTCAATGTGATCTACTCTAGAGATCCTAGTTCGGATCATCCATGACTCATCAAGCAGTGATACTTGATAGGAGTGGATAGTGGAGCTAAAGCGTCCATGACTCATCAAGCGGTGGTACTTGATTGGAGTGGATAGTGGAGTTAGAGCGTCCATGAATCATCAAGCGGTGGTACTTGATTGGAGTGGATAAAGGAGCTAAAGCGTCCATGACTCATCAAGCGGTAGTACTTGATTGGAGTGGATAGTGGAGCTAGAGCGTCCATGACTCATCAAACGGTGGTACTTGATTGGAGTAAATAGTGGAGCTACAACGTCCATGACTCATCAAGCGGTGGTACTTGATTGTAGTGGATAGTGGAGCTAGAGCGTCCATGACTCATCAAGCGGTGGTACTTGATTGGAGTGGATAGTGGAGCTAAGGAACAAGGAAGGATGTTCGAGAGCAATAGATCTGCTATAAAAAGCTCTATCGTATTTTGCTATAGAAGAATTTAAGGTTTTTATACATGTCATTTCATAATGGTATAACATAGTATATATATATATATATATATATATATATCTTTTGTGATTATCCTAAAATTCCACGACAACGACCCCGATGAATCTGGATTCCTAACACATAAGTAGCATCACCAAGATCTTTCATATGGATTTATAAATTTATTTATAATATGTAAAATTCTTTATTATTCGTGGCTAGTAGTATGTCATCAATATTCAAAATCAGAAATATGAACTGACTCTCACTAAAATATTGATACACATAGTCCTCAATCGAGTTAGTCTCAAAACCAAATGAGACAATTACCTCAAGAAACTTATGATACCATTGATGAGAAACCTATTTGAATCCATAAAAAGATTTTTTTTAAGTTCACATACCATGGAATTTGAATCATCTATTACGAATTTCTCATGATGCACCATATAGATCGTATCCTTAATGTTGTCATTAAGAAAAACGGTCTTAACATCCATTTGAGCTTCTGATAAAAGTGTGTAACTAATGTTATGATTGTCCTAAAAGAGTTATTTAATACTACCAAACGTAATGTCTCTATAAAGTAAATCTCTTCATACTGAGTATAATCTTTTTCTACAAGGCACGCTTTATGTCTTTCTATATGACACTGAATATTACGTTTAATTTATAAACCCATTTACAACCATCATCAATTTTACTTCAGGTAACGGGACAAGCTCTCATACCAAATGATCTTATATTGATTTATAATCTTCTTTAATAACCTTAATCCATAGTTGAGAATCAAAATTCTTCATGTCTACACGGTAAGATGACATATCGTCTATTGTTACACCATATGACTTTTCATGTTCTTGAATATACTACATAATATTAAAATATATTATTTTTCTTTTCTCTTGTGAAACTTTTTATGATATTTATTATTTTATGTTGTAATTTTTGAAGAAGTAGAGTTTGATCTTCATAAACAATGTTATTTTGTTCTACTTGTGGGAGAATAACATTATCTAGAATATTTTCATATTTCAACTGGACCATATTTGTATCATGATTAAAATCCTCAAGTTGAACAATTGTTGCATTTTAAGTATCTTCATGTTCTAACAGTACTGAAATGATCAACATTAGACTCTACTCTTGTTATACTTGAGTGTCTTTGTTAGAATTTTCATGCATTTCTATAGATTCTTCCTAAAAATGAACATCTGTTCCTAAATTATTCTCCCTAACTTAACATCCTTAAGGAACTTTATTGTTCACTTTTTAGTAGAAGGATCATAAAACTTAAAACCCATTGAATACTCAAAATAACCTATAAGAAACATATAAACGTCTTTGGGTCCAATTTATTTCATTAGTATTGATAAATTCTGTAATTATAGGATTAAATTAGGCTTTAGGCGAAACCGAAGGGTTAAATTGTAAATATGACAATATGTAACCGTTTCTCTAACTAACTCACCTTGCCTATTTAAAGAGGCTGAAAGAGTTATTTGGACCTATGAAATATTCAGAGGTACTTTTCACTATTTGAAATTCTCACTGTGGATTTTCTGTTCTTAATTCTCTCATTACAACTTAAATTCTCACCAAATTGGCGCTAGAAGGAGGGGGCGAAGATACCTTGATCAACAGATCAAAAATCAACGTTCGAGTTCTCGTTTTTTTTAAGTTTTTCGTTCGAATTTTCATATTTCGTTTGATTTTTCGCTGTTTGAAGATGAATCCAGAGGAAGGTGACAATCCATCTGTTCGCAAGGCGATAAAAGACGCTGAAATCCGATTTGCAAGAGGCAGGTAAATCTGTTCCAATTCAATCAGTCCAATTTGACTTTGAAGGAAAAATGAATGAAATGATTAGGAAGGTGGCTGAGCTTGACGAATTGGTAAAAAAGAAAGGAGATAATAATGGTGCTAGGCTTAGGTCTAAGATAGCAGGAGGCGATCGTAATGATCAGTCTGATCAGTCGATGGATGAGGGTGATGATCACTATGAGCTGCGTAGGGCACGGTCTGAGCAAAAAAAAGAGTATAGCGGGATAAAGAAGAGGAAGGAAAAGTTACAAAGGCGACTGTATGAAAACTCTAGTGATGAGGAGGATTTTGAAGATTCTGAATCTGATGAAACACCGAGGTACGAACGTTCTCGAGGCCGTTCAAGAGGAACAGAGCGTGAGTTCCGGCCAGCTAAGTCGTTTAAGGAGGGAAGAAAGAAGAAAGAGAGGCGAGTATACTCACCTCGGAAATACTCGCCTCGGAGGTGTTCGCCTCGGAAATATGAAGGTGAGTCCAGCTTGTATGCAACTGTGGGGATGAGAAATGAGGACCAGTATGTCCAGGGGGTTGATTGGAGGGACTCACCACTGGTCAGGGAGATCAGATCTGTACCGCTACCGAGGCGGTTTGATATTTCCAAAGTTGAAAAGTTCGATGGGACTCAAGATCCCGATGACCACATAGAACAATTTAAAAACTACATGACTAATTTTGAAGATGATGATAGATTGGTATGTAGAGCTTTTTCTCAAACGTTTAAGGGAACTGCGCTAAAATGGTTTAATAAGATTCCTAAGGAATCGATTGCAAATTTTAGAAGTTTCTACACTGCTTTTCGGAGGCAGTTTGTGGGAAGCAAGGAAATGAGAGCCAATGGAGACACAATAATACAGTGCAAGCAGGCTGTGGGAGAGAAGTTGAAGGATTATACCAAGAGGTTTGTGTCAACAAAGGCAGAATTGGATGACTGTGAAGAAAGTGTGGCTATGGCAGCGTTTAGGCAAGGGCTGTTGCCTGGGGATTTAGCCGATGAGACTACGAGGCGCAGGGCGTTAACTTTTGGAGCTCTTATGGCCCAGGTTGAGGACCAGATTAAGGTCGAAGAATCGATGAGGGTTCGAGGAGGTGCTAGTACTGTTCAGAAGGGGAGTGGACAATCTAACGTCTCAAACAACAATACCTCGCGTCCGAAGAACAATCAAAATGTTTCTAACCGAGGAACCTCGAACTCATATCAAGGGGGATATAATCAACATAATTCTAACAATCAGCAGCAATTTAGGTCCAGGTCGAATGTGTGGGTAAGGCCGGATTACTATGCAGATTTAACTGAGAGCGTGGCTTCAATATATGAAAAAACAAGAGGAACAATAAATTTTAGAAAGCCACCAGCTATCAACAAGCCAAGATAGGAGCGCAATAATAAATTTTGTAGGTATCATGAGGACATTGGCCATGATACAAATGATTGCATTGCTCTAAAGAAGGAGATGCAGGTTCTGATTGAAAATGGAAAATTGTTGGAATATGTCAGGAAGAATGCTAAGGCAATAGCTCCTAAAGGAGGTAATCCTAATTCCAAGCAGGAAACTGCATTAATGATTTTAGATGTTGCAGGTGAGGCGGATGGTTTCGATGTAGCCTCGGAATATGTTGAACCAGACCCCAGTCGACTTTTGTTAATGTCGATAGATGAGCCGATGCGTCAGGGACGTGTTCGGGATTTATGTGCCTTTTTTGAATCACTAACTATATTTGGAGGGGATTCGATGACGAATAACACCAATAATTCGAGGAAGAGGCATATAGTAAACTTAACACGACAAATTGAGGGAGGCGCATCGGCACATCTAAGCAGCAGAAAGGATGTGCCCTTTATAATATTCGATGGAGATGATTTGAGGGGCATTACTGGGCCACATGAGGATGCGGTGGTCATTGGAGCAGAAGTATGTGGGGTGGAGATTCGACGAGTGCTGATCGACACAGGAAGTTCTGCTAATGTGCTTTTTAAGTCAACGTATGATAGGTTGACTGCACCACCTCGAATAGAAAAATCAGAGAGGACTATCATTGGGTTTACCAGCGCATCAGCAATTGTAATAGGTGAATTCGAAGGTGAAATTTCCTTGGGAAAAGGGCCTTTCAAGAAGAAAGTACAGGTACTTTTTGTGGTGGTGGATTGTCCATCAAGTTACAACGCTATTCTTGGAAGGTCATGGTTGGCCAAAATGTACGCTGTAGTTTCTACAGTTCATCAGTGTCTGAAGTATGTGGTCGAGGACAGAGTCGGCGTAGTCCGAAGTGACCAAAAGGTGGCAAGAGAATGTTATGCTGCTGCATTTAGGTTACGTGGTAAAAGTTCTGATGATCTCATGGAGAGTTAGCAGTTTGGGGGGTTGTCTTGTGGTGAAACGGACGAGGGAATTGATGATCCGAGGTCAACCCCGAGTTCTGTAGTGGTCAATGAAGAAATAGAGGAATTTATTTTTAATAATGGCAGGGTACTTCGAATTGGCACTCTGTTATCTTTGTCGATGCGGGAAAAGTTGTTGAATTTTTTGTCTGAAAACTTGGATGTGTTTGCCTGGAAATCTGAAGATGTAGTAGGGGTCCCAAGCAATATCATATGTCATAGCCTAGCGGTTGATCCGAAGGTCAAACCAATTATCCAAAAAAGAAGGGCTTTTTCATTGGAGAAATCTGAGGCCATAGTTGCCGAAGTGGATAGGTTATACAAGATGGGGCACATTAGGGAGGCCAATTATCCGAGGTGGACGGCTAATCCGGTGGTAGTAAAAAAGAAAAATGGAAAATGGCGAATGTGTGTGGACTTCACAGATTTGAATAGAGCCTGTCCAAAAGATCCTTTTCCAGTGCCTCGAATAGATCAGTTAGTGGATTCCACTTCGGGAAATAAAATTCTGACTTTCATGGATGCGTTTTCGGGGTATAATCAAATTCGAATGAATCCAGATGATGAAGAAAGCACAACTTTTATTACTGATAGAGGTTTGTATTGCTATAAAGTAATGCCATTTGGATTGAAGAATGCTGGATCAACATATCAAAAGCTGATGAATAAGGCGTTTGCTTCACAGATTGGGAGAAATATTGAAGTGTACATCGATGACATGCTTGTTAAAAGCAAAGGTGATGATGAACATATTGATGATTTAGAAGAAACGTTTTTGAATCTTAGAGCCATTCAATTGAAGTTGAATCCAGAAAAATGCACATTTGGAGTCCGATCTGGCAAATTTTTGGGGTATATGATTAGTGAAAAAGGAATCGAGGTGGGTCCAGAACAGTTGAAGGCCCTGATATCGATGTCTTCACCTCGGAATATCAAAGAAGTGCAAATGTTAACAGGCAGGTTAGCAGCTCTGAATAGATTCATTTCTCGTTTTTCAGATAAGTGCTTGCCTTTTTTCCAGGTGCTGCGTAAACCTAATAATTTCGAGTGGACTTCGGATTGTGAAGAAGCCTTTTTGAAGATAAAAAATCTTTTGTCTTCTCCTGAAATATTATCAAAGCCTCGGAAAGGAGAGCAGTTATTTTTGTATATAGCAGTGTCAGATTATGCAGTGAGCGCAGTTTTGATCAGTGAAGACACAAAAATTTCGAAGCCTGTTTACTATGTCAGCAAAAGTTTGGTTGATGCTGAGAAACGTTATTTGAAGCTCGAAAAATTGGCACTGTGTATAGTAGTTGCAGCAAGAAAGATGCGCCCTTACTTTCAGGCACATACGATTGTAGTTCGAACTTCATATCCATTAAAGAATGTTTTACAAAAGCCAGACATTTCAGGAAGAATGACCAAGTGGTCTGTGGAATTGGGAGATTTCGATGTGCTATTTTCTCCTCGAACAGCTATCAAAGCTCAAGCTTTAGCAGATTTTTTGGTGGAATTTCACTCAAGCAGATCCGAGGAGAAAGATGCAGAAAAGGTGAATGAGAATCTGACGTGGACAATTCGAACTGATGGGGGATCCAGTAGTAAAGGGTCAAGTGCAGGAGTTGAATTGGTGGCACCAACGGGGGAATTTATGTTTCAAGCTATAAAATTTGGCTTTCATGCTTCAAATAACGAAGCTGAATATGAGGCTGTGCTAGCAGGATTGCGCTTGGCGAAGATTTGTGGAGCAATGTTTGTACGCTTGGAAACAGATTCACAGTTGGTAGTTAACCACGTTAAAGGGGTGTCAGAAGCTAAAAAGGAGTGTTTGGTTTTGTACCTACAAGAGCTTCGGGGGATGATGGCGCAGTTTGAAAATGTCGAAGTGGAGCATATTCGAAGAGGGAATAACACTATGGCTGATTCTTTGGCAACAATGGCTTATTCAGAAGAATACCCATGGATTGTAACACAACCATCGCCTTCGATCATACCAAATTCTGAGCAATGTGAAGTCCTTGATGAGGTGGTAAATAATCCGATGTGCGCTCAAGGAGATTGGAGGTTTGACTTGTTAAACTTTATTTCAAATGGAATACTACCTATGGATAAACGTTTGCTCAAGAAAATAAAGTACAAATCCCTTGGCTATGTGGTACTGGATGGAGTATTGTACAAAAGGTCTGCTTCGAGACCTTTACTTCGATGTTTAAGCAAGCATGAGTCTCAGAACGTTCTGTCCGAACTGCATGATGGGGATGGGTCAGCTCATTATGGGTTTAGAGCTTTAACGCGTAGGGTATTGTTGGCAGGGTATTATTGGCCTACCATTTTGCAAGATGCCAAGTCATTAGTTCGAAGTTGTGACACTTGCCAAAGGTATGCAAATTTAATACACAAACCAGCTGTACCCCTAATGACAATTTCAGAGGCGGTTCCTTTCGACAGGTGGGGAATTGATTTAGTGGGACCATTACCTATGGCTTCTGGTGGAAGACAAATGATTATTGTTGCGGTTGATTATTTTTCGAAGTGGGCAGAAGCAGAGCCCTTAGCTGGGACAAAAGCTAAGGATGTAATCAAATTTATTCAAAGTAACATTTGTTACCGTTTTGGAGTACCTCGGAAAATAACAACTGATAATGGTCCTCAATTTAATAACAAAGAAATTGACTCTTTTTGTTCTTCGAAAGGGATACAGCAATGTTTTTCCACTCCTTTTCACCCCCAGGCAAATGGACAGGTAGAAGTTACGAATAGATCTATTTTGGATGGCTTGAAGAAAAATTTGGCAGGAGCAGCAGGGAAATGGCCAAATTTTCTTCAAGAAGTATTATGGGCATATAGAACAACTCCTAGAGAGGCTACAAAAGAGACCCCATTTTCTTTAGTATATGGAATGGACGCTGTGTGCCTTGCTGAATCTACGTTGCCCTCTTATAGACTCCTACAATATTCCGATGCAGATAACGATGAGGCTAGAAGGGTGGAACTTGATTTGTTGGAAGAAAAAAGAGTCAAGGCACATTTAAATGTGATCCATTATCAAACGTTAATGAGAAGCAGGTATGATGCTAAAGTTAAGAGAAGGGAATTCAAAATTGGCGATCTAGTGTTGCGAAAAGTGTTTCTTCACACTAAGGATAAACACCTCGGAAAATTGGCTCCGAATTGGGAAGGTCCTTACGAAGTTACAATGAGGGTCAAACCAGGTTCTTACAGGTTATCAGATCGAGAAGGGAGGATGCTCAAGCACCCTTGGAACATAGAGCACTTGAAATTGTACTGTGAGTAAAACTGAACTTTGAATTTTTGTAAAACAGACATACTCTTTCCTTATCTGTTGGCCCAGAAAGGTTTTAACGAGGTGTCTGATTAATATTGAATTCTTTAATAAAATTTCTTTTGGCCATTGGTTGTTTGTTATGATGTGTGATTTATTATTTTGGTAATTTGGCAAGGATTGATCATCTTTGAAAGTTGACCAAGAATAATTTTCCGAAGCGATAGCTTTGAAGAAACAACCAAATTTTTCGAGGTGCCACGTCTTATGAGTGCATCTATTTTTCGAGGTGCCACGTCTTATGAGTGCATCTATTTTTCGAGGTGCCACGTCTTATGAGTGCATCTATTTTTCGAGGTGCCACGTCTTATGAGTGCATCTATTTTTCGAGGTGCCACGTCTTATGAGTGCATCTATTTTTCGAGGTGCCACGTCTTATGAGTGCATCTATTTTTCGAGGTGTTACGTCTTATGAGTGCATCTATTTTTCGAGGTGCCACGTCTTATGAGTGCATCTATTTTTCGAGGTGACATGACTTAAGCATCTATATTTAAGAATAACCAGTTTAAACAAGTGCGCCAGAAGCTTAAGATATAAAAAAAAGATAAGTGATTTCCTCGTGGAATAAAATACGAAGTTTACAAAAAGTAAAGGAGGGAGAACTTAATCAAATACACAAAAAACAAAAACAAGTTGCTTAGCCTATTAAGCATCATCTTCTTCTCCTTCTGATGATTCCTCTTCGGAACTATTTCCATCTTCTGAGGAAGAGCTTGGTGGTGCTTCGAAAGCTTCCTTGGGGCGCTGATCTTCTGGAACTCGTTTCCAAAGGTCTGATAAGTCTAGTCTTGGACAAGCAGCATGAACTTCTCGAAGAAGCTGAATAGATGTATCAATTTGAGTTTTCTTCATGCCTTCGAGCATCACAGAACTAACTTTGGTTTCAGCCTTTTTGACTGCAGCTTTCTTTTCTTCTTCGAATCCTGTTCGAAGTGTAGTAATCTCATTTTGGCTTTTTTCTAGTTTATCTTTTGTTTCCTTAATAAGTGCTGTAGCATCGGAGATGGCAGTAGAATGTTCAGCCTTCAGACTTTCAAGAGCTTGCAGATGAGTAGTTTTAAGAGTTTCGACTTCCTCTTTGTGTTTTTTAAGAAGCTGATCTTTCTCAGCTTCGAATTTTTGGAGTGCTTCATTTTTCGAAGTCTTTTCAGACTCTGTTTCTTTTCTGCTTCTAACTAACTCTTGGGCAAGACTCTCCAATTGGCTTTGAGATTTGCTCACCTCTTCGTATAATTTTGTGACTGCAGTAATTAAATTTGGGAAAGGTTGAAGAATCGAAGTTACCTCATCGGATTTCTCTGAGTGAGGAAAGACTAATGGCTGATGAACAGGAGCAAAGGGGTTAGATGCTGAAGTTGTAGCAGCCTCGGTAAAAATTGGTGGAACAACGTTGGCAGGTTGAGAGCCAGAAAGTACAAAATCTCCACTTGAGTTGAAATCATCAAAGTTTAGATAATCATCTACTTGTTTATCTCCAAGGGTTATTCCTCCTTCAGGATTTTCCTCAACAAAAGTTTTACCTTGTGCTTCGGAAGCTAGCACAACTTCTAATATATCAGCCTCATTCTTTTCATTGGGCTTTTTAGACTTATTCCCTTTCTTTTTTGGAGAAGTGTCCTTTTTCTTTTTCTTCTTCAGGGTAGGCTGGTCTTCTTCGGTTATGGTGGGAAGTGAAGGTGCAGACGTTTTTCTTTTTCTTGTACTCTTCGAAGTCAGGGAAGGCTTAGCTCTGCTTGTGCTGGCTTTCTGGGTCATTTTCCTTTTCTTTTTCAAAGGTAGATGGCTGTCGCTTCGGTTCCGAAGAGGAAGATAGCATTTCCCGTCTGGTGCAAGAATCCTCTCAACTGCCAGAAGGGGATCTGGTGGTGTCATCGGATCCTGAGGGAAGTCGGCCCCTAAAGATATGCGCCAGAGATGGCTATTGACGAAGTTGATGGGCTCGAATGCTGAATGAAAACCATTGCCCCAAGATTTTTCAGCCCACTCAGCCATCTTTTGGAAGATAAGCTTGGCTTCTTTTCGACGACCCTTAAACCGCCTCGGAATTTCTAAAGAGAGAAGAATAGTTAGCTAAGTGGATTGATTCAAAAACAACTAGATAAACAAGGGAAGGTATCACTTACTACTGTCTCTCCAGGTAAGGGTGAGTCTGGAAGGATTGGCATCGGAAATTTATTTGCCATTTTCCCAGGCGCCTGACAGAAAGACAAACCTTTGTTTCCACAATTTATCGGCTTCGAGGAGATCGTCGATAATTTTCAAGTCATCTTCAAGGGTTAAATAATAAAATGGCAGAACAGGGCCATTTGACACTTTAGTTACTGAGATGAAGTCCTCGATTTCGAGGGGAATACCTCCAAGCCTTGATACCATAATTGCTGAGAACAAGGTGAAGAGCAAGTTGGGAGTAACTTGAGTTGGGCATAGTCTGTGGATTTCGAAGAACTTTACGATCATCGGATCCAGGGGAAACCGAAGTCCCCAGTTAAAGAGCTCAGGGTACACTACCAGCTCATCTTTTTGGCAGTTCAAGGGTGTCTCTCCTTCCACTGGTAGTCGAAGTGTCATATTATCAGTTAACCCCCATAGCTTTCTGAGGTGCTCTTTCTCTGATTCGAGGTAGTAGCTGTAAGGTACATTCTTCAAGGCAAGAATGTACCAGGCAGAAAGAGGCTTGAGATTTTCTTGAACTAAGGAGGCAACGTTCTCAGGCAGTGTAATGAGACCTTTTTTCCCTCGAGTTTTCTTTGGAGGAGCTACACCATCAGCCTCAGATTCCTCCTCGGCATCAGATTCAGTAGCTTCTGAATCGTCTTTTTTGTGACTTTCCTCGGAGTGACTTCGAATTTGTGTCTCTTGTTGAGTCACAGGAATTGGCTGACTACACTCTGGTGTAGTATCATCCACTTCTTGTGGGGGAGGAGGAGAGTGTTGAGGATTAGAAGAGATTTTTGCTTCTTCACCCATTACTAAGAAAGGTGATTTTTTGGAACGTTTAGCTCTGATAGCCTCGAATTGGGGAGGAAGTGTTTTGGAATGGGAGTTTTTTATCTCTTCGACTTGAAGGACAGGTAATTTGAGTTGTGGTTTGTTATAAGTGGGTGGCTTGTCTAAAGTAACTACTTTAGATTTTCGATGAGGTCTTAGTAATGAAGATTTGGCTGGATTTTGGAGAGAAGAGTTTGTTGAGCTATTTTCTGGGTTAGAAGCTAGAGGTGAAGATGAAGTGGCAAGGTTTGGATTGAAGTTACCGTATTTAAAAGTGGTGCAGGAAGAGTGAGGACCGTTATAGATCAACCCAGCAGCTTTGTATTCTTTGGCCCTTCGAGAAATACAAAGATAATCGTAGGCTCCGAAGACTTGGTTACTGGAACCAGGAAAAATATTTTTCTTTGATCTTACTGGTCTTCTGGGTTTAAATCTATTGTATCTAGGGTATTTTCTCATACAATGGGTTTTGGTATGAGAGATTGCTTGGGTAGACAAGAAAAGATGAACAGGTGGAAGATGAACAGGTTGAAGATAGACAAGAGAAGATGAACTGGTTGAAGATGAGCAGGTTGAAGATGAAGAACAGATGGGAGAAGGTTCAAAAGGTGGATTCTCTAAAAAACTCTTACTGAATGAATAACTGAGTATTTATAGGGTAAAGAGTAACGTCGAGAATGTGAAAGTGTGGAACAAGTAATCTGTTTTCATTGGGTGGAATATGGAACGAAAAGGAAACTAGTGATGTCACAGGTCTACTACTAGAAGTCTAATCAGTCCATCAAGTAGGGTTTAGAGATTTCGAAGTGTTATTAAACTATGTGTGAAGTAATAATGTTTGAAAACCAAAGGCAAAGCAGTATCACAAGAAGTCAAATTCGATGAGGAGTTAAATTCGAGGCAGTTAAGAAATTCGTTTACACTTACTCACCAATTCGAAGAGAGTCCTAGTTTATTGAATTTAATCGTAATAAAGAGGAAAAACGATGCTGATCTGAGGAAGGATTCGAAGAGCTAATAGTTCTTATATATTAATATATAAGAACTAGGGGGGCTACTGATAAGGAAGGATATTCTTTAGGGACTAAAGTGATAAATTCTGTAATTATAGGATTAAATTAGGCTTTAGGCGAAACCGAAGGGTTAAATTGTAAATATGACAATATGTAACCGTTTCTCTAACTAACTCACCTTGCCTATTTAAAGAGGCTGAAAGAGTTATTTGGACCTATGAAATATTCAGAGGTACTTTTCACTATTTGAAATTCTCACTGTGGATTCTCTGTTCTTAATTCTCTCATTACAACTTAAATTCTCACCAAGTATTATAATCATATGTTTAATATGGACACCCTCATATATGCAGATGAGGGTGTCCTTATTAAACATAAAGTAACCTCTTTGGGACATCATTCATACTTAGTAACCCCGACATTGTATACTAAAGGACTATAACACATTTATATAGATTCTTAGCAAATAATCATTGAATGTTTTTCACCTGAACCGTCATATCCATCATAGTATTTACCACCACGGTCAGATCTAATGTACGGTCTTAAAACCTATGAATTTTCCTAGTGATTTGATTTTTTATGGACAATATAGGGGCACTTGTTACGAGAGAAGTAGTCTATAAATTATATGAAGTACCATTATATGTTTCATGGGACAGTCCACATATGTTGGTATAGATCAATTCTAAAACATATTGGCTTTTTGTGCTCTTACTCTTTGTGTTTTGGAATGTTTCCATTTGATACTTTCGATACAAGTATTGAAGTCTGCATAGTTAGGTGGTCTTAATAAATCTTCAGCAATAAGTTTATACATTATTAATTTAAAGATATAACCTAAGAGTTTGGACCAAACATTTGGTGAATTTTTCAGTTTTATAAATCTTGTAATGTGTTACTTTTGGGTTTATTGCTTCATTGTGATGCTCAATTGTATCTAATAAATAAAATTTATCACTTATTTGTAAAATTCTAGTACCAACTACCATATTATTATATGAAAGAGTCAACTGATTACTTCCAAATTGACATGAATAACCAAAATTGTCTAAAACCATAATATAAATAAAATTCCTTCTAACTGAAGGTACAAACGGAACATCTTTAGAAAATAACATATGTCAATTGGATAATTTTCAATGAAAATCACAAATATCAAGAACTTGGTTTGAGTTCCACTCGGATGTATAGATGAATATTTCATCCTCATTGAGGTTTCGGCTCCTTAACCTATTTTACAAAGACTTATAAACATGAGTGGTTGTAGTCATATCAACCGACCAAGTATTTCTTGAAACTGAAATAAGATTAATTTCTGAACAAATCAAAGTATTGAGATTATCTTTCTCTTTTATGTAAACTTGGTACTTTTCACAATCATTTTTATATGTCATATGTTTTTACAGAAGAAACACCGACAATTAGTCAACTCATTTTGTTTATTCTTTCCTGAACTATATGTGTTCCCATCAAACTTTCTCTTTTGACTTTCCATATTATTGGATCTCACTATATGCACCTCACCAGGTTCTTTTTCAATATTTCCTCTTTTTTTTTGCAGCATCAGAAATCAATCAGGTTATTATCAATTCTTTAAGCATACAATTATAGGTGTAATATAATTTTTTATACTTAGTGCAAAGTAACTGAAAAAGTAAATTTACCACACATTCCTCATAAAGCTCAATATTAATAATTCTTAGTTTAATGAAAATCATTAACATCTTAATAATATGGTCTTTTATAGTATTTTTTCCTTTTTACTTTATGGCAGAGATCTCGTTCATTAAATGTTGCATCTCAACTTTCTCTTTCTTTAACAAATATTTTCTCAACCTCTGTGAGAAACTCAATAGTAATGGTGATCTCTGTTTGGACAGCCTCACGAAATGATGTTAGAATATCTTGTCATATTAAGACCAAACACAACATATTAGACTTCTCATAATTCTATAATTCTTTTTTATCCTCATGGGTACTTGCTTCCGTAAGGTGCATGGGTTACAGTATCATTAATGTTCAGTCATAATCATGACGTTTAAGGTACAATTCCATTTTATTTTTTCATTGGTTAAAATATGGCACATCGAACATGGGGGGCTTATTAGCCACTTGGTTGTAACCAACAACTTTGTTTCATGATTAAATATGTCAGGTATTGACCTTTATTTGGATCGATAACACTTGCAATGGGATTAATTCATAAACTATTCCGACTCTAAGTTCTTTAATTCACCAATCAACCTTCATTTGGGTCGATTAATTAATTTCATAATTTACATACCATAGTCTGAACAACCTTAATCATACAATTCTATTTAACATTCAAACACATCTTAGTTAACCGCATACATACAAAATACAACATGTCCAAACACATATCACACGGTCACAAGCCTGACATAATAAATGCCTAAACTTATTATCGATATAGGTTTATTTTTGCAACAAATACATTTTACGTTGCAGCAGTACGTGTTCATTATGTTGAACTAGGCCTTGCTTCGATAAACTAGACTGCACCGCAACAAACTGTCAAATTTTCCACGATGACAGCGTGGATGGTTGCAACGAAGTATCCTGATAACACTTCGTTTTTATGTTTTTTACCTCGATTAAGGGTTTTTTGCTGCATAAATCCTTTTTTCAGCACCAAATAAAACTTATATTAAAAGAAAAAAAATCCAAATTTGGCACCTAATTGAATCTTAAATTAAAAAAACATACAATCGTAATCATGCGTTATGAACAAATCCATCATATATGTATTTTGAAATCCTAAAATCACACCCTAACCAACTCAAATAACATATATATTCCCAATGGAATTAAATTACATTAAAATTAAAATTAACATTCTTTTAATTGATTTCATAAATACAAATGATCTTACAATTGACTCAAAGAGGAGTCTCACTTCTAAGAATGCGGTCTTCTCAACCTAGTTTATCTTTAGGATGCCTTCGTTCTAAGAATCGGTATCAAATCTTTCTAAGGACCTCGTGAGTGGCCAAACTTTCACCGTAGACCAATCTTACTTTAGCATCTACCAACATTAACAAAAAATAACGTTTTTATTTGTTTTTTTATCAAATGTTATATAAATTAACTTTCATATTGATAAGTACATACTCTCCTACGACTCATATGTCATTATTCAACAGGTTAAGGTCCTACATCAATTCTAGAGATCTTTATTAGATATCTATATAAAAAAAAGTAGTGAGCATTATGTATATTAATTTTTAGTTCAAGGTTTTGGGAACTTCAAACAACGGTTTCTAGTGTCTTTTATATATTGGTAGTGCATAACTAAGATCCAAGGTATCTATCGGGTTTGAGAAGTCCTCCCAACTTATCTACAACATTGAGACCATGATATACTTCCTCAGTTGGACTTGAATCATTGATACTGCTGTCGACGTATAATATGTTGTTTTTTTGCATACTACGCATATTATTCCATTGATCATAGACCGGATGCATTGATGTATGGTAGAAACTAAAACATGCATTTGATTTAACCAAGGGAAATCAAATGTAATATATTATGATGATGGGTCATCCACCATCATAAAGAGGTGATACATCCTCTTTCTACATTCTCATTGTCCCAATACCACATCTATTTTAAGTTTTCCAAGTAGTGAACATTGTGCTCCAATAAAACTAGAAAACACACACTTTGGTTTTTAAGGTGTTATGTTACGTATCTGATCATATGCATTTTTTCAAAATGATATTTTTTAAGATCTCAATGTTAATTAGTAAGCTTACGGTGACTGATATGGTGATCTCAACAACAATGACCGCTACATCTTCATGAGGCCCAACCACTCTTTTTCAAATCATCTTCGTCGAAACATATGAAAGTGTAACGCCTTTTATAAAGGTGGGATAAAGTTTGATCGATTTGTTGAACCTTTAAAATATGGCATTTCTTTGAGGAGCTTATTACTCTGTAAATGGTGTGTCTTTTAACGATAGACTTAACTATCTTTCTATTTAGTTCATGGTCTAAAATAATCACTTGATTAATAAAGAACCATCATTTTTTATGCCCGGTTTGATGCATCTCCCTAAACAGATATGTTTGAGGTGTTTGATTTTGTTGTGGTTGAGGGTTTTTTGAAGTCATGACAGCCAAACTCTTAACGAACTCAATACATTTTCCATCATCAATAAAACTTTGGATCTCATATTTGAATGTTTGGAATTTTTTGTGTGATAGATTGTTTGGTTGTGGTATATATAATAATTATTGCGATTTATCTTCTCTTTAAGACTCCATATTATTTCCAGATTTTGTTAATGAAGTGTATATTTAGTTAGGTCATAGATGGTACCTATATTTTATGTATATTCGGTACAATGTTTTTTCAAACCTTATTTCTTCTTATTGTCAGGTCTAAAGTACATAGTTAGTAAAAGAGCTTTATTTTTTTTGTGGTCACTTGGTTGTTTATTCGACTGAACATGAGCCACAAAAAGAGTCTCGGTACAATTAGAAGCATGATTATCTGTACGATTATTAGAAGGATAATGATTAGGTTTACCTAATAACCTCGTATGCATGGTTTCATCCACTCTTATATATTGTTCCACTTTAGCCAAGATTTGTCCAAAGTTTAAAGCTTTTCGTGTCATACAATATTCAACAAGCATCATGGGAGGATCTTTATGTAAAACAACCCAAACAAGGAGATCGTGACAGTTCTTTAAAATATTCTTGGTTACGATCAACCTCTTTTTTAGTCTCGTAGACTTTATTATGATAATGCTTGCAGTTAGAGCTGTTATTGGGCCTCCCAACCCGTTTAACCCGCCTGGGACCGTACTGGTAAGGCCCGCCCGAGACCGGTCCAGATAACTTAGGGAGCGGGTTGGGAGCCAAAATTCTGGACCAATTCTTTTACCAGTCTGGACCGGTTCGCCTAGTAACCAGTCTGATACATATATATAATTCATAATCTATGTATATTTTTAACTAAAACCCTAAATATTTTATGATAAACTAACAAACCCGCCCGTTAAGAGTCAGATCGGACCGAATCGACTCTTAACGAGTCGGTCTTGGTCTATGATATTTGGATCCCTTCACTTAGCAGTCAGGGCTTGCCCGCCCGGTAGCTTACCGAGTCGGTCTCGGTGCAGTCTAAACCCGGTCCGATCCGACCCGATAACAACACTACTTGCAGTGGATGATGTGGTCTCTATCACCTCAGATGATCTTGCTTCCTACAAAATGAACTTGGAAAACAGTCCATAATACATAAAAATGTATATTGAGTTAGGGAGTAGCTCGTTGAACCAAGTTAGAACACTTCTTCGAAAGAGCATAAAAAGAAATATAGACAAGATTCTATCGTCACCACCGAATACTAGCATCGTATTTATGAATTATTCAATGTGATGCACATGACAGGCCGTCCCATCGTACTTATCCATTTTAGTCTCTCTCTCCAGTATTGTTAGTCATAGTATGAACACAACACGATTATATGTTGTGTTGAATTATTCTCAACCTAGATACCTATATTTAAGTATCCCTAAAATGTATGGTTTATTATTTGATTTATGATTCATCGTAATAAAAACAATTGAATTCGCTAGGTTAATCAGTTGGTTTGTGGGTGGAAAGCATAGTTTACTAGTGATACAAGATGATTTCTCGTTGGCAACCGATAGTTTGGTAGAATTTGTTGGGTTACTAGAGTGATTTAATGGTTGATATGCATGAAAGGTTGCTTCACCTGTTGAATATGTTGGTTTTCCGGTGTAGTTTATTTTTGGTTTATATGCGAGACTTGTTGATTTACTAATACTACATGTTATCAGTTTGCCTACGAGACTTGTTTATTTACCGGTAAAGCTTGTTGATGATATATTTTCCATGCTAATGGAGGTCTTTAGCAAGCATTATGTTTGGGTTGTTCAGATGAAGAACTTGGTTCGACAATACATGTACTCCCCTCTACTTGGTTTTCATCAGGGGTTTTGTTTTTTGAATGAGATTGGTTTTGCTTATTGTGATGATCATCCCCTCCACTAATCATTTTCAGATTTAGCCCATGTAATTCTATCCTATAATATTTCTTATGGTGGAAGCTTGATACCTTGATTATAAGGTGAAAGATGAGCCATCTTTTCATCGTAGTTACGTTGCATACAACTACGGCTGACAATAAAACGTTATCATGTAGTTTTGCCAACAATTAAACAAGCCTTTCGCAAGGCTAATTTTAGATCATCAATCTTTTTTTTATTGTCATAATCTCACATATCATCTGCCACTACATTTATGTATAATATCTATATGTGTGTCTCACTTGAACATTGTGTTCATGAACTGATACACGCGACATTGTTGAATTTTGTTTTTGAATTTTTAAATAGTGGTGATTTTGTTTAAATTATTTAAAGTTTATAGGGATCTACGTTTTTCACAGAAGACGTCAACGATAGTGTTAGGATTGCTATAAACAAAATTTTCGAACTAAAACAAGCACGTAATTTTAGAGTCGTATATATAATTATAATTTATAAAAAAATAGTAAAAGGAGTTATTGCAAAAGTATTATGGAATTTAAATGTGGTATATGTTTCTTGTTTGAAAATCGTATTTATAAGTTGAAAATATATTAACTTTTTTAAAACTCATATCTTATTTTTAACAATTAAAAATATTTTAGTTAATTTATATTTATAACTGTAAGTAAATATCTTTTGATATTTTTATTTATATATAAAAAAATTATAACAAGATGAGCATGAAATTTTTATTAGTCTTGCAATGGTTTCAGAGAACTATACCCAAAATCAAAACCAAACCGATAAAAACTGGACAAAAAATCGGACCGAACGTTAACGGTTTGGTTCACGATTCCATTTTCGGAATCAAAACTAATGCATAAGAAAAACGATAAAAACCGGTTCGCAGTTGAACCAATAAACTGGTAGAACCGATTTGGAACCGAACCGATAGAACCAGTAAACCGATGAAACCAATATGGAACCGAACCAATAGAATTGATAAACATGTAGAATCGATACGATCGGTAAAACCTTCAGAACTAATTGTTTTTTATCTTAATTAATTAAAAAAACTCAAAAATTAACTTCTAAACATTACTTTTTATACCATTTATTGAAATGATAGAATTAAAAAAATCAAATTATAATTTGATTTAATTTTTTTAATAATAGATCGACGTGTAAACTCAAAACGGATCGAACTGAATCGAAATTGATCAAACCAAAAGCAAACAGAACTTAACACTTAACGGTCTCATCGGTTCTGTCATCGGACCGATTTTACTTAACTAAAATATATTTTTCACCCTTAACAAATTCATTCTTAGACGTTAGAAATCTAGAACAATAGTTTAAAATGCTTAAAAATAAACATATATTATAAAAATTAAACAATTTAAATGAAAAGTTTAAAATCTTAGAGATTTGAATATATATTTTTACAAGATTTAAGTGACTAAATGTTATTTTCAAAAGTTGAAAGGGCTATAATATTACTTTAATTGTTAGATAATTTAAAATATAATTTGTAATTCTTTAATAATTCAAAATACAATTTTCAAAACTTTATATATAACAAGTGTGATTTTAAAATTTTAGAGACAAATATATAATTTAAAAAAATTAAAAACTAAAAAAATATTTTCAAAGTTCTAAATCTTAAAATATTAGCTCAAAAAATTCACCCACTAAAATTCAAGTTTTGACACTATAAATACTAATATGTGATATCAAATATCAAAATGAATTTTTTGAAAAAAAGTAAGATTGAAGCTTTCTAAAACTCTAAAGCTTAAAAATGAATATTTTAAAATTAAAATACAATTTAAAAGAAAAAAAATAGGCACTTAGACACATAAAAAATAAAATTCATTTAAAAAAAACATAAACACAATATTTCAATCTTTGAAAAGTACCATACAATTTTTGAAAGTCCACGCACTAAAATATTATTCTAAAAAAAATAGAGATTATAATATATTTTAAAAATTTAAAGACAAAAATAAGAAATTATTTTCTTTTATAGGAAATAGACACCAAAATGGAATCTATGAAAATATAAAGTTCAAAATTATAATTTTGAAAATTTTATTTTTGAAAACTTATACGGTAAGATATAATTGTTAAAACTTTAATTATAAAAAAATTATTATAAAATTTTATATTTTATTTGGAGTTAGAAATATCTTTTATAAATTTTATGTATGTTAATAACACCGTAACCTAACATAATATACATACTTTAGTTTTGAAGCAAGTGAGATTTACACCAAATTATCTAATGTTTGATGTAATCGTATTGATCAATCCTAACTAAAGTGATCTAAAATTACTTTAGATCACCAGGTTAATCATATAAAATAGGGTTGTTAAATCTAGTCTCCAAAATATAACAATTTCTAATTTTTTTTAAATTTAAAAATGTTGTTTTTTTCTCCGTCGATTGAGAAAAACAAAATAGTAAAATTTTAAAAATACAATGATTTTGGAACTGGTTAACATTTTTTGAGATCAAATTTAACCACAACCTATAAAATAATATAACTATTACTCCGTACTATATTATCATATTGCACATAATGAAAAGGAAACTCGAAATGGTGAATCATCGAATGGTGATCCATCTATCTATATATATAGGAAAATGGGGATATATATATATATATAAACACGAAATAACTTGTTTAGTTTTTTTTAATTATTGGGCTTTTATTGCAATTGAGTCAAAAAATACACGCTGAAAACTTTTCAGCTCATTAACCTTTAATACCGAGAATCACAAATGAAACCCTAAATCTCCTCTTCTTTCCTTTCCACTTCGAGCGCAACCTTGATTCTTCGATCACGAACCAAAAACCAAAGCAGAAATCAAACCAAAACCCAGCAAAAGTCAACATTTTCGAATCCAAACAGCAAACCTTAGCAAATTATCTTGATAGATATTACAATCGCAACGAATTCGAGAAGAAACCATGTATGAATCTGATCTAGTCATCTAGATTCCTTCTTAGGTAGGAAAGAGCGATCCTTTATAGTAAAGCTATAGCTCTTAGTTCGCCAGAAATTTCGCCTTCTTCAATTATGAAATTTCTTACATATTTTAGGGCTAAATTAGCGACCCAGTTCGCTGCTACATTCTGTTCTCTGAAGATGTGGATAACCTTCACATTTGAAGAGATTAGTTTATAGCAGCATTCAATTATGGCCTTTAGATACCAAGTAGACCTTCCTGTGAGAATCATCTGAGCTAGAATACGAGAGTCAGTCTCAACATCAAGCTCTCTGAAACCTCTGTCAAAACAGATCTGAAGACCATCAAATAATGCCGTTGTCTCAGCTATAATAGGACTTCCCTTACCATATGCCTTGCCAAAACCAAAAAGGACCTTCCCAATCTTGTCCCTTAACAGACCTCCTCCAAAACACTCACGAGAGTTATTGCACACACCGTCAGTGTTGAGTTTGAATCTGCCCAATTTGGGACATATCCAAATCAGAGAGATAGGTATACAAGTCCTTTGAAAATGATTTAAACATCCCAATGACGGCCCAACTCCAATGTCCTTACCCCATAATTTTCTTCTCAGAAGGTTAGCATTATCAAGACCAGTCAGAATGTAACAAATTTGACTAATTAAATCTTTAGAGTTCTGAATCCTTCCTTCCATTTTACTCTTGTTTCTGTCAGACCACAAAACCCAAACAATAATCGCAGGCAGAATATTTCGTATATGAATCACCTTGTCAGTGGACCAGTACCACTTCCTGATCATATGAGAGAGGGACATGGGTTTCGAAAGATAGATATTAAAGTGCGCAGCAAAATAAGACCAAACTTCCCACGCTTTTTGACAATCTACAAAGACATGATTAACGTTTTCATAGTTTATACAGTTCTGACATTTAGATACTAACTGCATTTTCCTTCTTTGTGGAATCGAGTCAACTGGAAGCCAGCACTTAAAAGCTCTCCATAAAGTGAAGGAAAATTTAGCAGGCGTAATCTTGTTCCAGGTTCCGGAAAAAAGGTATGATGTAACACCCTTTTTCCTAATCTCTTCCCAAGTGTCTTTAGTGGAGAATAGACTATCTACACTTAAATACCAATTGACAGAATCCTTTGAAGCCTTGTCTAGAGAAACATTGGAAACATATTGAATTTTCTCTGTGTTCAGTATAGTTTCCAATTTTCTTAAGTACCATGACCCATTCTCCCAGTAGTTATTAACAGTAGAGCCCATATACAGAAGCCTGTTTTCATTTACAACAAAAACCTTGAAAGCCATAGGAGAGCACCATTTATCCAACATGATATCCACTTCACCTTCTTTGACATGCCAAATTAGATACTTGTCAGCTCTATCTCTAATTCTGCATAGTATTTTCCACGTTAAAGAGCTTTTAGAGTTCATTGGTTCAATTAAGGAATGTTGATCCTTGAAGTAAATCGATTTCATGTAGATAGCCCAAAGAGAATTATGTTTTCTAAGGTTGAACCATTGTTTAGCAGTAAAAATATCCATCATGCCATCTAGTTTTCTAAGGCTCAAACCACCTTCATCAAAACTGAAACATAGCTCAAACCACTTGCACCAATGAATGGTGTCCTTGTTAGCTTTGCTACCCCACAAAAATTTTTTGTAAAGGACTTCAAGTCTCTTGATTGTAGTTTTAGGCAGATCAGAGATTTGAAGAGTATATATAGGATATGTAGAAAGAAAAGATTTGATCAGCACAAGTCTGCCCCCAAAAGGCAAAGTTGTTTGGTCCCAATCAGAAATTTTGTTGAAAGTTTTTACAATAATGTCATCATGATTGATAATTCTCTTTTTGTTATACAGGACAGCACCCAGATACTTAAAAGGCAGATTAGCATGTTTGAATCCCAGAAGTGTCTCCAGATTTCTCACATGTTGAGCATAAATTGTTTTCGAGGTAATAAACCTAGACTTTTCATTGCAAATAAGTTGCCCAGAAGTTTCTTCATACATCTTAAACATCTTCATTTGCTTTTTGACAGATTTAATGGAGCCATTGCAGAAAACAAGGATATCGTCAACAAAACACAAACAAGATGAGTTTATTTCTTCTCTACTCTTATACTTTAAAGTAAGTGTAACTCTGAGTAGATGCTTGAGACCCCTTAGGAGATATTCTTGTCCCAAAATAAAAATACTGGGTGAAAGTGGATCACCCTGTCTCAAGCCTTTGTTTGATCTAAAGTACCCTTTCAACGCACCATTAACCATTACTGAAAACTGACAATTACCCAAAATTCTTTCAACCATCCTTGTAAACCCATCAGTGAAACCAAAAGCCTTTAGAATGCTTAAGATAAAATTATGATCCATTATGCCGAACGCTTTATCCATGTCGACCTTTAGAAGAATGTTACCACCCCTAACTTTGTTGTCCAACTCACTGATCACTTTTTGAGAAATCAACACATTGTCCTGAATACATCTGCCCTTAACGAAAGCACCTTGGTCAGGTGAAATCAACTTAGGAAGGATAGTAGCCAGTCTTTTATTAATGATTTTTAGAAATTATTTTGCTCATAAATGTAGTTAGACTTATTGGTCTAAAGTCCTTCCAAGTTTCGGGGGCATCCACCTTAAGGATAAGGCAAAGAGTAGTGGCATACAACTCCATAGGAAAGGATCCTTCTCTAAAAAAGTCTTTGATAGCCTCACACAGATCTGTTCTTATAATAGACCAACAAGTTTTAAAGAACTTTCCATTATAACCATCTGGCACAACAACAGCAATAGAGTTTAGGTCATTTATAGCTTCATAGATTTCAGAGTCCATAGGAATCATTACAAATATTTCATTTTCACAGTCTTCAACAAGCTTAGGAATGAAATCTTCAAGTAAATTAGGATACCAAGGGTTATGAAGGTCAGCAATTAGGGATTTGAAATGTTGAACAACATATTCCTCAATAGCATATTCATCTTCCTCCCAATAAGTTCCAGTCCAGATTCTAGAAATTTTTGCCCTTTTATGCCTCATCTTCACATAGCTATGAAAGAAAGAATAATTTCTATCACCCTCAAGCACCCAATTGGCATGAGCTTTCTGTGCCCAATAGTCATCCTCTCTTGCAAGTAGCAAGAGATGGTTCTCATTGGCCTGCTTTAATTCATTAATATCCTGAGAAGAGTTAGAAACCAGTACCTTAGCCACTTTTTGATAGCTTCAAAGATATTACCAAAGACCTGCATATTCCAGACCTTCAACCTAGCCTTTAAGTGTTTTAGCTTGCTCTAGAACTTAAACATAGGCTCTCCTTCGTAATCCACAAAATAACATTCGTCAACGAACTTAAGAAAATCTTTGTGCTTGCACCACATGTTCAAAAACTTGAATTTTGATACTCTTTTTGAAACAACAGTAGAAATAGTAATCAGAAGTGGGGAATGGTCAGAGCAAGACTTAGGAAGATGAATTATATTAGTCTTATCAAAATAGTCAACCCATTTATTGTTCAACAAAGCTCTGTCCAGTCTCCTCCATTTCTTCCCATTAGACCAAGAATATTTGTTCCCCGAAAACCCAACATCAGTGAGATTGCAGTCCAAAATAAAGCTGTTAAACTCATCCATACTCCCAAAGCAGTTAGTAGTGCATTGAAGTTGTTCACTAAAAACCACAATTGTGTTGAAGTCCCCCATCAAAATCCATTCCTTATCTTCTTGCTCAGCCTCTCTCAACTTGTCCCAAAGAATTCTTCTTAAACTCCTTGAGCATTTAGCATAGATTACAGTAACTAAAAAGTCTTTAGGGATAGCAGTATGTCTAACCAATAAGTGTAGAAACTGGTCATCATCAATGATGGTATCCACCTTGTAGTCCTCATTCCACAAAACCCAGACTTTGTTACTACAGTTACCAATATAACCTTAAAACCCTAATTTCTTCGCAATGACCCTTAATTGAGAATCACAGACCATAGGTTCTTGAAGAGCAAGAAAGGAAACTTTTTTAGCTCTTTTTATTGATTTAATTATGTATTGAGTTTGCTTGTTACCCACACCACGTACATTCCAACATAGTTGTACTGGTCATTTAAACAGTTTAACAAATTTTGCAGCATGCTTATGCTGCATACATTTAGGAGCAAGAATCCCCTTTGAGTTGAAATGCTTAGCTTTCTTAATCTTCCTTAACTCCGCTTTCTTACATTACCATTCTTCTTACTAACAGGTGAAGATGGAAGATTACCTGTACTTTGCTTTGTAGGAGAACTGCTGCTCATTAACGGCTCAAAAGAAGAGCTTCCTTCAAGATAAGTAGATCTCATTCCTAACACGTGTAAAGCACCAATGACTTCACTACTTTCTAAGCCCTTAGCCTGATTCTGCCTTTGAGTACCTTCATTAGAGTTACTCATCACAACTATTTCATTTCCACTTTGATCATTCTGATTATTTATTACCACAGATTTCAACTTAGTTCCCTGATCCTTAATTGTTAATGCATGAATCAAGGAATCAAAGAACTGAGGATTGAAGGACTTAAACTGATCAACAGTCTTCCTTTGGGTGGACTTCTTACATTCATTATCTGAATTCCCCAGGTGCGTACATGTCTTGCAGTATTTAGGAGCATTGATATACACCAAATCTTGCTAGTAATAGTAAGGTCCAAACGAAATTTTAATTTTCCTTTGGAGAGCCTTAGAAACGTCTAATACTACCCAGATTGGCCAATAATTTTGTCAGGCTCTGTTCTTGGATGGAACCCAGACACTTAGAGGGGTGCCAATAGCTTTAGCAACCTCCATTATAGTGGCCTCACAATACATAAAATCAGGCAAATTTGGAAGGTCGATGAGGACAAGGGTTGCTGGATTTTCAATACTGGGGTTGAAATTTGGTAACCACTCCAACAATCTCATTACCTTGTCCCCAATTTGCCAGACGTTCATTTTTCAAAATTTTAGAAGGTCTTCCTTTAGAGAGATCTCAATAAAGGTGTACCAAAAGTCCCAACTTGAGACATTATATTCACCTTGAAACTTAATTTTGTTTTTCAAGAAATCCATGACAGAAACATAATTAGGCTTCCCATTGGCAAACTTACCAACAAGGGTATACTTTGCCCTATGTTTTAGAATATCCAATTCCTCAGCAGCAAACTGTATCTCGACATTACCATTCTCAAAAGATTTGATTACATTCTTGTGAATCAGATTCCCAGCATTGTGTTTAAATAAGTCAGCATATGAGGTTTTTGTTACTGACGTTTGAACTATGCTTGTGGCAAGTTCGAAAATCGGATTAATCCTTATGTTAGGCTGATCAGAAACTGAGATTAGCGCCGGAAAAGTCTCCTGATTATCAGCAGCACGCTGATGAATAGAAGGACACTCTGCATCCTCTATTAGAAGCCAAAAGAATCAAGAGAAGAAAATTTTGAATTTAGGTTCCAAATCTTGGAGCATTCTTGAATTGATGTAACAAACTCCGATTACTGATAGATAAATAACTTATTTAGTTATATATACCAGTGAAATTTTTATATGATAAATTCGATAAATAATTTATATGTATATTTTAAGATAGTTGGATCTATTAGTTGATGAATTTAATTTGAATACGTCCGAATACATTATTCAACAAGACGCTTAACAGATTGTATTATAAAAAACCGGACCAAATAGTCCTGTCTTTTAGAAAATAAAAAAAGTGGTAGGTAGACCGTTTTAGCTGTTTTAATTTATTTAAAGGACAAGTTTTCTTAAAAAAGATATTTAATCTTCCCACTGAAACGGAATATAGAACCCAAAAATTAATTTTAACGTTTACATCATTTGGAATAATAATTTCAATGTTTACAATAATACTTCAAACACTTATCGAGATAATAATTTCAATGTTTACAATACGTGAAACTTATCCAGAAATTAAACACCAAATATTTTCAGAGACTTATCCCCGAAATCAAACACGGAATATATTAACTAAAAAGTTTAGGGTAGAAAAAGATAGTATTTCCCTAAGATAATTTCCAAAGTTTTTAAAATACTAGGAACGAAGTGCATTTCTTTTTGTAATGGGTGATCTTGAATTTATATCCCACACTTAAATACATGTTTTTCCTCAGTTGCACATAAACACTACTTACTAGAAAGAATGTTAAGGACACTCCTTAACACTTGACCTCTCTTCGCACCAATAACCTCCCTAACTGCCTTCTCCTCCGCCACAAACCCTTTCTCTGTAATCCGCCGTAAAAACTCCACCGCCTCCTCCTCTTTACCATCTCTAACAAAAGCTTCAAATACACCCGTATAAGTCGAAGCATTAGGTTTCATTCCTTTACCAATCATCTCCATCAGATACTTCTTTGCCTCCCCCAGAAACTTCGCATCCCTACATAGTACCTTGATCAACACGCTATAACTGTACTGATTAGGCGAGACTCCGGATGCGAGCATCCGTAGAAACACTTTCAGAGCCTCTTTTGGCTGGCCGGCTTCCGCGTATGCCTCGACTACGGCTGTGTGAGCCACCACGTCAGGCATGTGACCTTTGTCTTTGATTTGTGCGAAGAGTTCGAGCGCTTCGTGAGTGAGCCCGTCTTTTGACAATCCGTCGAACATCTTGACTGCATTGTTTGTCAGGCCTTCTGTTTTCATTTTGTGGAAGATCGATTGCAGGTCTGATGGATCTTCTGGATCTTCGATCGCTGGCTTCTTATTGAACGGGTCGTACGGCGGAGGTAGCTTGGGGTTTTCTATCTCTTTGGTGGTAAGAGAGTCATCCGTATCGGAATCGGAGTCGGAGTCTGAGAGAGAGAAATTAACCTTCGTGTTGATTTTTTTCTCGGTTTTGACGGTGGATTTGGATTCCGATGCCGAGGCGACGAATCGAAGAAAAGCTATGGCGTTAGGGTTTATGATTGGGGATTTTGATTCTACAAGTGGAGAAATTGAGATATGACTACCAAATGGTTTTGGAACCGACTGAAATCGAAGAAATGGAGATTGCATTTGCTTGAAGTTGACAAAAGATCGATATAGCATCCTCCACGCCATTTCCAGATTTCCAGAACTCTGTAGTTTGGAGAAGACGATGAATATATCGATTTAAGAATTCTATAAAGCAGAACTTGAAGGTTTCTAGAACTTATTATCTCATGAATTCATATTATTATACATAGATCCTTTAAAGCCTCTCGACTAACAATTCACACCCCTGATAAAGTTTATTAGTTTCAATCAAGACCAGTAACTTTTTAGAGGTATTCAATTCCTTCTCAATCAAGAAGGACTACCGCGTCCAAACATAAATCAGGTGAGGGCGATTTTACTATAATTTAAAATTTCAGATGCGTAAGCAAAATAATTAAGTAAATTACGAACCGGAAAATAAACGGAAACTTCTTAATTCATTAAAAGAAAACTTGAATATGTACAAACCCCAAACACAAGAAAACAAAAAGATAAAATATATGTTTGTTTTCCATTAAGCCGAGAAAAATCCAGAAGAAGCAGCAACACCGATTTGTGAAACTGGTTCCATAGCTTTTTTGAAAACCTCTTCGATTTTCTTCACCTGAGGCAAAACAGAAAGGCGAGCACCGAACTCGATCTTCTTTTCGATTTTTATTTCTCCTCTGATATTCGGTTTCGTGTTCTTGAGTCTTTTCTCGTACTCTTCTGCGACCAACAAAGCGATATCTGCCATTTTGTTTTTTTTATGTTGTTGTGGTGGTGTTTTGTAAGATGTTTTTGGTTGATTTATGATGAAATTGGAGGAGAAGAAGAAGGTATTTATATTTGAAAGAGGAAATGGATAAGATTGAAGGTAAGATGGTGTCTCTCTATTATTTTATTCTGATGGTTTTGGTGTTGTTAGTTTTTTATGACTTTGCTTCTGGTAATGGAGATTGACTGGTATTGCGTATATGCTTTTTTGGTCTCTTTATTCAATTCATTAAAATACAAACTAGACATGGCTTTCCTAAACTAGATAAAAATAGAAATTTATTTTCGCAAACTTTTTTTTTAAGCAAAATCGAAATTTGATTAATTACCAAATTGAAAAATTTACAAAGTTTGAGTTAAAATTGAGAAACAATTTGAAACAAGAGGGCTAAAACAAATAGTCTAAAGAAAATCCCAAATATCAAAACCCTAAATCGAGAACTCCTCAGCTTCACAAACAGCCATTCGACCAGAGCTCCATCACCCTCCTCCCTCAGATCCAAAACCAAAGCAAAATCAGTGCCCAAATCAGAATCACGCTTCTGCTATCTTAGTTGACGCTCTCCCCAAGTACGTCTCTCATTTGGGAGGCCGGAACGGGGTCGGTGCACTGGAGGACAGAAGAACCCAGCCTTCAAAACCCAATGATTCTACTACCTTGGTTGACGCTCTCCCTTAGTACGTTTCTCTTTTGGGAGGCCGAAAAGGGGTCGGTGCACCGGAGATCAGAAGAGCCCCACCAATGAAACCCTTCAGACGAATATCAGATGAAGGAGCAGCAATTTCCATGAACAGCAGCCGATCGACAAGAACCAGATCAGGATAACAACGGACCTGAAAGGATTTACAAGCAAAGGGGACAGCCAAAACAGCTACACCGAATTGATGTAAGGTATGCCTAAGCTTTCTAGAATCAAAAATAGATTTAAGACCAGCAGGAGAAGAGTTAAAGTCGTAATTTTTTTCAGTTTACACTTAATTGTCCATCGAGCCAGCCAATCGGCTGCTCGATTAAAATCTCTATAAACATGGTTTAGAGTCATAGAAGAAGACATTAGGGCTTTACAACAACTTAACAGAGGAACTAGAGACCAGGGAGTGCCAATGTGGTTAGTAGCTTTAATGAAATCGACCAGCAACTTAGAATCAGTCTCTATATCAATATTGTTAAAGCCTTTAGACTTAAAAATTAGAAGACCATCCATTAGAGCACGAGTTTCAGCCAATAGGGGGGATAGCTTACCATATAGGTTGCCAAAAGCATGAACCAAAGTACCTTCATGATCTCTAATGATAACACCAGCAGTAGCTTCACCATTATAAGCCACAGAGGCATCCGAGTTAAGCTTAAACCTCCCAGGGCTAGGCGACATCCATTTAGAGACTAGGGGTCTAGTAACATGCCTGCTGACTAAATTAAAAAGACCAAAAACTAGCAGCAACCTTACGATCATTGGACCAGTGATTAGTTTTAAAGATACCAGCTATATTCATATAAGAAACAATTTTATAGACCTCCTTAATGATGAATACAGAAGTAATTTTAGCATTCTTAAACCTAGCATGGTTTCTATATTTCCAAATTAGACTAAAAATGATAGAAGGAATTACATTTCTTATGTGATTGTCTTTAGTAGTTAATCTGTGCCAAGTTTTAGTCATATGAATAGGGGTCATGTATCTGTATATAATTATGTTGAATAGAGGAGCAAAATGTAACCAGACACCCCATGAAATGTCACAAGCTATAAAAAGATGATCCGTAGATTCATAATTTAGACAGAATTGACATTTAGAAGTGATAACCATATGCCTATTCCTAAGGATAGAATCAGTAGAAATGTAATTTTTTATGACTTTCCAATGAACGAATGCATGTTTTTTAGGAATTATATCATTCCAAATCTTAGAAAACATAGTAGATTCTCTAAAGTGAGTTCTGATGCAATCCCATGTACTCTTAAGACTAAACTGACCATTAGTAAAGACACTCCATAAGATCTTATCCTTGCTGTTTAGATTAATAAAACAGTTACTAATGCGGTTAATATCCTCATTACTGATAAGATTAGCAATATTAGATAAATTCCAATGATTATCAGACCAATACATATTTACCTTTTCATTATGAAACCAACTGTTGTCATTAGAGCTGTCAAGAGCTAACAAGGGCTCAGAATTAGACCATCTGTCCAACCAGAAGTCAATGTTGCCCTCCCCAAGAGACCAACATATATACTGCTCAGCAATAGGTTTAATCCTTATCAATCTATGCCAAACCATAGAACCCTTTAAGTCACCTTTGGGTTGCAGAGGATGCTTCTCACCACAATAGATGTCATGAATTAGGTTAGCCCATAACATTTTATTATCTCTGAACTGCATCCAAAGCTTATAAGAGATGGAAGTTTGAACATCAGCTAAATTTCTGATGTTTAAGCCTCCTTCTTTGAAAGTTTTGCAAACACCCTTCCAAGTACACCAATGAATCCTATGCTCAGATCTTGTAGACCCCCACAGAAAGCTGTTAAAAGCCTTTTCAATATTGTTAATAACAGTACTAGGAATGACATTAGTTTGCATCCAATAGGTAACAATGTTCATAAGAACAAAATTAATCTGAGTTAATCTACGAGTAAAGGATAAATGTTTTGATTCCCAGGCAGCAATTCTATCATTGATCTTCTTAAGCAGATTCACGTAGATAGTAGACTTATTATTAGTACTAATAGTAATACCAAGGTATACCGTAGGTAAGGAAGCATTGTTGAAACCAGTGATATTAGCAACAGAGCTTATTCTAGCTTCAGTAGCACCATTAGCAGTAAGGACCTTAGTCTTGTTTTGATTTATAACCTGACCAGAAATAGCTTGATAATCCTGTAAGAAATTAATAAGTGATACTAGTGATGCATCCTTACAGTTAGTAAATAGAAGGATATCGTCTGCAAAAGCTAAATTACTGATGCATAACTTGCTGCGACATTTATACCTCATCCCCTTATTATTAAGAAAAAGAAGATAGATACCTCTTAAAAGTACTTCCTCTGCAATAATAAATAGGCTAGGAGAAAGGGGATCTCCCTGCCTAAGCCCTTTCTCAGTTTTAAAATAACCATAAGAAGTACCATTAATAAGAATAGAGACATAAACTTTGGAGATCATGCTTTGAATAAGGTTATTGAATCTGTTTGAAAAACCAAAGCATTTTAAAACTTTCAAAATAAAGGGGTGACTAAGCTTGTCAAAAGCCTTGCACATGTCAAGTTGAACAATATGTTATTATACTTAAGCTTCCTGTTTAAATAAAAAAGAAGTTCTTTAGCAGATAAAATGTTAGAATGAATAGAATTCCTAGGGACAAACCCACCCTGAGTGTTGGAGATGATTTTAGGTAACAGCTTAACCAGCCTGTCATTGATTAGTCTAGACATAATTCTGTTAAGTAAAGAGCAAAGACTAATTGGACGATAGTCAGTCCAACTAATAGGATTAATAGACTTAGGTATAAGGCAAATACCTGTAGCCAGAATACCTTTAGGAATATTAAATCCTCTAATGAAATGATGAAGCGCAGAAACGAGGTCAAACTTGATAATATTCCAGCACTTCTTATAAAAAGTAAGGTTAAAACCATCCAAACCAGCCACACTAGAAGCTTTTAGACTGTTGACTGTATTAAAGACCTCATCTTCATCAGGAAGCTTAAGCAGACTTTTGTTATCATCCTGAGTGATCATTTTAGGGATAGTATCAAACATACTATGGTTCATACTATCTAACTCATTCTGTTTATCTTTGTAGGGACTGGTAGCAAGAGCTTTGGAGAAGAACTCAACAGCAGATGCACCAATAGCATCCTTATCCAGGATCCATGCATTGTTCTCCTTAACTCCATTAATAGAATTCTTTTTTCTTTTAGTTGTAACATAGCTGTGAAAAAGCTTGGAGTTATTATCTCCATCTTTAATCCAGTCGACATTACATTTCTGTAACCAATACTCTTCCTCTATTTTGTAAGCATTCAATAGCAATGCATTAGTTTTATTAAGCTCTTCTTTAGTTAAGCTGATATTTAATTGCTGATGTAAATCATCTGCTCTAAGAACTTCATCCTCCAGAGCTTTAATTTTACAGAAAATGTAAAATACTGTATATTCCATTCAATAAGACCAGCCTTTAATCTCTTAAGCTTAAACCAGAAGACAGACAAAGGATCACCCTCCATAACCCGATTCCAATTCTTACCAACAAAAGGCATGAACTCCTCATCAAGCAACCACATGTTCTGAAAACGAAAGCACTTATTAAAATCACAAGACAAGTTAGAATTACTAATAATAATAGCAACATGATCAGACCTAGTTCTTGCTTTATGCAAGACTCTGGTATTATTGAAAATATTGAGCCAAGAACTATTGTAAAAGACCCAATCAAGACGACGCCATTTAGCCTTGTTAGACCACGTGAAATGAGACCCAGCAAACGCATCATCCTGAAGCCTGCAATCTCTAATCATTCTAATAAAGTCATCAACACTGTTTTGACAAAACGTAGCACAACCAACCTGATCATCAATTGATCTGATAGCGTTAAAGTCGCCACAAACCATCCAGGATTTATCAGTACCATCAATGTTATATAAAGTATGCCACAGACTTAATCTATTCAGACGCTGGCATTTAGCATAAACGAAAGTAAAAAGAGCACTATCATTAAGAAAAGTATGACTGGCTTCAATATGCAAACACTAAGCATGATCCATCAACACATTAACAGTTATACTATCACGCCAAAAAATCCATTTCTTATTGGTAACATTGCTAGCATAATGACTA
The DNA here is from genome assembly GCA_036936605.1 of Limnanthes douglasii subsp. nivea. NCBI lineage: Eukaryota > Viridiplantae > Streptophyta > Magnoliopsida > Brassicales > Limnanthaceae > Limnanthes > Limnanthes douglasii. The sequence goes on along the minus strand of JAUPFV010000005.1, from coordinate 179,869,712 downwards.
TAACCAAGCTTAGAAGCATAGATGCTAAGGTTATCACAACTAATTAAGGGCTTCTGAATAGCCACAATACAGGCCTTATTCTTAATAGAAAGATGCTTGAGTCTTCTAAACGAAGATTTATCCCTAATACCTCTAATGTTCCAATTAAGTATATTAATCATAATGAAGTGAACGTTTAGAGTTACTTGGACCCGAAAGCTGTCTAGAATTTTTGACCAACCCTTTCTTCCTTGCTTGTTTAAGCTGTCTGCTGATTATTGAACTAAGATCCTCTTCGTCCTCAGATGTGTCCTTCCTAAGCTGACTTCTTGTTAACCTTTTTTCAGTCTTGACACCCTTGGCCTTTACAGACTTATCTGCTTTACTTTTAGTAGAGGCTTGAGGACTAACTTTAACAGCCTTTGGAGAAGAAAACTCAGAAGCCAAGTTTTCGTACTCCAAACTGTTGTTAACATTTTCAGGACTTCGAAGCGCCCCTATAATCTCATCCTCCTTACCGATGTCAGCCAAACATGAGTTACCGATGTACAAGTGCTCTGGAAGATTATCAATCTTTATCCAAACAGGAGTTATCGGGCTCTCATACTTAACGTTGAATTTTCCGACCACTTCAACAATCTCAGCCTAGTGGAACCAATCGTCCAAACGTTTCTCCTCCATAGTTTGCTGAAATCTTCGTAAGAATCGAACTCAACTAAGATGTGCCTTGAATCTTTAATTGTATAATTATACTCCGGAACAAAATGAAATTTATTAAAGAAATCCAACAGCATAGATCTTTTCGGCAGACCAGTGGAACATTTGCAGACCAACGTATGTTTCGATTTCGATTTTAAGTAAATCAAAGCTTTATCATCATACTGAAGAGAAACATGATCACTCTTATAATAAATACATTCCTGTTCCAGAGCATCATCAATACTTTTGTGACAAGCAGTCACATCATTAGCAAAGGAGAACCCTTTCCACTTATGCAAGTTCCTCTCAGTTTCTTGATGACCTTCGTTAGACGAAGAACCATAGACTTCTTGAACAGATGGAAACGGCTCCATAGATTACGAAGCTAATCTCAGGATTTCGAAAACAGAGCATTCAAACAGAGTACATCGAATGAATAAACAGAGCATTCAAACAGAGCATTCAAACAGAATAAAAGCCAATTCAAAATTCCTTATCAAGCAGAATACTCTGCTACAAGATGAGACGATAGAAGCAACACTATCGAGGGAGCACAAAGCAGATCAACGGAGAAGATGATCAACGGAGAAGATGATACAGCCTCCTCGCTGATTCAAATCAGTTATCCGAAGAAGACGATAGAAGAAACTATCAAGGAGAGCGAAGGCAGGACAATGCAGATAGGATCAACTGAGAAGATGATCGGACGAAGCAATCTTGAATCTTGGAGAAGTTATCTTGGAGAAGTTATTTTCGCAAAAATGCGTCTTCTTATATAGACTAATTATCTCATGTTAGTATAATTATGAGAAAAGTATCAGTAAATATTTTCTTAACTATTTAATTATCTAGTGGTATCCGTTTTTGGGATAGTGTAACTTGGTATATTGAATTGAAATTTGGACAAAAACACCCCCGACCATATATACCCGTTGGTACTTCGAGTTGTTTGCAATTCTCAGAGTATCATGAGAATTGTTTGCAACTCAGGATTTCCTGAACAATTCTCAAGATATCATGAGAATTGTTTGCAACTCAAGATTTCCTGAATAACTCTCAGGATATCATGAGAGTTGTTTGCAACTCTCATGATTTTCTTAACAATTCTCATGATATCCTGAGAGTTGTTACTGGTGAATTTTTATTTTTTTTAAATAAAAAATATCATCAATGGATCTAGTTTTATTCATTTTACAAAAACAAAAGCAATGATACTTTCATTTATTTTTTTTCGAGCTCCATTTTGAAAGAACAGATCTTTTTAAAAAAATAAAAAAAAAGTAGGAAAGAAATTTTTTGGTTACGTGGTTGTTCGTGAAGGGTGAGGGTATTATTTTATGTAATAGAAAATTATTTTATGTCATTGTCGACAAATAAAACTCACTATCTTGCCAATGTAATGGAAAATTATTTTATGTCATTTTAACCATCGATTTGTTGGTTTTTAGACTAATTTGTTGTTTTCATGTCATGGCAACAAGATTTACTTTAAATATTGACTTCAAATACTCGTTCTTATCATTTTCCAACATATGCCAATAATACAAAAATATACGATATTGCTTGTAAAATCTAATAATACGCGTGAAACCTTATATAAGTTATATGGAAAACTCCAACATGGTTGATATGGAATTTAAGTAAGTATAAATGGAAACTTGTATATAAATTATATGTGAAATAGGTCTATTGATGATGTCAAATAAAAAAGAAATCGTGTTTATGAGGAGTCATATGTTGTTCTTATGTCGTGATAGCAAGATTTACGTGAATTATTACTGATAAGGGCATAAAATGTCAAAGTTATTATAAGACTTAATTAATACATGAGAAACAAATAAGGACCTATTTGTAAATATTGAGTGACATAAAAAACAAGTGTATTTAGGAGGGTTGATGTGTAATTAATTAAATAAAGCATGTGTCAGTGGAGCCCACCACTGACCCTATATATGGAAATATACTTTTTTTGGAAAATGGTACTTTCTAATGATTAGCACTTTAATTTGACTATTTTTCTCTCTCTATAACTTTACATTTATTTTTCTGACACAATTCCACTACAACATTTATCCAGTAATCAGCCCGAATATTTCTAGAACCATCATTTGCGCCGTCTGTGGGAACGAGTGATACCCGGAGACCAAATTCTCCTAAATCTCGACCCAAGGAAACATTTAAATTTGAGGAATGGATACAGAGGCTAGAGAAGGAAAGGAAAAAGAGAAAATTTCTGATAGGGAAATTTCTTATTCGGAGGACCGACGCTCTAAGGAACGGTATGATGATCATGACCAATATAACTAGGGTCGAGGTAAGCGGTCGACCCTTATTATAACCAGAAAACAATTACTGGATGACATAGCTAAGCTTAACACTGAGAAAAGGGCGGCCTTGGCTGGGAAGAAGTATCGATTGGATAGCCGAGGAGAACGATCATGTGAGGATGACAAAGAAGATAATTGTGTTGTTAATCGGGACGAGGCTGATTTTTATAAAGTCAAAACTCGAGTGCGAAAACGTGAGTATTCGACCAAGGAAAACCTGTCTGAATCATCCTCTCCAGATCAGGAAGCCCGATGTTTTAGAAGGGATAAAAGAATTATACGGGAGCGAGAAATTCGACGATGTAAATCACGCCGAGTGAAAATACCAAAGCCCCAGGGGGATCACGTAGATAAAATAACTCTCATTTCCATGGAAAATGAGGGGGCAATAATTATTAATAGAAGAGAACAACTCAACGTCCCACAATTTCAATTTCCCTCGGGAAGCCAAACTTACGGGTATAGGATCAGAAGCCAGTTTGCTAATCCACATTAAGAAGGTCTATACGCAACCCATGTAGATGGGTTAGGTAGTGGTGCCTTCGGGTTCAGGCATAACTAGAGATCATATCCCCTCTCTGATGAAATTTTGACGGGAAACCTCCCAAAGCGATTCGATATTTCCAAGTTAGAAAAATATGATGGGAAGAAAGACCCCAACAATCATTTGGAAGCTTTCAAGAATTTCATGTTAATTTTTGACAATGATGATAAGTTAATCTGCCGAGATTTTTCGATGACGTTTAAAGATCAAGCATCAAAATAGTACAATTGGTTACTTCAAGGGTGTATTAAAAACTTTAGCATGTTCTGGATGATGTTTAGACAACAGTTTGTAGGAAGCAAAAATTTCCGAGAAAAGGAGACACAATCGTGAATTGTCGTCAAAGGGTTGGGGAAAGTTATAGGGACTATACCTGACGCTTTGTAGATGCAAAAAACCCATCTTGATTATTGTGATGAAAGTGTTTCCTTAACAAATTATAGTCTGGGATTGTTGCTTAATCCTATGAAGCAAGTAGCAAAAACGAAAGCTTTTACTTTCTCTGCCTTGCTAGCTCAGGTGGAAAACCCGATTTTAATTGAAGAGACTGCAACGTCTGAATTGACAGCTCAAATCCAGCAAACTGCGAAAGCCTCGGTAGTATCATATCAACAAAATTTACAGAAGACAATCTCAGTTTCTATACCATAACCAATAACTACTTTGTCACCGACAACACGAAAATCGAGCGGGAAAGGGTCAGGGACTCCGATGCAGAACGTAAGGAGTAACAACTAAATAAACTCATACCGACCCATATCAAACAAGTGGGTCCAACCCGCCCATTTTACAGATTTAACTGAGTGCGTTTCAACCATCTTTGACAAGTCAAAGAAAATTATGCATTTTCGAAAACCTTTTCCTATCAAAACTCCTCGCGAGAGCCGAAATAATCGGTATTGTTGATATCATGAGGATGTGAGGCACAACACAAAAAATTGTATCACATTAAAAAAAAGGTGTATGTGCTAATTGATAATGGGAAATTGACAAACTATGTGAAAACGTAAGTTCAGCAAAACGGGGCGTCTAAAGAGATAGTGACAATACCAAAGAAAAAATGACCTTAATGATTTCCGAGGTCACGGATCTGTTTGATATATCCACTGAATATTTGGATCTCGGCCAAGACAGAAATGTGATCGTAGTAATTAAAGAAGTAGTTCCCGTAACACGAGAAAAGGTTAGTGATCTGTGCGAGTTTTTTGAGTCTTTGACTATTTTTGGTGATGATTCAATGTCAGAGATCACTAATTCTTCTCGGAAAAGGCATATGGTCAACCTAGCTAACCAGTTAGAAGCAAGGACCTCACCATATTTATATCAAAATCCATCTCCCATAGAAGATGCAGTAGTGATCATAGCCGCAATTGCTCGTGAAGAAGTCTGAATTATATTGGTTGATACTGGGAGTTCAGCAAATATCATTTTCGTATCAACCTTTTCAAATTTTAAAAAGCCGCCGGTAATTGTGAAATCTAATCGGACTATAGTAGGTTTCACGAGAGCATCAACAAAAGTGGTTGGAGAGTTCGAAGGTGTGGTCCAGTTGGATTGATGACCCTTCAAGAAGGAAGTAATGACACTTTTTGTAGTGGTAGATGCTCCCATGTCATACAACGTAATTTTTGGTCGATCTTGGTTATAAAAGATGCATGCGGTAACTTCTACGATTCACCAGTGTGTGAAGTATGTGGTTGGAAATAACATCGGGATAGTTAGAAGCAGCCAGCGAACAACAAGAGAATGTTACTGAGCATCGATAGCAACAAAGATAGATAATGAGATGGTCGAAGCGAAAGATTAGCAATTAGCAGGGTCAACCTCGGTACTAGAGCCGGTAGATGATCCTAGAGAGACCCCATGATTATTGCTTATAGATGAAAATTGTGAAAGTTATGAATTTTCTAAAGGGAAAATTTTAAATATAGGCATAAATTTATCCCAATTTTCCCGAGAGAAACTAATTTCTTTCCTTATACAAAAACTACATTTGTTTGCTTGATATTCAGAGGATATTATAGGAGATCCTGAAATTATTATTTATCACTAGTTGTCTATAAATTAGAATGTTCGACCTATAACCCAAAAGCGTCGAGCTTTTTCCCAAGAAAAGGAAGAGGCGATTATTTTAGAGGTTGAAAGGTTGACAAAGGTAGGACACATCAGGGAGTCCCAGTATTCGCGGTGGACGGATAATCTGGTTTTAGTAAAAAATAAGAATGTGAAGTGGAGTTTGTGCGTATACTTTACAAAATTTAATAGAGATTGTCTGAATGATCCATTTCACATGCCAATGATCGACCAACTCGTAGATTCGACGTCGGGAAACAGGTTTTTATCGTTTATGGATGCCTATGCGGGGTACAATGAGATAAAGTTAGACCCATGAGATCAAGAAAACACCACGTATAATCACGAGGAGAGGACTGTATTGTTATAAAAAAAATGCGGGGGTTACTTATTAAAGACTAGTCAATAAAGTCTTTGAAGGCCAAATCGGTCGGAATGTCGAGGTTTACATAGATGAAATGCTAGTCAAATATGTTACTGATGAAGATCATTTTATCGACTTCAAAGAAATGTTCGAGAATCTCAGTAAAGTAAACCTCAAGCTAAATCCAGAGAAATGCTCATTTGGAGTTCGATCCAGAAAATTTCTAGGATTCGTAAGCAGAGAAGGAAGAATAGAAGTAGAACCGGTGTAGCTAAACGCTTTGAGTGACATGACACCCCCGAGGAATATAAAAGAAGTACAAATCTTAACAAGACAACTTGCCGCACTGAGTAGATTCATCTCTCGATCCTCTTACATGTGTGCTCCTTTCTTCCAAGTATTGAGAAATACCAAGAATTTTAGTTGGACACGTGAGTGTACCGATGTTTTTTTCAAAATAAAAAATTATCTGTCATCCCCGACGTTGTTGACAAAACCATTACCTTACGAGATTTTTTTTGTACATACTGGTATCAGATTATGCGGTTAGCGCGGCGTTAGTTCGAGAAGAATATCGATTTGTTAAACCAGTTTACCATGTAAGCAAAAGCTTGTTAGACGCTGAAAAATAATACTTGAAACTTGAAAAATTAGCTTTAGATTTGGTAAGAACAGCTAGAAATATGTGACCCTATTTCCAAGGCCATTCAATTGCGGGTCAGACTACTTTCTCGTTAAATAATATGTTACAACGACCTGATATTTCAGGACGTATGTCCAAGTGGCCGGTAGAGCAGGATGACTTCGATATCAATTTCGAACCTAGAACGGCTATTAAAGGACAGGCTTTACCAGAATTTCTAGTATAATTTCACTATAGTAGAGCAGATGAGGTAGTCACCGAACCAGAAAATGAGCCAAATGAAAGGATAGTCAGGACTGACGGTGGTTCAAGTATTGACGGTTGCGGAGGCGGTGTCCAAATTCGTATGACTTCGAGAGTAGCTATGCATCATGCAATTCGTTTTGGGTTTAAAGCATCAAATAATGAATATGAATATGAGGCAGCGTTGACAGGTTTAAGGTTAACACAGATTTGTGGAGCAAAGAACATTCGGCTAATAAGCGATTCTCAGTTACTTATTAACCACGCAATATGGCAATCTGAGGCGAGAAAAGAAAAACTAGTTCAACATTTAGCAGCTCTAAGAATTTTGGCTTCATCTTTCAAGAAAATTACTTACGAACATGTCCGCGGAGAGGATAATACAATCGTTGACTCACTGGCAACTACATCACACGTTGGTGAATACCAGTGGATTTTAACTCAAGAATACCCTTTTATTTTGATGCCGAATGAGCTAGAGAAATGGCCAGAATTATCGTGTCAAATTTCAACATCACCGAGCGTAGATTGGAGGAATAACATCATAAATTTCTTAGCAGATAGAGTGTTACCCGACGACAAAAGTTTGGCAAAAAATGTGTGGTACAAGGCGCGAGGGTTTGCACTATTGGGAAATATACTCTATAATAAGTTCGTAGTAGACCTCTACTAAGGTGTTTGGGACAAGTTGAGTCGCAGATGGTGTTGTCCGAACTTTATGACGATGAAGGATCGACGCATTGTGGTTTTAAGACATTAATCAGAAGAGTTTTACTATCGGGATTTTACTACCCACGATAGCAACCAATGCCAAAGAGCTAGTTAAAAGATGCGATACTTGCCAGAGGTTTTCTAATTCAATTTATACCCCAGCAGTCCCCCTAGAATCAATTTTAGAAGAGTTGTCATTTGACAGATGAGGGATAGATTTAGTGGGCTCACTTCTGTTGGCAACCAGAGGAAGACAAACTATTATGGCTGCAGTGGATTATTATTCAAAGTGGGTTGAGGCGGAGCCACTATCGGGAACTAAGGCTAAAGACATCGTAGAGTTTATATGGTCGAACATTTGTTGTCGGTATAGGATCCTTCAAAATCTAACTATGGATAATGGCCCCCAATTTGACAGCAACGAAATGAGAGAGTTCTGTTCAAATCATAAAATACAAAGTGTTTCTCGGCTTCCTTCCATCCCCAAGCTAATGGAAAATTTGAGGTGATAGAAAGAACGATTATCGATGGGCTCAAGAAGATTTTAGAAAGAAGAGCGGAAAAATAGTAAGATTATTTGCAAGAAGTACTATGGGTATACCGAACCACGCCCCGAACTACAAATCGGGAATCGCCCTACGCGTTGGTATAAGGTATGGATGCAGTGATTCCTGCAGAGACAATATTCCCATCTTTCAGAATCAATCATTACGAGGAAGACGCTAAGTACGAGAATCGGTCTTTAGCCTTGGACCTAATCGAGGAAAAATGAGCCAGAGCTCAGTTAAGTTCATTGCATTATCAGACCCTTATGAGAAGCAGATATGCTTTGAAAGTTCAAATAAAGGATTTCAATATTGGGGAAAAAGTATTGTGAAACGTTTTCCTTCACACCAAGGACAAACATCTAGGGAAGGTAGCACCCAATTGGGAAGGTCTGTACCAGGTGGTAAAAAACGTAAAACCAGGGGCGTATAGACTGAAATACAAGTTTGACCGACCTTTGAGAATTTCTTGGAGCATCTAGCATCTTAAGTTGTATCTAGAGTTATTTTTAATTTTTACGTTCTTTTCTTTATCCTGTTGTAAAAGAATTTTGGTCGGGGACATACTCTTTCCTACCCTGGTGGCGGGGAGGCTTTAATGAGGTGTCTAAGAAAACTAACCTATTTAGTAAATCTTTAATGCCTTAAATCAAGTTATTATTCTTACGCGTTCAAACCTTTTTCAAAGTTTTTCAACTTTTAAGTTGATCTACAAGTTCGAATCTTTTACAAGGTTTTTCAACTTTTAAGTTGATCTACGAGTTCGAAACTTTTACAAGGTTTTTCAATTTTTAAGTTGATCTACAAGTTCGAACCTTTTACAAGGTTTTTCAACTTGTAAGTTGATCTACGAATTCAAACGTTTTACAAGGTTTTTCAATTTTAAGTCGATTTACAAGTTCAAACCTTTTACAGGATTTTTCAACTTTTAAGTTGATCTACGAGTTCGAATCTTTTACATGGTTTTTCAACTTTTAAGTTGATCTACAAGTTCGAACCTTTTACAAGGTTTTTCAACTTTTAACTTGATCTACGACTTCGAATATTTTACAAAGTTTTTCAACTTGAAGTTGATCTACAAGTTCGAACCTTTTACAAGGTTTGTTAAATTTTAAGTTGATCAACAATTTCGAACCTTTTACAAGGTTTTTCAACTCGTAAGTTGATCTACGAGTTCGAACCTTTTATAAGGTTTTTCAACTTTCAAGTTGATCTACTTATTCGAGTTTAGCATATGATAACTTATAATGATTTTATTTTTTGGCATCAGAAATTGATGACTTTCAATTACAAAAGGTGGGAAAAACATTAGACAGTATAGCGAAATATGAACATGAATTTAAGCATACAATAACCAAGTCCGGATTTTGAAAAATAAAAAACAGCATATTACAAACAAAAATGTTTAAACATTGGAAGGTTCTTCAGAAGATTCTATGTATTCAAATTCGGGATCCACACGAACAATACCTTCAGGACGATCCTCTTCTGGAACATCTAGCAACATCGACCCTAATGGTAGCTGGAGAAAATGTTCATGAAAATTTAAAACGTAGCCAACCCTTGCATCAGCGAGCTCTTCTTCCATGATCTTTTTTTCACTTAGCAGCAAAAAGACTGTTCTCCACTTTACTCTTGTCAACGACCATTTGAAGTTCATAGGGATTTTTAGTTATTTTTTCGATCGTAGGCGAAGATAATCATTTTGAAGCTTTTGGACAGCCAATTCTTTTTTTGCCTTGGCACGATCTTCTTTGGTCTGGGAAATAGATCGTTCCCATTCTTTTTTTTTATCTTGAAAGCCTGGATTTCAACTTCGGCTGCAGTAGCCCGAGCATTGGCACGATCAATTAGTTCATGTGACTCCTTGTCTTGGGTTGATGCGCTCTTCTTGAGTTCTTCAAGCTCATTTTGAAGTTTTATTACTTCTATCTCTTTTAGTGCTATGGGAGAAAGCATGTTGTATAGGGAAGTTGTTAGGGTATCCGATTCTTGAAGGGAGAACAAATCAAAAATTTGAGCATGACTAGACAAAATTGGTGGATCGAGACGCATCGAACCCTCTTGGTGATGAGCATAGTCTTGGTATTTTTCAGCACCAGGGTTGTCTAAGCGGTCTGATGCTCTAGCATTATCTGTGGAATGCTTTTCCTTTGTGCTTTTCCCTTTAGAAGAAGCTTCAGCGGGCGTGGACGACTTTACACCTTCGTATTGCCCAAACATGGTTAGGATGGTAATTTGTTCCACAGCCGGTTCATTGTGCACCTCATCCACCACAAGTTTTTTTTTGTGTTTCTTGGCCAAAGTTCTGTTCCCATCGTCAGCCACAACGACTTTCATTCTTTTTACACCATGCTCTTTCTTTTGGTTTTTGTTGGCCCCAGAATATTTACCTCTACTGGAGATCAGTTCACTGAGGATGGCGGTGGTTTCAGGCTCTAAAGGTAACACTTCTCGAGGTTTGTCTTCAGCGGCGGCGTTGGCAATCTCCTGCCCATCTTGAGACATTTCTTATGACTTCACTCGTTTACTGGGCGCTCGATTCCTCTTGGGTAAGAACACATCAACATCTGGGGCATCTAACCTCTTCACGAGGTCGACGACGTCAGGAGGCACCCACAATTGGTCGGCATCCAGAATATTGTTGGAACAACACAAAAGGTTGATATTGATTAAATTGGTATTTTTGAAGCACCGACGAAACTTTTGATCCTAATTATTTCTGCAAAAGTTTGAAGTTTAGCAAAGATGTCCGAGGTATTTTTAAGATGAGTTTTTCTCAACTCTTGTATAATTACCTTGCAAACTTGAAAAAGAAGACCAGTCAGAGAAATCAAAAGAGTGTGTGAGTATCTACACGAACCTTCAAGATTCCACTTATAAGTTAAACGCCTTAGGTTTTCCTTAGTGTACGGTCGACCGTTTTCCCAGACACCACTGATAAAGACAAACCGGTGTTTCCACAACTTCTCAGCCTCCAATAAATCATTTACTATCTTTCGCGGATTTGCAAGGGAAGAGTAAAAGAAGTGTAATTTGGGAGACTTTGATAGTCCAGATATATCTATGTAATCTTCCATGGATATTGAAACCTTGGCTAAACAAGTGGACATTATGGTTGACATTAAAGTATGCCATGTGTTAGGAGTCAATTGGGTTGGGCAGATCCGGAGGATCTCGAAATACCTGACGATTTCAGGGTCGAGAGGGAGTCACAGGCCCCAGTTGAAGAGTTCAGTAAAAAACACTATTTCTCGTGACTCCACTGACGTGGGGGTTTCATCGGGCTTCGGGAATCGAATGTCTACACATAATGAATCCCTCATATCGTTTTTAACCCGATTTCTTCATCCGGACTGTAATACAGGTATTTCCCGGAAAAAAGAGAAACAAGGGGTTCTTCATCTACCGCAAGGGTAGCATTTCTAGAAATTTTGGTTCTTCATTTACCACAAGGGTAGTATTGCAAGAGATTGGACCGCTGGATTCATCGAAAGTATTGGTTTGGTAATCTGGGGTTTGACCTTCGTCGAAATTGACACCTTTTTTGAAGCTTTGGGAACTTGTGATTCAGTTTTTTGGGTTTTCTCTGGCAGAGCCTTTTCAGTGGATGCCAACTCCTTCGTAGTAGGAGTCGCAAGAACGACGCTAGAACTGCTGTTGACTCGAGTATGACCGAGTATTAAATTTTTAGCTTTCTTGGAGGCAACCTCTTCATGTTTCCTCCTTTCCTCATCCTTTTGTACCACCCATTTAGGAGTAGTTACGATGTTGGGACCAGTTCGAATCCCTACGATGTTTGGAGTCAGCTGGACAAACTCAGGAGTAGTAGACGAAGAGCTAGAAACGCCCATGGTTAAGAATGGAGTTTTGGTTTTCCGATCGAGGGAATTTATGGTCTTTGAAGGTACCGGACGGGTAACAACTTCGAGATTTCCAGTTTTTAAAGAAGCTTTTGGGGTAGTCGAATGACCCACTTCGGAGAATGGTTTAGACGATCCTGGGTTTTTAGGCTTTGGAAAAATCAACGGGGTTGAACTCAGGGGATATATGGGGCCTTTGTGGATTAATCCGCAGCTCGATATTCGTCAGCCCTTTCAGTGATACTAAGGTAATCAATGAAACCAAAGACTGGTTTTTCTAGTGGTCGGACTTTTTCTTAGCTCTCTTGTGAGAAGCAGACCTTCTCATAAATAATATCATAGATTCTCTCTCTATAAAATGAGAAGAAATGGTGAGTGTTTCTCTCTAAAATTCAGGTGAAATGAGGAAGTGAAGAAGTAAGAGTATTTATAGACGTGTAAGTGGGGTAACGGCTCGTTCCATGGAGAGGCGTAACCGAAAGAGCTTCGAGAAGTCCAATAGTCGTTTTACCAAATCATTAGTTTAAAACACGCTCAAATCATTACAAGACAGTGTCAACTCTGACAGCTCCAACATGCTTAGGGGGCTAGCCTCAAGATGCTCACTTCGGGTAGATTAACAAACAAAGATTTCGAATACAAACGACAAATCAAGAAAAAACACGTAGGCGAGTACGGAAGTATCATTTTTATGAAAATTAATGGGCCTTGGTAAAAGGAAATTTGAACAAAAGCCCACTAGTTTTTAACGTCTGGGATAACTACAACTTCAAGTAAATTCAAATGCATTGGGAAACAACAGACCAGTGATTCCACCCTTAACAAACTAATGTTAACGTTAAGAATTTTGTATGTTGACCGCGCAAGAAAAGATCACGCATCAACGTGCGGCTTACAACATCGTTATCCTTCAAAGATCGACTACTTTCTCTTTTTACAACTTTACATTTATTTCCCTGACACAATTCTACTACGAGATTTATCCAATATTCAGCCCCATATATTTCTAGAACCATCAATTATATCCAAATGTTTGTTCATATTATTTCTACCTAGGCAACAAATACAAAAACCTATGATATTGTTTGTGAAATATAAATAATTATAAATAAGAAGCCTTGTAATAGTTATATGTCAAACGTATAGTATGGTTGATGCGAAACCTTGGAGAAATTGTATATGTGAAACCATATATGATTATTATAAAATTCGATCTTTAAGAAACTTTAATGTTGTTTTGTTGTCGTAGGGGGAAAATACTGGTGAAATATCAACGTTAGTGAATCACAAGTTTTATGACCTGCAACTATAAAAATATGATTCGATGACCGAATTATTTAAAAAGGCCGGTGGAGATTTTAGCTTCATAACTTATAGTAGCATCGCATGAACCAGGCCGTAAAGGAAAACAAGAAGAAGGATATCCATGATATGACATGATATCATTTGTAGTACAATGTGAAGATAAAAATACAAAATGATGAAGATATAAAGCCGAAGAAACATCCAATAATAGAAAACTGAAATGTTGATTGTGCGGTTTTTGTATGTTAATATGCAAAGGACTTTATCGATACTTGTAAAATTTCAGAAATATTTGAAGGTGAAATTTCGTATGTTTGCGAATGAGATTTTTTTTCTTTTTATAAATCATCCTAATATTGTCAGGTTTTGATTGTTATTTAATGAACACACAGTCTTGTACCAAACCTTTGTAATATTTTTCACTATACCTTTGTAAAATTTTGCAGTTAACCTTCGTAGTATTTCGTGCTGCATCTTTGCAATATTTCTAAAGAAAAGCTTTGTAATATTTTATAACAAACTATCGTTATATTTCACAACTAATAATCTTAATATTTTTTAATGAACGGTCATAATATTTTGCAATTACTTAATTTATAAAAATGTTTACATTTCACATAAAAACGTAATTTAAACTTCATAAAATGTTGAAAAAAATATTAGAAGTAAATAAAATAGTTCAAGAATAAAAATGAAAACATAAGTACGAGGTAAAAATAACATGATACTTTAAGAATAGTTATACCCATCAAGTTCTACTTTTATGCAATTAGCTTTTTCATCTGCTTGATCAGCGTGAAAGACCTCCACCTCTTGGAGTATATGTTTTCTAATGAAATCAGTAATATGCAAACCAAATACCTTGCACGACGGTTACCAGACAGTATGCAAGAGGTTGAAATCCCAAAAAGTTGGAATCAATTTCAAATATTCAAACTTGATAGACACTATCATACATAGACAAAATTTATGTATCGAACCATAAATGTATCACATTTTGCATAAAACTTCATAAAAAAAACCATCAGTTTTATTCACCTTTGTTCTCTTCACATTGACGGTAGCTTTCAACAAGTAGTTATCTTCTTGCGTAGTTCATTTCATACAAACGAAATCAAAAGTTTGATTTGTTAAGATATTTTGTAGATAAAGATATAAGACATGTTTTTTATGTATATATTTTATAGTTAGAGGGATACTATATTTGGCGTGATATATCATTTAAATAGGTATACTATAGTTGGCTGAATAATATAGTTGGTGGATATTTTACTTAGAGATATAACAACTTATTAGTAGCTACAAGTATATTTGACTTGTTATTTTCTTACTCATTTGTGCGAATGAATGGTATTTAGTAACTCAAATGGGCTTTGGCCTTTTAAAATCCTACCCAAATGGATCTGATCTTGTAACAATTTGGCTAAACATGTTTACTTATTCAGATGGGCCGAATCTTATAGACCAGAAGATTTATACCCTTACCAGTATCCCCCTCCCTCGTCTTGCGAGAGAATCAACAAAGGACTAACTCTTGAATTATTTGATCTAGGATATTGTTGTTTTAACTTGTGAGTTTTTTATGAATATTTATTTGGTGTAGTTGGATGCGCTTTCCCAAGATATATTAAATTGGATCTTTGGATCTTCCAGCCGAACTCCTAAGGTTTTTAGAAGACATTGATATTACCGGTTGGTGGATCCCATATGGAGTAAAACCTAAATATCACTTAATCCCAAAATGGACTCCCTAACCTCAGCGACTGACTACATACCGATAACTTGTTGCAATTTCACTTATAAAGTATCTAAAAATATTGGCCAACCATATAAAAGACTCTATTCCTTTCTCTCATCGTCGCTTCTCAATCTTTATTTATGATAATATTCTTCTTTCCAATGAACTTCTTTGAGCATATCACACAAAACTTAAATGTTTTAGGACAATCTTAAAAATTAACCTTATTAAGGCTTTCGATACATATGATGCATAATTTCCAGTGGTATGGGACGGTCTGTGGCGAAGAGGGCTAAAAATTCCACGACAACGAGGCAAGCGGCGATATGATGGCTATATGACATGTGATGATCCCTTACCTGAATAATATTTCTATATCACATAACTATAATTTAAATACTTTACTTAAACATTTAAACTAACAATAATAACTTAAACATTCAATTACATAATCTTAGAACATCTGAGTCAAATGACAAATACATAGACTAAAATATCCAATTATGAAACATCAAATTATATAATTCTTAAAACATGTGAGTCAAATGACAAACATAGACTAAAAGACATCATCGTCCGAGACAACATCTTCACACCTCTCATCTCCATCATATTCTCCATTTAAATCCCATAATAAAGTATCTTCTTTAACAAATTCTTCACCAACAAGCCTCTGATCTCTTTTGCGAGCCGCTGAATATGATAGATTCTTAGACTGAAGATTGCAGGCTACTTCATCAACTTTAATAGTTCCAACATCAACTCCTTCCAAAAAAATCTTCATCTTTCCAAAACTTAGTTTTAGGTTTTTATTTTTTTAGTTAAAAAAAATCGGGCTTAGCACCTCTCCATGGTTGCCACAGCCGCTACAACTCACCACAGCCGCCACAACGAGCGCCACGCCTCATCCTGAGGCGAGGAGGCTTCTGCGCGGCCGCCACGACCGCCACGTCAAAACTATGATCTGATGGCACCTTATTCTAGATATTCTCGGAGCTATAAAGTTCTTATCCAAAATAATCTATTGGATCATCCAATAGATTTCCACCTCCTCGTAGCCCACTAATATCAATGAGTCATTTCATGACTCCTTCAAAGGAAAAAGAGGACTTAGAAAATGAGACTCAATTTCCCTTTTCCTTTTCATTCTCATCACGTAAGTATTGGCTAATATCCGAAAGTAAAAAAGCTAAGACCCCAACTTCAAGTTCCATTAGAAGTGTAACAAGCTAAAAATCATAAAAATCTTCTTGGTGGACGATCTTATGATCTTCAACCATGCATATACCCATTTTATTAATCTCATCAAGGATGGCCTCACCGAATTCTCTATTCTCTTTGTTAAGTAAACTCCTAATAGTTAGCATCTTTCTTATAATGATTATCTATTTTTTTAATATAAAATAACTGCCCACGTTGGGTCATGAACCTCAAATAATTTATTGTACGGTGGTAGAATATATCTTATAAAGGAAATTTTGTTTACTGGCCAAGTTTACTGATCATTCATATTCCATCATGGTAAATGTTCTAGAAGAACTATCTCAATACCTAAGATGTTTCCTCTAATCCTGCCATGAGATGAAATTCATTGACCCTAAGGTAACTTTGAATTAAGTAAATTTTCCTTCATATGATGATAGGCTTGGAATAATATACATACAGATATGGAATCAAGCAACTGCTCTTAAACATATCGGGTTATTTTGAGTAGAAAAATCATCTCAATTTGATGTGATTGGATAAAATCTGAAGAAATAAAAAACAAAAACCTTTGGAACCTCTCTGTGAGATATTCTTTTAGTTGGGGATGCATGAAAATTATTAATCTTATAACTCTAGATTCCAACTTCTATAAATTTTAAGTGAGAAATGAAGAATCTACCTTATTTTGGTATGACCTTGGTTCATTCGTATCTATCTTGTCAACCATTATGGTAATGGCATAATTCATGTTTGTACACTCAATAGTAATAGTCTAGTAGTAGATATGATTTCCAACAAAGCTTGGAACCGAGCTACTCGAATAAAATCTGGCAGCATAAGATATCAAGGTCACTTTTAGAAAATCGGTAATCTCATATGTGACCCCCGCAATCATCGACATGTTTGATGTATTATGTTGATTATCCAACCAGAGAAGTAATACCTACACTATTAACAATATCTACCATATTATCATGGTTTTCCATTTAAAGAAATCTCTCAACATAAGATAAATTAATTACTTAGATAATTACTTTCTCTCGTGAATGCATTCTTTTTAATAACACGACTAAATCACTAAACCCCCTCATTCTTGATTTTACCCACCCTAGCTGGGAAATTTCAAGACACAAGCTTAGATTCCCTTTACCTAACCCAAATTGGCCCATCTGGAAAAAAACTGGCAGCTCATTGACCTATTTTTCTCATGGACAAGTCCACCTTTGATACACTGGTCTATGAGTTGTGACCTATCACATCTGGAAAAAGAGAAATGTGAGAGTCTTCGGCAAGACTACTTCCCTCGCATCGGTAGTATCTCACTGCTTCCTATCTAATATGTGTTACAAAACATGGTTTAAAAGTATCATAGTCTACCTAATACACAAATTAATTTACATTATTTTTCAAAATGGCAGGTAATCTCCCACCAATAATAATCAAACATCTTTCTCAACAAAGTCTTACCGAGTCCACTCATCATTTTGGTCTGAACCAGTCCATATATAGTCTTGACATGTCGGTGTTTCATTAATATAACACTCTCAGTTATTAAACGTTTAAATGCTCTAAAGTTATGTTATTCAGTTCTATTTTAGTACACACAATCACCGGTACATAAAGTCGCAACACCACATCTCGATATATGTATCCATATTATCAAAAATTATCCTTACTACAAATAATACTCTCAATAGACGTAACATGAATTTTATTTTAATGTAATTCTCTTATTAAAAAATTACAATCTCGTATCTCTATTTATTTGAAATAACAAAAAATTATAAAATATATAAAAATATATCACTTACCACAAAAATCCAAATTTATTTCCCTCATACTACCCAAAAATAAAAATAGGCTTAATATCATATAACACCCAGCCAATTTTATCAATTACCACTTAATACCCAATTTTTATTTAATATCTAAATATAATATCCAACTATATAAGCCCATTTCTGAACCAAATGCCTAAAATCGTGATTGTTTCTATCTCTAAAGAACTCACCGACTTACAAAGACTCGGCGATCAAGTAAAATATTGATTCGTCTAAGTTTATTCTTTTCAATTTTTTTTGTTTCATCTACTTCTGCTTTTAGGTTTTTGATTTTATTTTTTGTTATTCTTAGATCTGATATTTATCAGATAGTTGATACTGCAGTCTCCTAGAGAGAGTCAAAATACTTTCTTTTGCCAATATCATAATGATATAGGCCATAATACTCAAGACTACATAGCCTTGAAAGAAGAAGTGAAAAATGTTATTGAAAGAGGCAAGTTGAGAGCCTATGTCAAAAGAAGAAGTGGAAATAGGTCTGGCAATGCTCCTCGAACAGGCCCTACAAACAATGTGGGAACATCTGCTGAAGAAGGGGTAATGGTGATCCTTGAAAGATTTGATGTTGATTCTGAGTATTTGAATCCTGATCCAACTCGAAATAAAGTTGGGGTCATAACAGATCAGACCAAGACGGTGTCCGGACTGATCAGTTTCTTTGATTCACTCACCATCTTTGAATGAGATACTATGACAGTGCCCACTTCTTCATCAAGAAAGAGGCATGTACATAGTCTGACTACTCAGTTGGAAGGGGCATGTCTTCTCATCAGTGTCAAACCCATTTTCCATTTATAGTTTTTGATGAGGATGATTTGAGAAATATTGTTGGGCCTCATGAGGATACTGTGGTAATAGGAGCATCTATTGGGGGAAATGATATCCGTCGAATTTCGATAGACACGGGCAGTTCAGCAAACATCCTCTTCTTGAGCTCCTACAAGCAGATGAAGAATCCGGTCGTTATTCAACGTTCAAACAAACCATTGTGGGCTTCACAGGAAGTTCTGCGGATGTAATCAGGGAGTTTGAGGAAGAGGTGTTGTTAGGAAATGGGCCCTTTAAAAAGTTGGTCATGGTGTTATTTGTTGTGGCAGATTTCCTCACACGCTACAATGCGATATTTGAGAGGTCCTGACTCTCTAGAATGCATGTTGTGGCCTCAATAGTCCACCAGTGTTTGAAGTCTGTAGTTCAAGGGTAAGTTGGTGTTGTCCGAAGTAGTCAAAAGATAGAAAAGGAGTGTTATGCAACTGCACTTGCTCCTAAAACTTTGGGAGCAATTCAGATTAATGAAGATTAGAAGTTACTGAGGCCTTCTGAGGGAGAGGGTGAGATTGATGACCCTAGATAGGCTCCTAGTATTATAATACCAGTTGAAGAAATTGAACCGACTCCTGGCAGAGGGTAGAAGTATCAAGATTGGCTCCAAGATGGCGCCAGAGTTGAAAAAGAAATTGTTGTCCTTTTTATTGAACAATCAGCATGTCTTTGCTTGGTGCAATGGTGATATAACCGGAGTACCTGCAAGTGTTATCTCACACAAGCTGTCAATCTGAAGTGATGTTGCACCTGTTGTGCATAAAAGGAGAGCTTTCTCTAAGAAGAAAGCTGATGTAATAGTCCAAGAAGTTGATCGGCTTACCAAGATGGGACACATAAAGGAATCCCGATATCATTTATAGACTGCTAATCCAGTGTTGGTCAAGAAAAAGAACGGGAAATGACGTATGTGTATTGATTTTACTGATCTCAATTGGGCTTACCCAAAAGATCTTTATCCAGTCCCCTAGATAGATCAGTTGGTAGACTCAACGTCTGGAAACAAGTTGTTGTCATTCATGAATGCTTTCTCTGGATAAAACCAGATACAGGTGGATCCAAAGGACCAAGATCATATTACCTTTATAACAGATAGAGGTCTCCATTGTTACAAGGTGATGTCTTTTGGGTTAAAAAATGCTGGGCTATTTATAAGAGGTTGGTGAACAAAACATTCGCTAGTCAGATTGGCAGATATATGGAGGTATACATAGATGACATGGTTAATAGTATGGAGGAGGATTTGCACATAATTGACCTTCAAAAAACATTTGCTAATTTGGAAATTGTGAATTTGAAATTGAATCTAGAAAAATGTGTCTTTGGGGTTCGATCCAGAATTGTTTTGGGTTATGTGATAAGTGATAAAGGGATATTAAAGGTGATGCCTTTATAGCTGCACTGCGGATCAGCTTAATGCTCTACTATAAATGGATCCTCCTCAGAATATTAAAGATGTTAGAGACTTACTGGATGGCTGGCTGCCTTGAATCGTTTTATCTCAAGGTCTTCGAATAATTGTGCTATGTTTTCTAAACCTTGAAGAATATTAAATATTTTAATTGGTCTCCGTAGTGCAGTCAAGCTTTTATTGAAATAAAGAAACATTTATTCTCACCAAAGACTCTTTTTAAGCCCATTCAAGAAGAAACACTCTATGTATACTTGGCTTTATCAGAATGTGCTATAAGCGTAGCATTGGTAAGAGAAGTGGACAATTACCCTCATCAAGTGTACTACATCAGCAAAAGTTTGATAGATGCTGAGAAGAGGTACTTGAAGCTAGAAAAGTTGGCACTAGCCTTAGTAATTACAACAAGAAAAATGAGGCCATATTTTCAGTCTCATTCTATCATTGTCCGGACATCTTTCCCATTGAAGAATGTTCTTCAAAAGGCAGACATATCAAGCAGAATGAACAAGTGGTCGGTGGAGTTCGGTGATTATGATATTGATTTAGCCTCATGAACGACTATCAAAACTCAATCACTAGCTAATTTCTTGGTAGAATTCCATTCGGACAGGAACTCCAAACAAACTTCGGAAGAGAAAACTAAGAAATAATGGGTAGTCTGAACTTATGGTGGTTCAAGCACAATGGGGTGTGGAGCTGGAATTTTCTTAACTTCTCCATATGGTGATAAGATGTACCAGGCTATATACTTTGGGTTCAGGGTTTCCAACGATGAGTCTGAATGAAGCAGTTATAGCTGGTCTTAAATTAGCTTTTCTATGTGGGGCTAAGAGAGTTCGGTTGATGAGTGACTCTCAGCTTCTTATCCATCAAGCTCAAGGTTAGTCTGAGGCAAAAAATGAGCAACTAATCAAATACTTACTCATACTAAAAGAGGTGGCAACCAATTTCAAAAGTATTTGCTATGAGCATATTCCTAGGTCAAAGAATACACTGGCAGATTCTTTGGCAACCATAACATACTTTGAGTCTTGCCTTTGGATTCACATACAAGAATTTCCATCCATACAACCAAGTCAATACAAAGAAGGGGAGGAAATCTTGAGCATAAAGGTGATTCAACCTAAATATTTGAGGTTTCCCCTTCTTCAATATATTTTAGATGGGGTTTTGCCTCCGGATAAGGCTATGGCAAGAAAAGTTAAACACAGGGCTCATAGGTTTTTTTATCATAAGAGGAGTTCTCTATAAACAAATCTTTCAGTAGACCTCGCATGCGTTGTTTGGGGTTGAATAATCTCAAGTTATTTTATCTGAACTACACGATGGAGAAGGATCAGCACATTGTGGGTACAGGGTAGTAACCCGGAGAGTGTTGTTGGTTGGGTACTATTGGCCATCCATAATGGAAGATGCTAAAGAAATGGTAAAGAAGTGTGATCTATGTCAAAGGTATTGCAATGAAATTCATGTGCCAACAGTACCTATCGAGTCTATTTCTGAGCCAGTACCTTTTGCTCGTTGGGGTTTGGATTTAGTTGCACCTCTGCCTATGGCATCCGGGGGGTGCAGAACTATTATAGTTGCTATTGATCACTTCTCTAAATGGATAGAGGCAACTCCTTCGGCAGGTACCACTTTGAAGGCTGTCATTAAATTTATCTTATCCAATATATGTTGTAGATTTGGATTAAAAAAGAATCTAGAAAGAGCTGCGGGGAAGTGGCCAAGTTATTTGCAAGAAGTATTGTGGGTGTACCGAACTACTCCCCGGACTGCTACACATGAATTTCCTTTTGATTTGGTGTATGGTATGAATACAATTCCCCCATAGAAGCTACCCTACCATCATACAGGGTCCACAGCTATTCCGAATAAGCTAATGAGATAACAATTAGGAATCAGTTGGACTTAATTGAAGAAAGAAAGGTTAAAGCCCACTTAAGAATAACTCACTACCAAGGCTTGATGAGGAGTAGATTTGCTTCCAAAGTCAAGAGAATAGATTTACAACCAGGAGATAAGTTATTAAGAAAAGTTTTCTTACACACCAAAGAGAAGTAGTTCGGTAAGCTAGCTCCGAACTGGTAAGGCCCCTATGAGGTCTCTGAAAAACTTAAGCTTAGGACATATAGGCTTCAGGACAAAGAAGGAAGAGTTTTGAAGCACCCATGGATTATTGAACATCTCAGGTTATATTGAGAATAAAATTTCTGTGTGAATATTTACTTGATTAGATATCAATGTAAATATTATGGGGCATACTCTTTCCTACCCTGGTGGCGCGGGGAGGTTTTAATGAGGTGTCCGGTTTTTTATTTATAATATATGATTCCTTCTTAAAATATTCGGAGTGGTTTTACTACAATTCAATTCAAAGTACAAATCACTTATTCAACACCTTGGATCTTTAGTAGATCAGATAAATCGGGTTAAGTGATGACTATTAAATACATGTCATTGGAGATATTAAACACTCTCACTATAATACTTCTGAAATGCTAGGGGCTACTTAAACATTGGCAATGAAAAGTTTAAAAGAAAGAAAATATTAAATAAAAGAAGGTTTGATAGATTAAACCTATTCGGACTCGAACCGAACAGGAAAGCAAAATATGCCTTGGCCATCCAAGGACTTTAGGCGTTTAAACATTACAAAATATGCATTGGCCATCCAAGGACTTTAACTGTTAAAAAAAGACAAAAAATAATATAAGACCTTAGGGATTTTTCCCTTCGGACGTTCCTTCATCACCTTTACCTTTTTTAGGACTTTTGAGTTCGGCACTCGAACTCTCACCAGTTCCCTCTTCATCATCAGTAGTGGAATCGATTTCACTGGAGTAGTTGTGCTTGTCGTCATCTACCATGGTGTGAACTGGAAGGTCTTCATATTCCACATATTTCCATAAGGGACCAAGAGTCCTCTTCAGAAAAGTCTCATGAAAGAGCAGCACCATGTTAGTCTTGACTTGATCATCTCTTTTTTCCAAGGAATCTATCACCTCATTCGTATATTTATCAATACTTGCTTGGATAGATTGCTCATGCGGGTTCTTTATGCTTTCCTTCTCCTTGATCAGTTCTGAAACAGAGTTCTCCAACTTAGCCTTCTCATCAAATAAGTTTTGAATGGCATCATCCTTGGTCCGCACTTCCTGTTTCAGCATTGTGAAGTATTTTTCTAAGTTAGAATACTTAGTCTGGAGCTCAGTCCCGGTTGCCTCTGATGTGGCTAACTTTGCTGCCGAGTCCTTATCATTCTTCAATGCCTCCATCTATTTCTTTAGTTTTTATGCATTGGTTAGCGTTTAAGAGGTTGGTTGACGAGGATGGCTTGTCAGTGGTGAGGAAGTTGATGAGATTGGTTTGGCTTTTCACCTACCTTTCTAGATGAAGTATGGGTCGGATGTGACCGAGGAGGGAATGGCTCAGGACATCCTGCTCTCTCGAAACAGAGAAAAACTTACCATTAAAGATCACCATATTGGCAGAGCTGGAGGGGTGATAGGGACATACGAAGTCATCCTTCTCAGAATCATTGAAGTACAAATCAATATCCTGAATGGCACTAATGTTCATTTCTTCATTCCCTCCCCCGACAATATCTCTCGACTGCAAATCTGTTGGGATTTTCTCTAACAAGGTGGGATCAACAGGGGTTGGTGGAGGTTGGATCTCCGAAGGGCGAAGAATTATTTCTTCTCCCATAGTGGCCTTCTTCTTCTTAGCAGCTTTCTCATTGCTGTTGGCCCTCCGTTTTTTGTCTTTCTTAGGAGGCTTTGGTGGATCTGCAACTCTCCAGCCTCCTTCACTATCTCAGCCTCTACTACCTTGAGCAGGGCAGCATCAATTCCCCATTGGTTCCCCGAACCAATCCCCTCTGTGGTTGCTTGACCTAACTCTGTTGCAACTTTCTTCTTTTTATTCTTCATCTTGCTGGGCGCCTTTGCTCTGGAGGGTAGGAACCATTTGCCATCCTCGGCCTCTGTCCTTTTGAGAATTACACCAGGAGGAGGAAGGGTAGTCAGCTCTTCCCATGTGAGGTCTATCCGGCCCGTGGTGTTCCACAAATGAGACCTCACGAGATTGCTCGATGTGAAGCAGTTGTGGAAGGCATTCCCCCAATGCTATGCAGCCCATGCGTTCAGTTTTGAACAGGTTTTCTGCCCCTCCTCCAAGTGTCCGGTGAACTCCTTCGGTAACACTAAAAAGTCAAAACAAGTTAATCAGAATTAAAACACTTAAATTTAAAAAAAAACATGAAGGACAAAGAGAGGAAAGGAACTTACCAGTAATTTTCCACCTGCTAGTCAACATGCTAGGATTGGTGTTGGCCTTAATCTTTATGTCATTCTCCCATGTCCCACTAACAAACAGAAATTATGTCCTCCAGTTATTTTCGGACTCCAGCAAGTCGTCCACCACTTTGAAGTTGTTCCCCATATTGTGATGGTAGAATGGAATCTGATGATTCTTGTACAAGCTTGCCACAACAGCAAACTGCTCCATCAGGAGTGTAATTTTTGAAAACCATGATGCCATGATGCAAGCAAGAAGAGAATACCAGGCATTGGGGTTTAGCTGGCTAGGGAAGAGTTTAACTAAGTGGAAGTACCTGACGATTTCTGGGTCCAATGGAAACTGAAGTCCCCAGTTCAACATTTTGGTGAAAATCACCATCTCGTTAAGCTTGCATTCCATGGGAGTCTCCGGAGTGATAGGTATCCTTAACTTTACTGACTCTGGAATCCCCCATTTTTTCCGGATTCGACCTAACTCAGCAGTATGGGTATAGATGTAATTTATGTTTTGTAAGGCCAACATGTACTTGACACTAATATGTTTGAAGCAAGGGCCTACCTTGCCCTCTAGGCACTCCGGAAGCGAGTCTGGATGAGTCATACAGACTTTAACATTGCTTTTTCCCTTCTTATCAGAAGCAGCATCCCCCGTTTGACCTGACGCCTTAGTTTCAAAGGGAGCCTCCTCTATACTATCTTCCATTATTTCTTCCATCACTGTGGAAGGTTTATCAGTTGCCTTAAATTGAGGGGGGTCAGTTTCTGGTAGCAAATGCTGTTTGAATGGTTGAGCACTTGTTGCCTCTAAAGGCCTGGTGTCCGGCTGAGGTTGGGATCCGGAGGGCTTGGCCCTTGGGGCTGCTTTATATGTCTCTGATCCGGAGGGATTTAGCAGTGAAGGTGTGGATTGAGTTTTAGTTTGGCGGGTCTTCCGGCGAAGGGTTATCTTCTCCGGAGACTTCTCAGCATCAGAACCCATAACAATAAAAGGTGAAGGTTTTCTGGTACTTGAAACAATCTTCTCTTTAGGCACAGAAGGTTGACACTCTTGAATAGAAGAGCCTGAGGGAAGGGGTGAAAAGTTTGGCTGGAATGAGAGCGGTCTGGGCCTAGGATTTTTGGAAGAAGAAAACCCTTGATCGGCGTCCTGGGTTGGTTGACTGGTTTTCTCACTTGGAGAAACTGGAAGGCCAGCAGCAATGCGATTCTATTTTTTTACCTTCTTAGCTCTTTCTAACTCTTATAAATTTAACCAGCCGCCTTTAACTAGTGTGTTTCTAGCCGTGAACATAAAACCTCTCAAGAACAATTTGAAGGCTAAAATGGAAATCTCTCTAAAACATCTTTGAGTGTGGAAGACAATGAAATAGTGAAAGAGAATTTATATAACAGTAAAAAAGTAATTGTTACCTAGGAGAAGTTGAAGAGGGTTTTGCAATGATTAAAGGCTGCGCAAACATGTGAAGAATCAAAGTCCTAGGTAAATTTCAAGACTTAGTGTGTGTGCCGGTCAAGGAAAAATAACGGCTGGTACGTCGAACCAAATATCGATATGTGTCCCACGATCCAAGAAGAAAACTTTTAGAATTCTGGAAAGAAAAACCAGTTCTGAAAAACTTCGAACTGAGTTGATGTTAAAATAAAACTTCATGGTACGAACCGCATGGGCAGATCGAATAAAGTTAAGACTAGCTTAGTGGATTTTTTAGCCCTACCAAAGATATTTGGCAAGGTCTAAAAAATGGGCTACTGATGAGTTCGGAAACTTCAACCATATCCCACTGCATAATCTGGACAATGGTAATTCGGACAATGACACACCACTAATAAATCCGGACAGGACAAAAGTAAAACACCTTTTGACTAAGCTATATGCTAATCTACTTAAACAACTAATGTGTCCTTAAACTTGACCCAGTTTCATAACTTGACCCGTAAGCCCATTGATCAACATTTAATACAAGCAGGCTGCTTAATTATCTCACTACTCTCCACACTAAACATTAAACACTTTAAACTTCACAAAATACTTTACTAGACTACCCTTAGCCCAAAATAAATCAAACCAATGTTTAGTGGATTAAACGAGATTGATTATGTATATGTTAACGCGAATCATATCATCTTATGTATATGAACACAAGAAGTTATGCCCTTTTTAATCACAAAAATAGCCCTTAAAAATCAAAGTGATATATAAGAGTTTTCAGTTTTAGTATTTCGCATATGTGCAATCACAAATGTATTTATTAATATCAATAAATTCACGAAGTATTTACTAGTTATCGATGTTTGTTTACCTAAAATCGTGTATAATAAATTGACTATCATTCTGTATTCATTTAGAAATATGAATCATTTGTATTATATAAAACACGAATCATTGTTTAAAAACATGATCATAATGGCCTGACGAAGATCCTCCAACGTATTGGCTCTAGTTGATACCAAAGATGAGCCAAATATGGTTCAAATTTCTTAAGGACAAACCTCCTCCGACGTATAAATTCTAATTGATATCGAAAAAAGAGGCGGATATTGTTAGAAATTCTTGAGGGCTTGGTTATGAGTCTAAATTTATCAATGTTGAGCCTGAAATTACCAAAGAGTTTTTTGCAACAATCCAGAGGCCGCAGATGTAAAACTTGATCATCGCATAATGCTAATATATTGCATCTACACCAACCATATGGTAAAAATTCTGGCAAACACCAACTATTTTGAATTAGCAAGGATGTGGATCCCCACAAGCCTAAAAAATACAATGGTAATGCTGATGAGATGAACTTCTCTACAAAGAGCCAAACGCCAAAATGCAAAAGTTTACGGACTCGTCATCCTAAGCCAAGTTCCTGTATCAGTTTCATCTTTTTGTTTTTTTGAAGTGTTTGTTTATGAATCTCGAATTATTTTTTTATTTATTTTTGAATTTTGAATTCTGTATAAATATTCTAATTTCAAATAGTTGCTTACTTTGCATTTGCAATTTGTATTATTGTGTACATGACATATAAAAATGCGAATGAGTGTTCACCGAAATCACGATTAACATTATATACATAAATCACAAAAAACGTGAATGGATGCCTATTCTAGAAATTCGAAAGAAAAACTAATAATTAGATACAACATGAATATATGTAATGATGACAAAACCAATAATCCATCCTGCACAAAACCACTATCCACGAAACCCAAAAAAATATGAAAAAGTTATTAAAAATTTGAATCGCGAATAAGGCTCAATAACACAGTAAACCTTCTTTTTCAAAAACTCGAATAAATACAAAGAATATGAGTAAACGCAAATTGTGAATGTCTATTACCACTTACTATCCAGACTACTTCAAACACTTTTTTTATTGTATCTTGTTTTAAAATTGTTTTTCTTTGTCTAAGTTTTGAATTCAAAATAACCTGAAATCAAGAAACTAGTAAGCCGTAATTGCACATACAATATAAATTTGAAATTTTCAGTCATGGAGTAAAGGATATCATATAAAAAAGAAGGTGTGATTTTCTGAGAATAAGGTTGGATTTATTAGGTTAGTTTCTTCTAACTTTTTTTTGTTCCACAGAATTTGATTTTTAACCTTTTGTGTACAAACTGATTATTTTGGTAATAAGTAGTTTGCATTGTGTTCTATTGTTTATTTTTAATCTTTTTATGTATTGTCTAGTTTTTGAAATGTTAAGTTTTAATTTCTAGATTCAAAATATTGGCTCTAAAAAATGGTTAGCTAGGCGAAAAAAACAATATAATTATGACTAACGTAGTAATTTTAACGCAAATCATCGTATGACGATTAACGTGAATAATGTTATTTGTTGTTACAAATTCTTTGAACATAAGTTATTTAGTATTATTTTCCATAACTTACCGTGAATTGTAATCACCTACCTAACTATAAATCTTACATACAGGTAAACAATGTCTTTGTTTGAATTGTTTTTTTCAAACTACATAATAAAACTTCAATCTTTCCTATTAGTCATTTTCATGAGTTGGAGCGTATGTTTGAATTTATTTTATCTAAACGGAAAGAAGTTATTATGAGGCAATTTTCAGTTACTCTATTCATGCGTTGAATATAAGAACCGTAATTAAAATAGTATTGATGAGTTCACTGATATGTTATCAGTTATTAAACTATTTGGTTGTCCATATGTTGATATATACAAAGTTGTGGACTTGACTCATCCAGAAACACTGAAAGAAGTTGCTTTCAGTTTTTTAAGCTTTATATGAGCAGTTGGTTAGTAGAGAAAAGTTGGTTAGTGTGGGAATTAGTGTGGGTATTAGTTTTGGTGTTCATAAGAGCAAAAGCCTTGTTACTCTTGGTTGGGTCGATGGAATTACAAGTGTTGGGGAATTTTTTGAGGAATGAGTAACATTTTAAAGATTAGTTTTATCTTGTTATGTTGTATAGAATGGTTTTTTCTTTAACTATATGTATAATGTAAAATAAAAAAACTATTGTTTTAGTGATAATAAAGTATCTAAGGTATGTCATAGAGACTTTATGCATCGCCTGATACCTCAACTGACGCTATAGTTATTAAGAAGTATGATTGGATTTCTGAGACCGCATTCTCCATAGAACACCTCATCTCAATCTCAGGTGTAGCTAAAAATTCTCACTACCCCTTTTATTCTCTTGGTCTTTCAAAGAAGTACAAGATGATCAAGGATTTCTTAGAAGGCGGCGAAAAATGGAAACAAAAATTTATTTTTATCTCCGAGATGTGGGGAAACTAGCTTTGAGAACTCTCAGGAACTTCCCTACCGGTTAAATTTGAAGTGGTATGGTCGAGGTACTTACTTATATATTTTATTCTATTTTACTTATTAGAATTAGCCAACTTAAGATATTTTCTTTTGAATAGCCGTGAAAGGAATTTCCAAACTCTTTAAGGATTATACTGCATCCACAAATAAACTTTTCGAAAAGTTAAGTCTTTGGGAATGTGCCAATTGGAGCTACAAATTTCACCGATACTTCAGGCCAATGAATTTGGCTAGAAGCCATCTTTAGAGATATGATCCGGGTTAGAAAAAATCCTTATCAAAACTCATGATCTCCCCCCCCCCCCCAGAGGATGCTATTCTCAAGCGTTTGGAAGGCTTAGAAATATGTTTTTTCTTCCCACTCGAGCTCGGGCTCCCAGTCATCAAGACGCTGAGAAATCTAAAAGCGAAGATGAACAAACCGAGGAGCATGTTGGCTTGGAGAATGATGTCCACGAAGAACAAAGAACTGAAATCCAATGAGAATAACAAAACGAAATCCAAGAGGAACGACTAACTAGAGTCCAACAGGAGAAACAAATTGACGTCCAGGGAGGCCCTCAAGCTAGTGTCCAGGACAAAAACCAAATAAATGCTGACTATGAAGCTTCGATTGAGGTGAAGCAGCTGGAAGAGCGGGGGTTGTGAGGTCGAAGAGACTCTCTACTCAAGAGAAACAGAAGAATATAGTTGATAACAAAGAGGAAAGTGACAATAAAACTTGTCCAAGTTTACCCCCTATAAAGAAAGTTGTTATAGTCGATTTAGATTCTGGAGGAGAATTTATCCTACAGAAAAAGCAAGATGTTGTTCAAGAAGAAATTATTGAGGAAGATGAACGTCTCTCCCCTACCGCAGCTTATTTTGTTGTTTATGAAAACGACTTCATTGCGAACAAGCTTAATAAGTTACTTTGTGATGCTGCTCTCCTCGAAAGGAAAGCTAATTGTAAAGATCGTTATGAGAGTGAATTCCTCCAGAGAAGAGGTAAAGTGAATAAATTGACCACTAAGGTAACCAATTTGAAAAACGAGGTGAAGAACTTGAATGATGAATTTTCCAAAGGGAAAAAGACATCTGCCAGATTGAAGAAAGTTGAGGACGAGCTTACTCAAGAGAAAAATAAATTTGTTGACTGCTTATCCAAAATCACTTCCTTAGAGACTAAACTCTCCAAGGAAAAATAGAAGTTCAATGACAATATGGAGTAATTTATTACTAAGGACATCGAAAGGAATACTAGTGTTGATAGTCTTTATGATTCTTTTCAGATGACTAAGTCATATTTTCTATTAAAGACATTGAAAAGCTTTCTAAAGCCAACGAATCTTTGATGCCGAACTTGGAAGCTGAGAAGAAGAAATATTTGGATGCTTATACTGCCAATATCAACTCTCGTCTTGAAGAAATAGATGCTAACATGAAGTCTAACCTGGTGTTAGAGATGCATGAAAAGTTTCCTTGTTTTAAGTTAGGTAGTCTTTGGCATTGTGTTATTGAGACACACCGTCCGGCAAGTATTTCTATGGAAGATTTAGCAACTAGCAGCGACTCAGAAAGTTCTTCCTCTGCATCTGGATCTTCAGAAGAAAGTAAAGAAAATATCGCCTCATAATAATGTTGTTAACCATTATAATCTTTGTTTGTGGACCATCTATGGGGAAAAAATTATGTGACTTTGTTTTGTATAATGATTCTTACATTATAAGGACTTTTGATGAGATATTTTTGTTCGAAAATATTTTCCCATACTTCTCTTTCTCATAAAAAGTTTTTCAAATGAAAATGTTTCTACTTGAAAATATTTTCCCATACTTCTCTCCCGAAAAAATAGTTTCTTAATATGAAAAATATTTTACTCTAACTCAGCTTCAGTAAACAATCTTTCATATTGAAAAGTTTTATTTTTACTTATCTCTTAGGTAAAAGATCTTTTATGTGAAAATATTTTACCAAGGTTCAAAATGATGAACACTATGGCTTACCTACTTATTGGGTTTTCTTAGTTCAAAATAATGAACACCGTCATCCAACATTCTTTGGATGGCCAAGTAAATTCAAAATGATGAATATCGAGAAAGAGCCTCTCTTAGTTCAAAATAATAAACATTTTCATCCAACAATATTTGGAAAACCTCTTTAAGTTCAAAATAATGAACATCATCAACCTATATTCGTTGGAAAACTTTTATTGGCTCCTAATTAATGAACACTTTCTTTGGAGTGTCTTTTGAGTAAAAAAAGATGGACATCTATAGAAGTCATTTTAAGATGGAAAGGAATTTTATATATAAGTCGGCTATTAGCACACCTCATTAAAACCTTCCTGAATCACCAGGGTAGGAAAGAGTATGTCACTGATACTTACATAAACTCATAACGAAAATATTTACATATTTACACATTCACTCTAAATAAACTTTGAGGTGCTCAATATTCCATGGGTGGGGAAGATATCTTCCTTTTTTATCTTTGAGTCTGTACATCCCCGGTTTGATCTTATTTGTTACCGTGTATGGAGCATCCCAATTAGGAGCTAACTTGCGCAATATTTTTTACTTCGTATGGAGGAAAAATTCCCTCAAAACATTTTCCCCGACTTTGAATTATCGTCTTCTAACTTTTGAAGCGTATCGACTTCTCATCAAAGTCTGATAATGTAAAGAATTTAGTTGTGCCATTCTTCTCTTTTACTCTACCAGATCGAACTCTGTGCGCTTTCCCTTGTCATTTGTTTCCTTAGAATATTCACTGAGCCTGAATGAAGGGAAAATTGTTTCTGATGGTAATATTGCATCCATCTCATAAACGAGTGCGAATGGTGACTATTGCGTTGCGGTCCGGGGAGTTGTTCTATAAGCGCACTAAACTTCTTGTAGATAATCCGGCTATTTTTCAACTTTTCCCTCCAAATTATTTTTTAGCCCATCTAGACTTGTCCGGTTAATCACCTCGACTTGGTCATTTGCTTAGGGATGAAAAGGTGCTGAGAAGTATTGTTGTATCCCCTTTGATGCACAGAAGGCTTTCATCTCTTTGTTATTGAAGTGTGGTCTGTTGTCCATTGTTAGTTTCCTCGGAACCCCAAAGCGACAACAGATGTTAGAGACAATAAATCTGATCACATCCTTAGCTCTTGTCCCTGCCAAAGGCTCATCTTCCACCCACTTAAAAAAATTGATTGAAACAATGATTGTCTATCGATCTCTAGATGCCATCAGTAAAGGTCCGACCAGGTCAATGCCCCATCAGTCAAATGGTAAGACTCAGATACTGATTCGAGGGGCACACCCGGTGCATGGATTGCATTAGCAAATCTTTTGCAGGTATCGCATTTCTGCATTAATTCCTTAGCATCCAAGGAGAGGGTCGGCCAATAATACCCATCAATAAGGACTCTTCGTATCAATGTTTTGTAGCCGCAATGCGTTGATCCTTCCATGCCATGTAACTATGAAAGTATCATATGTCACTCATCTCTTCCTAAAAATCGGAGGAAAGTTCGTTTAAAAGCTTTTTTATACAGTTAATCTTCGGGTACAACATACCATTATGCCTTGAATTGTATCCTTTTAGTCATCACCTTATCAACTGGTAATATATCACTCACCAAAAATTCTTGGATCTTGATCCTCAGGCTTTTCCTATACCTGTATAAATTTGGAAAGCTTCAACACATGCTTCAACCGATTCGGATCCCTTTACAATAGAAGGTTTTTCTTGTATGATTATCCAAGGGTACTACTATGAGTAGGAAGCTTTAGCCAAAAAAATCAGCTACTGAATTTCTAGCTCTGTGAATATGTTCGTATCTGAAGCCCTCAAAAGTCAAAGTTAAAACCTTTAAATCCCCTAGATATTTCACTAAATGATATTTTCTTGCCTCCGACATGCCAGATGCATGGTTTATGAGAAGTTGTGAATCTCTTATCAGCCTTAATCTTTTAGCTTCACAGATTTTAGCAAGTCTTAAGCCCGCCAAAGCAGCTTCGTACTCGGCTTCGTACTCGGCTTCGTTATTTGATGCTTTAAACCCAAATCGGATGGCATGATACATTGCGATCCCCTCCGAAGAAACCAATTGCACACTTGCTCCACATCAGTTCGGACTGTCCAATTTGTTCCTAATTATTTTTCATAGACTTCCATATCATTCCGTTCAAAGTGAAATTCGACGAAGAAGTCAGGTAATGCTTGTGCTTTAATAGCAGTTCTTGATTCAAATTCAATATCAAAATCCTCAAGCTCAACCGACCACTTAGTCATTCTTCTCAACACATCAGGCCTTTGTAAGATATTCTTCAATGGAAAAGATGTTTGTACAACAATTAAATGAACCTGAAAGTAAAGCCTCATTTTTCGCGCGGATGTAATTAGGGCAAGGGTTATATTTTCTAACCTGAGGTATCGCTTCTCAGTGTCCATAATACTTTTACTCACATAATATACCGGCCTCAGAACATTGCCCTCTTTTTGGATTAAAACCGCACTCACCACGAAATTTGACATTGCCTAATAGTTATATAACTTTTCCTCCGGATTTGGCTTTGTCAATATTTTCGGCGAAGAAATGTACTATTTGATCTGATGGAAAGCATCCAAACATTCTTGAGCCCATTTAAAACAATTTGCTTTTCATAGCACTTGGAAAAGAGGAGTGCACTTATTTGATAACCGTGATATAAACCTGTTCAATGCTGCCAATCATCCTGTCAAGATTTGCACCTCTTTGATTGTTCTTGGTGGTGTCATAGTACTCATAGCCTTTAAATATACCGGGGTCAGCTTCAATAATCAACTCGCTGACTATGTACCCTAAAAATTGGATCTTACTCTCGAGGTGCATTTTTATGGATTTAATTTCAGGTTTATCTTTGTCAAATTGGCAAAAGTTTCTTCTAAGTAAGCCAAATAGTTTTCATCCTTTGAGCTTTTGAATAACATGTCATCAATATAAACCTCAACATTTCTTCCAATTTGAGACTCAAAATCTTTGTTTACTAAACATTGGTGTGTCGCTCTGGTATTCTTCAAACTGAATGACATTACCTTATAGCAGTGATAAAAGTTGTACTCTCGTTATACCCGGTATAAGCATCCATAAAAGATAACAATCAAATCCTTTATGTTGAATCAACTAGCTGATCTATTCTAGGCACATGGAAAGGATCTTTGAGGCACACTCTGTTTAAATTGGTGAAGTCCACACACATTCGCCACTTGCCATTCTTCTTCTTCTCTAGGATCGGGTTAGTAGTCCATAAAGGATATTGTGACTCACGTATGTGACCCACTTTAGCTAAACGATCCACCTCTACCAATATAACTTGAGCTTTTTCTTGAGAAAAAGATATTCTCTTCTGTATGATCGGACGAACATTGATTTGTACCGCAAGCCTATGACAGATGAAGTTTGCTGGAACCCATGTGTCATCCTTTGTACACCATGTAAACAAATGTAATTTTGTTGAAAGAAACTTGATTAAACTTTATTTTACCTCCGTAGATAATCTCGTGCCAATTTTGAGGCTTTATCCTAGAAAGAAGACATGATCCTCAAAGCTATCATCTGGGACCATGAAACTGGGGGATTCCCTCGGATTATTCACGGGATCAGAATTTGTGAGAGCCCCCGCTGTTTGCTATTCTTTTTTTATTCAACCCTCTTAAACTGTTTGGGGGCCAACGATGCTCGGTAACACTCTATTGCCATCTTTTGGTTGCTTCTTATTGCTCTCACATTTTTTCCCTCTATGCAATTCAAACATTGATGGATAATTGATGGCATGACATGTATTTTAGATAACCAAGACTTTCCGAAGATAGCATTATAAAATGTGGGAGAATCTACCACTACAAATAAGACTGTAACTACCTTCATGAATTGTTCTCGGCCCAATTCTACCATCCCATAAAACTCTCTAACTACCTCAACGTAGCCCAGTGAATCAATCAGTCTGATCGCAAGCTTTTTGTGGGTTTTTGATCTGGCTATAAGTAGACTTAAACATTATGTTAGTTGAACTACCCGTATCAATAAAAAAAGTCGTATCTCATTTCTCACTATCTACGCTCTGATGACTATTGCATCCTCATGTTGTCCGGCTACATCTATTATGTTATCATCTTTGAAGCATAATATTGGGGATGGATTTCTATACAAATATGTTGAAGCACCTGCTTCCAGTTGTGTTGCTAGACTAACGATATATCTTTTCCAAGAGTAATTCAAAATTCATGCAACTGTATCTCCCCTAAAAATTGTTAGTAACTCAAAGAAAGCACATAACTCAATAACATTTCCTCTTGCTATCGGTTCTTCTACCATGTTTATGTTGTTTCTGCCCGACTTTGGGTCTAAATACTCAGCATAGATATCGAATGCGTCTATAGATTCTTCATCGATTGTTTGCGATAGCATCATTGTATCCTCTTTCTTAGGAACAACTTCTTGTTTGAGAGAAACTGTTGAATTCTTCTTCATAAAATTGACTAACTTCCTATTTTCTATGAAGTATGGTAAGCGCCTCACAATCTTTTGTATCATACCCGATATTCTTATTATACTGACAATACTTATTTTTTCTATGCTCCCTTGGAGTCTGCATTGGGAAATGCTTACGAAAGTGTACATTCGAAGATAGTAGATACACACTCAGTCAATTCAGCATAATGAGCTGGTCGAACCCATTTGTTGGACATGGACCAAATAAACTATTGAGTGTTGACTACGGGTGTGTACTGTTAAGTGTTCACTACCCTTTGAGGTGTCTGACTTATTACTTGTACTAGTGCTCGGGGTCGGACAATACTTGTTGGATGTGTTACTTGCTTTCGGATGTTCATTGGTGCCACACTAGATCTTATCATGGTTCGATCTTGGCAGAACTGATTCGGATTAAACTGCGACATCAATTCTATCTCTGACGTTGTAGTTTTCTTAACTAAAAGTTGCTTTTTTATCTGATCCATCAATACTCTGAATGTCATAGCATGCGTCTCTGCACCATTATCCTTCATCACCCCTGGAAGCAAGCCCATTCGGAAGGCAGCTAGAGCCACTTTGGCTTCACAAAATTCCATATGTGTCTTAACTTGGACAAAACGCTTTGTATACTCTTTAAAACTCTCCCCAACTTTCTGTCTGCAGTAGATTATAGTGTCCCCATTTGCTCAGAACTTCTTGATTCCAACAAAATGATGTCAGAACATGCTCCAGAACTATCAAAATTCTTAATACACTATTGAGGTAAACGATTATACCACTTCTACGCAACATTTTTGAAAGTATTGAGAGAAAGCCATGCATAATAACTTGTCATCGTCGTCGTTATTGATCATGAAATTATTGAACTCTTCGATGTGGCTATTTGGATCTTGTGTTCCATCACACTTTTCTAACTTAGATATATCGAAACACTTTATGAGATACCCAAACAAAATTTCCGGAGACATTGAATATGACCTCCAATTATGTCTGACCTTATATGCGTTTCCCCCCAGTCCTTCGTTTTCTGTTGCATATAGACCTTCCTCAGATGAGAAAGTAAATTGAAAACTGACTCGGATTTCTAATTGTAGCTGTTAGGTTGAATTTTCTTCCGAGGAGTTAAATTTTCTTGTCGAATTGCATTTACCGCTTTGTCAGACTCTTTGGAGTATAACTTTCCTTTTCCGTGATAATGTTTTTTCTTCCTCAAACTCTTAGTCCTTCGACTAGTTCGATGGGAATTTTTGTGCACCCTCGAATCTCTTTATCTCTGACTTGCTTTATGCCTAGCATCGGTATCTCAAGATGAAAATTCATCTGAGCTAAGAAAAGTATACTCACTAGACTCTGCTGATTTGTATCGTTGTTCAGATCTAGCTCGCATTTTGGAGAATCGATGACTCTTTTTCTGATACCTCTCTTCGGATTGATTGACATCTTAGGCTCAATCTGCCACAGTATGCTCTCGTCGGACTTCCAATTTGACTCTTCGCGACCTGATTATCGCTTCATGTTTAACGTTTAGTCTCTCAATGTCCTCCAGCAGCTCTTTCTGCCTCGCAACCAAGACAGATTCTTCGATCTTTTCAGCATACCGATTATTTTTCGTTTCTTCCATTTGTCATTTGTTCTTCCATTAAAAGATCTTCAAATCAGACTCCGGTCAAATTATTTTTCGGATTTTCCTCTATCTCTCCACGAACTTAGGTTCTATTGTTTTTTTTGCTTTAGAATATTTTTGCGATTTTGGAACGGTGATTACGGGTACCACTCAGTTTCCCACAGACAGTGCCACTGATGAAATCAGATATTTCTTAGTAACCGGATGTGAAAATATTCATATGAGAGTGTTAGTCTAAGAAATGTTTGTATCAGATGATTTTAGAGAGAATCAATATTTAATAGAGAGAGAAAGAGACAAAATGAATGATTGAAGTAA
The DNA here is from genome assembly GCA_036936605.1 of Limnanthes douglasii subsp. nivea. Classification (NCBI taxonomy): domain Eukaryota; kingdom Viridiplantae; phylum Streptophyta; class Magnoliopsida; order Brassicales; family Limnanthaceae; genus Limnanthes; species Limnanthes douglasii. Next base: position 179,831,873 of record JAUPFV010000005.1, on the reverse strand, counting down.
TAATTGACTAATCATTATACGTTTTCCACAAAAAGAAATATCTTTTATATAGTACATGAGGTTAATATTGAAATTACATATCACGTTGTCTAATGGATTTCTCACCTCACTCATTTACTTTTCATAAACAACTTTACTAGTTATTACATTTGACCCCCCCCCCCCAGTTCTTATGTTTGCTTTAGATTGGTCATTGACAATTAATTTCACCTATTTGACCATCGTATTTGCTAGAACAAAGCTTATTTATCATCATATTTTCCTTCCTTTATCAGTATGTACTTATGTATAAGATAATGTATGTATTTTATACATTTATTTAGGAAATTCTATTAATATACTCACCAACAATAGAGCAATACATCCTACAACTCTGTCCAGTTTGCTCTCGAAATTGGTGCATGAATTAGTTTTTCCTTTTTTTATTGTTGTCCAGTTATAGTTTCATTTTTCAAGTTTTTGATGTGGGTGGCCATGGAAGCACCCACGACATCAGTAGACGTCAAATAAAATAATGTTTAGCAAGCTAGCAATATCAAGAGTATATCCACATTTGTAGCTCGTTTCTCTTCTCATTTATTTGTGATTTTGTTATTGCATTCTAAAACATGAGAAAACAAACATAAACATCATGAACGAATATGATAACATAAACACAAAGCGCGCATGAAGACTATAATATATGCGCAAATCGCGTATGTATATGATAATTTACACGCAAACGAAGAATACTTAATAATGTAAATCTTTAAATATAAATTACTTTTATACATTTATCTTCAAATTTGTAATCTTTGGTTGTTGTTCGTTGCTTGGCTGTCTTCCTTCTTTTGTGTCAGAGAATTTTTTTTTTAATTCTTGATTATGCTACTTCTTCAAATCTTGGTTGTAACATCTTTTAAGAATTTAAAGACATTTTATCATTGTCATACTTTGACCTAAAAATAAACTTCACATATCTTCTGTTAGCTTCACAGATTTTGAATCCCATATAAAAGCTTTGTTTTCAGAGTCACATGTCTTTATTTATGAACTATTATGTCTCAATTCTTCCTCATGGAAATTGTATCCCTCGTACTTAACATTGTATGGATACTTTTTAGAAGATAATAAAAATATATTTTTTTGTTTTCTCAATGTGATGACTTCATATCTTTTTTTCTTGTATCTTCTTAATTAATTTAATTAAAATTAATCTAAAAATATTTTTTGTCCATACATCATGCACGAATATAAATACGAATTATGTATGATATATACCTTAACTAAGTAGGATATGTAAAAAACCCACACCTAGCATAAACTATGACCAAAACTAATAAAGTATATCATGTGAACCGTAAACGGAATAAAAAAGAATATGAAAATGCGTATTACGAAACCACAAAATTTTGATAGAACTTAAAATAATATGCGAGTTCATGATATATTTAAAACAAAATCGTGAATGACTATATATATATGAAAACGTGTATTATGTACTTAAAACGTGAACTGTACGACAACTCTCCAAGAAATGAACTCTAATCTAACTTCTACTTCTTCTTTGTCTTCGTCTTGTTGAGAATCAACCTCTGATTCATGGAGGATGGTGAATGTTCAGTATCGCTCCATCGACCTGATATGTTTGACGAACAATTCCCTTTGTTGGCTAAGATCTCTAAAAACTCCAATATCAGGGATAATCCGATATTTGAGCCTGCAACCAGCAATAATAGAGACTTAAGCTCGAGGAAAACCTTTGTTAATCTATTTATAAACAAAGAGAAAAACTCTATCCACACAGACATAAAAAGAAATTGGGATCACGATCAGGTGTAAATTTAATTTTAAAAAAAAGATGATTTGACTACTCTTCGATCGAAATCTAGATTTACTATGGTGGTAAATTTGCAAGTGGAAAGCCTAATTATTCGACTGTTAAAGACTTCTTGGAAGGATTTAAATTCAAATGGGAGTTTAATGTCTCAAGTTATGACTTCAGACACATCTTTATTGAGTTCACAAGATGGGAGGATGTTAAAGCTCTGTGGAGAAGAAATGTTTGGCAACTGGGGGATAAGATTATGAGGTTGTTCCTATGGTCACCTAGTTTTAACCCTAAAGTGGAGAATCCATCTACTCATGTTCAGATAGACCTTCCTAATCTACCAGAATTCATGTACTATCAAGCTACGATATTGGAGATTGCTAAATCTAATGAGAATCCTCTAAGTATATGGGTACCAGATAAAAATAGGGTTACAAAAAACTACTGCAGAATATGGGTTATTCTTGATGTTTCTAAAAAACTGTCCAAAAGAATCAAATTAATTTCTGGGACTTACAGTTATTGGTAGGATCTGGTTTATGGCAAAATTCTTGAGTACTGTCATAAATGTTCTCATCTGGGTCACTCTGAGAATGATTGCAAGAAATCTGCACAAAGAAAGTCAGCTAAATTAGCTGCTCCCTCTAATTCATCACAGATAAATGAATCTTTATTACCTGCATTTCAGATAAAGAAGGTTAATCATGTTGTTAAATTCATCATTGTTAATGAAAGGGATATTTCTAATGATAAGATTGAAAAGAATACAGAAGGCTCTGTAATCCAACCTGATGGTGTTGACAGTAATGATCTAATCAGTGCTCTTCACATGTTGGACATTGAAGTTAGCTCTAGAAAGGAGTTCTCTTCTCAGTTGCAAATGTCGTCTGTATCGTCTCCATCTAAGCATACATCAGGAAGTCTTCCTTCATCTCCTGTTTACAAGCAAATGAAAGCAGATGTTAGGAAATTCAATAATGTGAAAACTCTAAACACCAAGGGGATAATATCCTTCAAGCTTTTGCAACACAAAGTTGTTGTAAAAAACAATAAACATTCTAAACTGGAATGTTCGTGGAATCGGGAACAAGCTTACTCAAACAAGAATAAAATCATTGAAAAGAGCTAAAAAAATTAAATTGTCTTGCGCTACAGGAGCCTATGGTTAGTGATACAAAGATTGAATTTATAGCAAAAAAATTGGTTTTCAAGGCTATGCAAACAATGTGAGCAACAAGGTGTGGTTCATGTGGCCTGGGTGTTACAAAGTGGATATAGATATCAACGAGGATCAGTTTTTGCATCTTAGGGTGAAGCACATCTATTTGCCTAAAGAGTTTCTAGTGACAGTCATCTATGCAAAATGTACAAGAAGCTTTCGTAAACTGCTCTGGGATAATCTTAGAAATGTGGAGGAGGAATACAAGGAATGGTTTCTGTGTGAGGACTTTAACACTATTGCAGATCCTAATGAACAACTACACTCTTCAACTAATTGCCTGCTGGCATGGATGACTTCAATGTGTTTATTCTAGACTGCAATCTTAGTGACGCGGGCTATTCTGGTCATAAGTTTACTTGGTCAAATGGGAGACAATACTAGAGACTTGACAGGGTTCTATTTAGTAGCAAATGGCTATCCTATTTCGATGACACTACTGTATCATATTTATCTAAACCATGTTCAGATCATTCACCTCTTCTTATAAAAATCTCTACATAATTTATTAAAAGACTATCTACTTTCAAATTTTTAAATATGTGGTGCAGGCATGATGAGTTCTATAGCATTGTTGAGAGATGCTGGTCAATGGACTATAATGGGACTTCTATTTTCAAGTTTTGGGTTAAGCTTAAGAACCTTAAAGCCAGACTTAAGGTTTGGAACAAATCACTCTTTGGGAACACTTTTTACTCTATCAGTCAACTTGAAAAAGAGATCATCATCTTGGAATCAAAGGCTACAAGTACAAATGATATTCAAGACAAAGATAATCTAAAAAAAGCTAATGAGAATATAATTTTGCTGCTATAAAGAGAATAGGACTTTTGGGTACAGAAATCTCAAACTGACTTGTACAGAGAAGGTGAGAGGAACACAGTTTTTTATCATAACTATGTCAAGAGGAGACATAATAGATCAAAGATTGATCGAATCTAGACTGGTGAGAAATGAAAAGAGGAGGAAAAGGCTATATGTGATTCTGATGTAAGTCATTTCAAGGCTTCCATTGCTGACTTACCAAATCCATGGTATCCTAACCTTCTGGTTGATGTTATTCCTAATTTGGTCAATAATAATGACAATGATATGTTGATGAAATTGCCTAATGACAGTGAAATATTTGAAGTCATTAAAAATCTAAATACTAATGTTGCTGTTGGGCCTGATGGTTTTAACGGGAAGTTTTTCAAACACTGCTGGGCTATTATCAGGGAGGATTTGTGTGCTGCAATTAGGGACTTCTTTAAAAAAAATGGTGATCTTCCTATTGGTTTATATGCTAGTGTTCTTTGTTTGATCCATAAAGGGGTGGCTCCTTAAAGCTGGAAGGATTATAGGCCAATCAGCCTAACCATTTTTCTAAGCAGAATAATATCCAAAATTATTAATATCAGGATGTCTAATTTGCTGCCTAACCTAGTGCCTGCTGAACAGGGGGCTTTCACTAAAAGAAAAAACATTCATGAGAACATAATGATTGCTCAAGAGCTTTCCTTGGATCTTAATAATAAAACTAAAGGAGGTAATATTCTATTGAAGGTGGACATGGATAAGGAATTCGATAGAATTGATCACACCTTCTTACTAAGTGTACTATAAAGATTTTGGGTTCAGAGGTGATTTTGTGAGGCTTATTAAAAAGAATGTTTTAAACTGTCATTTTTAAGTATCGGTGAATGGCATGGCTCAGGGTTACTTTAAGTCTAATAAGGGGCTTAGACATGGTGACCCATTGTCACCCAGTCTGTTCATTTTGGCCCATGAATACCTAATTAGGAGCCTAAAAAGGATTACTACCATGGATTCCACAACTAACTATAAAAGCAGGGGTGGAGTGAACTTATCTTGTCGCTGCTTTGTTGATGACATCCTAGTCTTCTACAATGGGTCTTCAAAATCTGTCAAGAAGATAATGAGAATTTTTAATAAGTATAAAGAAAGCTCTGATCAATTGGTCAATAAGGAAAAATCAAGATTTATAACTGCCAAGAAGTTTTCTGCTCACCAGTCTAAATAGGCTTGAAAATCTGTTGGGTTTTAAGCATTGCCATCTTCCCTTTAAATATTTGGAAGCTGTTATCAACACAAAAAAGTGTATCGGTGACTATGAAGGTCTCATTGCTAAGACTACCAATAAACTAGCAGATTGGGACAAAAAAACTCTATCTGTGCGTGGCACATTGATTTTAGGAAAAAATGTTATTTCTACATATCCTATGTTTATGTGTCAGTACACTGAAATCCTTAAATCTACCATTAAAAGGTTGGAAATCCTTTACAACAGGTTTCTATGGGGAACAAACTCTAATAGAAATACTATTCACTGGTGTAAATGGTCAAAGTTATGCAAGAACTATGATGAGCGGGTCTAAATCTAAGAAGACTAGAAGATATGATTGATGTTTTTTCAGCTAAGCTTTGGTTTTCTTTGAGGAAACAAGACTTTCTATGGGCTGCTATTACAAAAACTATATATTTTAAGAATCAACATCCTTTGCTGGCTCCTTTGCTACCTAAAAGTTCTCTAATTTGGAAGAGACTTTGTAGGATAAGGGATATGGATGAAAAGTTTTTGGCACATTGGTAATGGCAAGATGGACTTAAAGCTGGATAGTTGGTGCTCAACAAATGCTATTACTAATCTAACAGAGGTTGAAAACAGAAATGATATTTCGACTTCTATAGTCAGTGAATATTGGGATGCTGATAGGTGGAATATACCAAAGCTTAAGTCTGTTTTGAATCAAAATCAAATTCAAAACATACTCAAATTTGGCTTGAACATGTCGATTAAACACACGATAAGTTGGACTATCAGTTCTAATGGGGATTTTAGCACAAAAGCAACATCAAATGAATTTAGAAAAAAAGGAAATATTTCTAACCTTTATGCTAAAACATGGAATAGCATAACTCCTCTTAAGAACTTCTTTATGATTTGGAGGACTCTGAAGGGTTTGGTCTCCACTGATAGCATCCTGCAAAAGAGAAACCTTCAATTAGCTTCTAAATGCAATCACTGTAACAACTACGAAAGTATAAATCATGTGTTTGTAAACTGTTAGAAGGCTTGAAGGGTTTGGATTTACTTTGCAACTCATTTCAGAATCCAAATTTCTAATACCATGACCTCCCTCACTTGGTCAAAAACAAAAAAAAAGATGGAAAATTTGGATACTAGTGCAATTGATATGATCAATACTATCATATTTATTATCACTAGTATGGACAAAATAGGTTTGCTAAAGAAGAAGCATTGGGGAAGGGATGATATGGTTGGTATTACTATAGGTAGTGCAAATCAACTTACTAAGCCTCATGTTCCGATTGCCTTAAAATGGAATTGTCCTAAGCTAGGTTGCTACAAGCTAAAACAGGCGGTGGTTGTACTAACATGGGTGAATGTTTTAGATGTGGTCTAGTCAGGGATCATGGTGGTAATATTTTGTTTGCTTTTGGAAGAGTCTATGGAAAGGGAACTCTATAATTGCTGAAGCCAGGGCTATGATTGATGGTCTTCAGCTTTGTTATGAAAGGGGAATTTCATCCATGGACATCGAAACGGACAGTTGCATTTTGGCCAAAATGATTCTTACCAGTAGAGCTCCTTGGTATTTCAAAGCTCTACTCAATTGCTGCTACAGCCTGATCTCTTCGAACATGAAGGTTATTCACGTCTTCAGAAAGCAGAATGAAGCTGCTGATTTCCTAGCCAAACTCACTACTGAATCCCAGATGAACTCGTACTTTGAATGTAACAGAGTCCCAAATGGTTTGATAGCCATCTCTCTTTTGAAAATTCTAGGTCTTTTCTATCTCAGAATGGTCTCTGAGAGTTAAGATTTTTTTAAGATGAGAATCGAGTTACTTGGAGCTCGAACTAGTATCGATCACTTCACGATTCTCCCTATACTGAATGTTTCATCATTTGCTAGGCATTGTTGTAGCTGTTTTGGGTCTTCTATCCGGGTTTTGGCTAATGCATGTTCGGTTTTCTTCTGATTGCTTCAAGCATGGATTTTCCTAAAGGAATTTGGTCTCTGGTGTTTTGCAAACATGGCTTTTCTCTGGATTTTTCGAGGTTTTTTTGTCTCTGGTTGTCTGGAGTTTCAGATTGGTTCAGTGTTGAGCTTGTTATGGGTTTCTAAAGAAAGATTTTTTTTCGATTGTCGTTGAAATTGGGTTACGATTATGGAGATTGATGAACGGGAAGTGTCGATGGTTAAGAATTGATCGAATCGGGTTGTTTTCTGAGTATTAGCAAAGGTGAAGAAAGAAGAGGCACCGTCGATTTGGGGCTTAGGGTTTGTTTCCGTAGAATGAATCAATAAGACTCTAACTTGGTTTTAAGCTGCTAGTGCAGATGTAACATGCTCAATTTTAATATACAAGGCCCAACCGGGTCCATTTAGATTAGAAAAAAAACGTAAACTGTACGTTCATGCAAATCTAAAAATCGTCAACCCAAATCTAAAAATCGTCAACCCATAAACCGTGTTCAAAATAATACCATAATTAGCATCTTCTTAAATATTATGTTTATTACCAATATGTACCCAAGCCCATATACAATCTATGATTTTGCATTGTTAAAAACAAAAATTATAAAAAAAACCAAAAAACTTTGAGTCTGAAAATTGTAAATATTATATTTTTTTATCATCATTATTAAAACTTTTAGCTCTAATTGATTTTTTTACCGATTCTTGATAAAAACAAACTCGTAAAAATTAAAATTTCCAAAAACCAAATTCATGAAAGTTCAAAACTTAAAGAATAATCAGAAATTATTGAGATCTTGAACTAAATAACTAACCAAAAATCGTCGATAATAAAATTTATAAAAGTTCAAAACCTAAAAAGTAAAAAATATATATCAAGATTTTTGAACCAGTAACTACCTAAATTCGTCAAAAAAATTAAATTAAATTTTTGAATGAAAACTTAGATCCCAAACTAGATTAGTAATTATTAATATCGAGAATTTTGGTGGAAGAAAAATGTTATGGTTACAATAAATAAATAAATATATATATATATAGATTTTAAACAACAAACGAGTTTTTAACTCGAGTATCGCTCACCATGTTTTTTCTAACCTTCGATACCGTTACTACAGTAGAATAATTATTTTTCCTTTGTAATAGATCATTTGATGCTAAATTTCTGTTACCTGCTTTAAAGTTTAGCCCAGTTTTCACTAGGAGAGATATCTTGTGAACACTTTATTTATTTATTTATATATATATATATATATATATATAAAAGTTTTTATAAAAAAATGTATAGCCGAAAAGACGGGAAAAAATGTGTTGAAAGAAATGGTCGATTAATTCTATTTATATTTGACCGATATTTTAGTTAAACTTTTTAATCTTTTGAATTGGATGCCAACCAATAACTTTTATTCCTTAAATCTTAGATGGTAATTAAATTTATCGATGAAATTAAATAACTTTCCATAGAAATCGTTAATCAAGTTGCTCCTTTATTGGAATGTTCAGTTGATATCAGCGGCTGGCAACACTAGTTTGGTATATCCCACCGCCCACCTTATTTGTTTGATCGGTCCCAACGAAACATTGTCCATGTGATCTGACGTGGCCTGTACCTTCGGTAGGGATTTTAGTTTCAAATTCAATGTTCGATTCTTAGCGGGTTGATTTATCACGTTCTACATTTCTTTTTCATAAAAAGTAGAAAAAAGAAAAAGTGTAATCGGTAGATAATGATAAATAATATTAAAATTTGCATTGGTAAATGAGAAAGACATGCATTGTGGGACAAAAAATATTTCCTAAAACGACAAATATTTTGGGACGGAAAGAATAGATATTTCGGTGCGGCCGTGGAACAACGAATTACGGTAATCTGTCACATTATGCTGTAACGCTGTCACATTAAAACAGTAATTAATGGCATAAATACTTCACAGACTCTCACGATAAAACACAGTCACGATCATCGCGATACACGACATACAGAGTAAATATATTGTTAAGTCATAACAGCAATATATTACGTAAGTCTCCCTATATAAATAAGCCGTACAATTGTTGTTATATAAGATATTAACTTTGTAAGAAATATAGAACAAGTAAACAGTGCTATTATTTTATTAATAAATTATTATTATATCATTTAAAAATTTAATAAACTATTAATTATTATTTTTTCTTCAAAAATACTAATCATCGAAGGTAATAAGTTTGAAAGGCGGTTAATGTACAAAATAAGAAGTTTAATTTGGGCTAGTTCTTGAGATTATAAGTCTGATTTTTTTTTAATGAGAAATCATTGATCTTGGAGCAGTTGAGTTTAGGAGTGACAATTCGGATGTTGTTCGGCCCGACTCAATCCGGTCTGACCGGATTTTGTCCGGTCTGAACTTAGAACGGGCCGAGTTCGGGTTCAGAAATTGTAACCCGCAACCGTGTCGGACCGAGTACGGGTTTCAAATTTGTCCGGTCCATTTCGGCCCGAAAATCATAATATATATATATATATAAATAATGTTTCTATATATAATAAAAATAAATTATTTAAAAAATAAATTAATATATTTAAAATAAATTAAAAAATATTTAAAAAATATTAAAATTAATGTCCGCGGGTCGGGCCGAGTTGACCGGCAGATATTAGCGGACGGGCTCGGGTTTGAAAATATGAGCCCGAAAGCGGACCGGGCGGGGTTCGGGCTCAAGTGTCAAAAAGGCGGGCCGACCCAAACCCGGCCTGCGGACAGCCCTTTGCCATCCCTAGTTGAGCTTCCAGTGGGAAGGATATTGTTTTGTCAAATTCTTGATAGATTGTTCTATGATTGCTTTGCTTCATAAGAGTCTATGTATACACTACTCTTTTTTTTATCGGTTTTGTCAAACTCTTAATAGATTGTTCTATGATTGCTTCATAAGAGTCTATGTATAGAATACTCTTTTTTTATCGGTTTATACACTACACTTTTTTATCTTCCTCATATTTTCCATCTCAGCATCTTCATCCTTATTGCTCAGTTCTTGTCTCTTTGAGATATTCCAAGCAGTTGTATTAGATGTTCTACATCTTGACTAGAAGTTTTCATTTTCTTTTTTTATCTTCCTCATATTTTCCATTTGGTCCACCACCAAAAAGTCTCATATTGGTTGAGATATGTTCTTACTTATATACCACTGATCCTTCCCATGTTTAACCGATGTGGGATGTGGGACTTTGGTCGCCACTCTAACAACATGTAATTTCCTTATTGTCTAATCTTAAGTAACCTAAACCAAGGATTTCCAAGAATAAGATATCTTTTAATTGAGCTGAAGCTTCACCAAGGATAATGTTACAGTTGGTCTTACACTTAAGAGATCATTTCGCAATCCAGTCTGCTGCGAAATTTTGTTCTCTATAAATGAGTTTTAAGGTCATGAAATAAGCCATTAATTTTCTAAAACATGTTATTATTGAGGATATATACCAAGGGGCGTTACCATTTGCTAAAGCCTCAAAAAGTATTTGTAAATATACTTCAATATATACTTGATTATAACCTATTTGTTTACATAATGAAATCCCAACCAGAAGAGCATTGGTTTCAACAATAATGAGGAAATTGTTTCCCATACAACCTACTACTAGATGATAACATGTTACCTTAATAATTTATTATTAGAAATCCACCACTTGACTCACCAGTATGTGAGCAAAAGCCATCTGATTTTAATTTCAATCTATTTCCAAGAGGGAATTTCCATTTTACATAAATACTATCATTTTATTTGTATGATGGTAGAAACAGCTTAGTTGAAGAGCAATTTTTTTTATCACCAATCCATATTTTCTCAGTTAAGATATTTTCACAGTTTAGCCTAAATATCATGTGTTGAATTTTATCCTTAATGTAGTTTAATATAATGGAAATAATTTTGCACTTAGATTTGTTTCTGGCAAACCAAACACACCAACAAATTATTAATGAGATTATAGTTATTATGTGGGTTGATTTATTGGTTGATAGAAGTAAGCTACTAATTAAATGAAGAATGATAATGTGATTTTTAGTTAAAATACCAAACAGACCCGCGTTTGACATAGACCAAATAGATGGTATATGGATTAGCATTTTGATTATAAGTTGAAAATTTTCTTTTGAAGTATAGTATCCATAGATATCATACCTTTAAGAATTCTCAAATAGTAAATGAATACTTCTTTGGAGTTAAGAATTACATGTCTTTTTATATATAGTTGATTGAGGCCTTTTGGTTCTTATTTTATCTAAAGTATCTTTAAAATTGAAGTAACTAGTTGGAGAGGCATTTTATTTTATCATATGAGGGTTATTTTCATGAAGATTAAACTTAATTATTCTATCAATATATGAGGGGGTGACATTGTCCTTGAGTTTTTTCAAGTTCCATGTGTTATTTTGCCAGAATTGGTAGATTTTGTCACTGTTATACCAAATATTATTTTCTTCATTTGTTAGTTTAATGAGAGGATAAATGTTATTCCATATCTGAAACCAAAAATCGATATTTCATTTGCCAACATGCCAATAAATAGATATTTCAACTAACTTTCTAATCAATAAACTATTAATTAAAAGATCTAATAAACTATTTACATATTAAAAGTAAAAAAATATCAAATAATAATCTCAAATATTTCTTTTATAATACATATTTTAATTTATTTCATTCGATTAAATTGACGCATATAAATTAACTTTTAATAAACATATTAAAAAATCTTAAAAGCTGTAAAACGTGACACGATAAGAAACTGTCACGGCGTGCAACAGTTCTGATGTGCGCAATCACGGTATGAATTTGTCAGGCGTATCATGACGTGATAGTCACAGAATTCTATGTTAAATGAGATGTAACAGAACATGATGGCACGTTAAACACCTCTTATCATTGTGGTATCAATTTTTTTTTCTTTTTTATAATAAGAGGATTTGTTGTCCAACATTTGTTTTTAATTTCAAATATTATCTACAACAATAAATGTAACAGCAACATTAATTTCACGAGATTAGCTAAAATTATTGGAAATATGACTTAAAATACTACTTTATTTGTTTGAACTCATGTATAAAAGCATATGGTTAGGGTTAGTAAATAAATAAATTGATTTTTGAGACACATTTTCAAGTTTATTGTTATAATATATTCTATAACAATCTACAAATTATGGATGAAAGTTGTAATAGTTTTAAAATTATTGATTTGGCTATTTATTGAAATGGATGACCTTTTTTAGTTTTTATTTATGTATTTGACAAGTTCTCTTATTTTATATATATTCTAAAAACTAATTTTTCATCAAAATACTATTTTTTTTTATTATTAAAAATAAAAACACGTTGTTTCTTTTTCTTAGGACACTTATGGAAAAAACATTTCTTTTTCTCCAAACAAATTTTTTATTCATTTCAAAAAATCTTCATCTTCATCTATGGGTAAAAAGAGAGAGTAAGTTCTTCTTCACAATCTTGATTTAAGTTTTTGGTATTATCAAAATGAGTAAGATGTTATAGTTAGTGGAGTTGGTAATGATTTTATGGTATAATGACGTTGGTAATGATTTTATGGTATAATGACGTTGATTTTGTGTTATAATCATTTTTGTCTTAGGGATTGTCGCGATTATAATAATGTTGTTTTTTTAATTCTCTTTCTGTTTTCATAGTCCTGTACCGTTATAAACGTCCAAGTAATATATAGAGTTTTACATAAATGGGATCTCAGTAACCATATAGGGGTCAAGAATATGCAGTTTGGGACTCCATTCGGGGGGCAAATTGAGCACTTGAGTATGTTATAAATGTCAGTTAAACAAGGATTTCCTTGAATAATGGCATTACGAGACTAAGAATTTCCAATTCTCCTTCGGTAAAAGACTATCACTTTCGACGTATTAATCAGGAATTGGAGGCGCATAAAGGATTCGGGTTTGGTATAAGACGACTTAGGAAAACCTATTTATGTTTTTTAAAATTTTAAGAAAACTTCTAAGTGAACTATCATTCACTGAATCTGATTTCTTGCCATGGATTCAATGGCTACAAGGAAGGAAAATGAAAGCATTGGAAATTGTAAATACAACTGTAACCTGTTATTCTAGACTTCTACATCAACAATTCTAGACAAATGTCAATCTATACCAATGAAAGAAAATAATAACTAAGGTCAATCAAGAAATCATGTTCCATAGAAGATCAAATATGGAAAGATAATACCTTACTATAAGGGACAACTCAAGTTATGGTCATACACATACTGCAATTATGGATATCATGGAAATAAAACATCTTCAACAAGATAGAGCCTCGTATGAATCATTTGCGGATATTATCAAGAAATCAAATAAAGAAGACATCTGAGCTTACATATAATTTCATCATAAAGGAGAATTCCACTCAATGAGACTCTTGAAATGAAGTCCTTACTTTAACCCTAATGTTGAATCCCATATTACCCCAACCTGGTTATTTTTTCCAAACATTCCATAATATATATCTAATGAGAGAATTATTAGAACTATTGCAACATTTATTAGTAAACCATTAAAAGTATCGGTAACTAAAAACATATTATAAAATATAATTTTTTTAGATCTTAGGTTGATCTCGATGTATCTAATGAATTTATACATAAAGCATGTATCTGATTTGGTATAAATGATGGTTGTTGGATGGATATTCACTATGAAACCTAACTTATCTACTGTAAAAATACCTGCATCTTGGACATGATCAAGGTGAATGTAAAAAACTTTTGTTGCCAAAAGAGGAACTGAAGAATAAGAGTAAAAAATCACAGTCAAATACACTTTAAAAATCTTCAAATCAAATAGAAATATGGGTACCAAAAGTAAAATCGATCATTATTAAGGATAGTAATGTGGACCAACATTCAAGAAGTTAAAAGAAATTAGAGCACATAATAAAGAAAATATATCAGCAAGATCAAGAAGAAAATAATCATATGCCATGCTAACTCTCCTGAGGTTCAACCTAAACTTGTTCAATAAACATCAGCTAGCACACAAAAGTCTATGGACTCAGAAGACCGAGCAGACAATAACATTGTTGTTATAAAAGACTCTGAAATCATTGAAGCTCTTAAGTCTACATAATTAGATACTATCGTTTTTACCTTAAATGATCATGTAAACCTGGACGATGACCAACATTCAACTAATTCTAATTCAATAGGTTGTCTTACTTCATTTTTGTTACTTAAAAAACTAAATGATAATAAAGAATTTTAAAAAATATCAAAATAAAAAAGTTTACAAATCAAAATCAAAACCAACTAAAGGAACTATATCTATAAATTCCCTCCATTTTAAAGGACCAACAATGTCCTTGACTAGACACCTTAAATGACTATAAGCATCTTTAATTGGAATGTTAGAGGTTTAAGCAATAAAACAACAACAAAAAAGACTAATATCTATCATAAAAATTGAAAATATCTCATTTATAGCTACTCAAGAACCGATGATTAGTGTTGATAATCTGCCTAAAGTTTTTAAAATCCTTAGATTAAAAGATATTGTTGCCAATTTTAATAACAAATTGTAAAGAAGATTTTAGTGTTCAAACTACTGAGAATCGTGCATAACGGCTTCATGTTAACGTTAAACATAATACATTGTATAAAAAATATTCTATAACGATTGTATATTCTAAATGCATAAGAACTCAAAGAACATATATGTAGAACAGTTTGAGGAATTTAGCTAACAATTCAACGGAATGGCTGGTGGCGGAAGACTTCAATGTTATCTTTTATGATCAAGAGCAGCTATTCATCTCTATGTTTGAATTTTATTGATGAATTCAATTATGCTATTTTTTATTGCAATCTTTAGAATGTATGTTTTACAGGATCTAAGTTTATATGGAAAAACAACATGAAATTGAAGAGGCTGGATAGGGTTATGTATAATGTTGTTTGATAAAACCATCTTCAACTCATTGTTATGGAACAAGATTATTGGGAGCACAGAAGCAACACCAATTGGCTTAAGGATAGGGATAAAAATTTTGCTTCCTTACACCAATATGTTAAAATAAAAAGACGAAAAATAGCATTAAAGGAATCATGGATGGCAGGTCATGGAATGATGATCAAGGGCTTCTAGGTATCTCTATTGTTAACTATTTCAAATCTATTCTAGATGCTCCAAAATATCAAAATGAAAACTTTGAATTATAAAATTGCATTCGTAATATTATCAATGATGAGGATAACAGATTTCTCATGAGGTTACCTAATGAAAATGAAATACATAGGATATATAAAGGTCTTAGTCCAACAAGTATAGCTGGCATTTATGGATTTAATGAAAATTTATTCCAATTATACTGGAACATTATATTAAATGAACTATATGATGCTATTAATACTTTTTTGTTAAGCTAACCTATCCCTAATGGCATATTTTCTAGTGCAATAAGTCTAATCCATAAGTTTAGTGATCCCCACACGTGGAAAGACTATATGTCAATCAACTTCTGTACTTTCTAAATAGAATAATATCCAAAATAGTTAATGATAAAATTTCACTTCTGCTTCTAAATATTATTTGTGAGGAGAATGGTGCTTTTTTCTATGGTAGAAACATACAAAAAAACATACTTTTAGCTCAAAAAAACCCATGACTTAAACCAAAGAAATTAGGCAGTAATATCATAATCAAAGTGGACATGTCCAAACCCTTTTTATAGGAATTATATCAAGCTCATCCTTAAGCTCATGGATATGTTAGGATTTGACCCACGGTTTAAAAGAATTAATTCAATAAAATTCTTGATTATATTTATTGGAGAACTTATGGGATACTTCAAACCCTCCAATGGTGTAAGATAATGGGATCTTTTATCTCCAAGTCCCTTCATCATTGCTCATGAATATTTAATAAGAGGACTTAAAAATCTATTCAAGGTAATAAATGAGGTATGATACTAGGAGTATCTTGATTTTATTATCTTCACAAAAGGCTCTTCATCATGTATCAACAAGATGGTTACTTCTTGTAATATTACCAACATGTTTCGGGTCAAATTATAAACAAAGATAAAACAAAAATAATAACTTTTAAAATGATAACTCAGAAAAGAACTAGACTAATAAGTTTACAATCTGGCTTCAAACTAGATACACTTATATTAACATACATGGGTATCACCATCCACTCAAGCATCAAAGCTAGTAATTTTGGTAAATTAAAAACTAAAATAAGAAATAAGATCTTTGAATTGGATAACTTATCTTTTTTCTTTTGGGGGCATATTGACTCTTGTTCAATTTGTCCTAATGTCTATTCATGTCTATAATATGCAAAATAACCTCATTCTTAAAAATTCATGAACATAATAGAAAAATTATGTAATATATATGGTTCTAATGAGGCTAGCCAAATCATTACTTGGTCTAAGCGGAGTAACCTATGTAAGACATATGAAGAAGATGGGCTAAATATAAGGAGATTAGATGATTTTAAGAATACATATTCTTGCAAGCTATTGTTCAAGTTTAGAGAACAAAAATCCCTTTGGTAGAAAGAGTTTATATGTTGGAAATTAGGCTAAGGTGATCTAGAATTCTGGCTTGATAACTAGTGTAATAACAAGCCTCTGATCTTATTATCTAAGGTTGAAAATAACAAGTGGTACAAAAAATAAAAGTTAGTTTATATTGGAGTGGGTGGAGATGGTTGGCTACTTGGAAAATTAGGAATTCATGGAAGAAGAAAAATCAGCTTACCTATGATATCCCATCTTCAAGTTCATAATAGAATCTAATTGGATTCATTTAAATTTCATTTACCTTACCGCTTCTTGTTCATATGGCGTTTATTTTTTAGCAATTAGCCTAACCATTGAATTGGATCAAACTATTGTAACTTTCTCAATATCAAAAAATATCATGGATTGAGTAATTAAAAATGTTAAATTTACGTCTTTAATCTATAATATATGTGCCAGGTCTATATATTCCAATCTGTTATCTGTCCGGTTCATGTGTTCTCATCTGTTATTTTATATGTATTAACACATAAGTCAATAAATTTAAAACATCCCATAATAGCTTAAGTAATATATATATATATATATATATATATATATATATATATATATATATATATATATATATATATATATATATATATATAATCGAGAATTATCATCTAATAAAAAAATTAATTTTTTTAAATCTAATTTATTAATTAAAAACGTAATTTTTATACATTTATTATATTAAAATAATATTAATATGATAATTCAAAAAATATAGTTTTATATTATATATTTATAATTAAAACTAAATAGAATTCATAAATATTAATTTATTTAATGTATCATTCGCTGTATCTAATCTTATAGAGTTAAATATCAAATATATCGAATTTTTAGTTTTCAAAAGAAACTGAAATAAATTTTAAACAATATAAATAAATAACTTCTAGAGCTTTTTTTATTCAAACATTTCCGCTCAACCACCTCGGCCGAATCAGACATTCAGTCGAAAAATTGATTTGATTTTTAATTATAAATTTAAAATGTAAAAATTTAGCCTGTGACGAAACACAAATATAATAATATGATCCACTCTGATTTTGACACATCACGCGTTTAGTAAAAAATCTACCATGATATAGAAAAAAAAATAAAGATATTATTGACATGTCACTGTATAAACATCTGGCCTTATATATTAAAATATTTATGGTGTGTATAAAGAATCGCCTAATGGGCAAGGAAACCAAATTGTCCACCTAACCTAACCTAGTCAAATAGTTGCGAGACAAGGTTTCCCCACTTTTTCTTTAATTTAGACACTATTATACTTATAAAGGTAAAAGAACTATAGCAACATGTAATTATAATAAAATTTAAACAATAGTTGTAGCATAAAATTTAAAAACATTTTTAAATCAGCGTGGGTACAAATTCTTTTAGGTTTTATAGTATTTCAATAATGAGAGGTCGAAAAAAAGAAAACAAAAAGAGAAAAGTACTAGTAAATACCTTTTCAGCTATGTAATTATCCAGTGGTACCCGTTTTTTGGATAGTGTTACTTGGTACCTCGAATTGAAATTTGGACAAAAATACTCCCGACCAAATATACGCGCGCTGGTAAAAAAAAGAAAAACTAACTGGTACGATTCTCATGATAGGATGCGAAACAACTCTCAGGATTTCTGAACGATTCTCATGATAAGATGCGAATTGTTTGCAACTCTCAGGATTTCTGAACGATTCTCATGATAAGATGCGAATTGCTTGCAACTCTCAGGATTTCTGAACGATTCTCATGATAAGATGCGAATTATTTGCAACTCTCAGGATTTCTGAACGATTCTCATGATAGGATGCGAATTGTTTGCAACTCTCAGGATTTCCTGAACAATTCTCATGATAAGATGCGAATTGTTTGCAACTATGTGTTTCCTAAACAATTCTCATGATATGATGCGAATTGTTTGCAACTCTCATGATTTTCTGAACAATTCTCATGATAAGATGCGAATTGTTTGCAACTCTCAGGATTTCCTAAACAATTCTCATGATATGATGCGAATTGTTACTGGTGAAATTTTATTTTTTAAAAAAATAAAAAAAATATCATCAATGGATCTAGTTTTGTTCATTTTTAAAAAACAAAAGTGATGGTACTTTCATTTATTTTTTTCGAGCTTCGGTTCGAAAGATACAAATCTTTTAAAAATAAAATATAAAAAAAAGTAGGAAAGAGAAATTTTGGTTACGTGGTTGTTCATGAATGGTGAGGGTAGTTAGGGTATTAAAATAAAGTTAGGTATTATGTGGTAATTAGGTAGTTGAGTTGGGTATTAAGTGACAATTGATCAAACTTTGGGTACTAGATGACAATAAAATAGTTGAGTAGGTACATTAGGGGTAATTTCCCTAAAAAATATTTAATGTAGTTTTTAATATATTTGGAAACTTTTTTATTCATATATTAAACTCATATCACTAATATAAGTAGTTTGTTGATAAGTGCGTAAATACTCATATATATATATATATATCAGCATTATGGTGAGCCAACAACTCAAACATCTAAAAATCTAAACGATTTTTGAAAATTTGGTTAAAATTATTTAAATATATTTATATTTAAGGTATGGCTATATGTACCAAAATGCGGTTTAAGAACATCCAAAAATATTTTTAGATTTTAATTTGACTTTTTTATGACCAAATTACTTTCGTTGTTCCAATTAATTACGTAATTACGATTAAGTAAAAGAAACTACTAAGTGTATCATAAGTATACATAATTCACACAATAACCTATTTCGTTATTATACCCAAACAAACATCATTCTTTAGTAAATTTATCATAAAAAGAGTATCGTTTTCTAAAAATCTTAAAAATCAACTTCAAACTTCAAACTACTATCAAGAACATTCAACCTCATTTTAAAAAAAAACACAAAATCGATCATGACTCACTCGGAACTACGGATTAGCATGGAGGAGTTGATGTCGCCGGAGAAAAGGGATGATGAAATGTCGCCGGAAAAGGAGCTCCAGTCGCCGGAAGAAGTCGACGTCGCCGGAAAAGGTGAGGTTACGGCCGGTTTCGCCACACACCATCGGTTCCGGGCCTTGGAATCGGTGGTGTGTAGGTCATGCACGGCTGGTTCTGGGCCTTAGAACCGACCGTGCATGACCTACGCACCACCGGTTCCAAGGCCACAGAACCGGTGGTACACTGGTTCGTGTACGACCGGTTCTAAGGCGTAGAACCACCGGTTCTAGGGCCCCGAACCGGTGGTGCGTGCAAATTTTCAAAAAAAAAATTTACCTCTTTTTTATTAGACCTGATTGCGAGTTGTGTTTTGTTGTTGTATAACAGGGGACGGATGTTTCCTATGGGTCTGAGGAAGCTTTCGCTACTGACTACAGTAATTTGTTCTTCCCCACCGAGCTCTATACACAAGAAGCGTTGATTAAGTGGGTGACGAAGACAAGAAAACACCATGGTTTGGTTATCAACCTAAGTCGGCGCGATAAAGTACATAGTAGAAAAATTCCTAGGATGTTTTCCCAGTGTGAGAGGTCGGGAAAGTATATTCTAAGAGTAGCTGAGAAAGACCGTAAACGGAAGTCTACATGAACCAAAAAGATTGGCTGCCCATTTGAGCTTCTCGGGTTAATGGTGGAACTAGATCAATGGAAGTTAGAAGTGAAATATGGTATTCACAACCACGAGAGTTCAAAACAGTTAGACGGTCATTATTTTGCTGGTCGTTTGAAAGATGAAGAGATGGAATATGTTGAATGAGTGACCTATATTGGAACTAACCCTAGAGATATACTGAATGGTGTTAAGAAGCTAAATGAAGATAATATTTCTTATATGCGCACCATCTACAATGCACGACAGAAAATCAGAGTTTTGAAGAAGGCGGGTAGATCACAACTCTAATTCTTGTTGGGAGAGCTTAAGTCACATAATTATTATGAATAACATAAATCTGGTGAAGACGATGGACAAGTCATTACAGATATATTTTTTTCCCATCCAGTTAGTGTTGACCTTTTGCGGACATTTTCAGCAGTGTTGATCATGGATAGTACGTATAAAGTCATACAATATGGTATGCCATTGTTTGAGATAGTGGGTGTGACGTTTACCGGTTTGACGTACTGTGTGGTGTTTGCTTTCATGTCCGGTGAAAAGTTAAACAGCTTCAAATGGGTGTTAGAGTGTTTGAAGTTGTTGACTGTCTTTCATGGAATTGAAGAACCGCGTGTCATTCTGATCGATAGAGATTTAGCGTTGATGAACGTCATAGAAGTGGTATTCCCATAGACAACGCATTTATTATGTCGCTGGCACATAAACCAAAATATCCAGGGGCACAAACAAGGAAATATTTCCCTGAGAAAAGTGATCATGTGAAGTTTGTTTCCGTTTGGAAGAAGATTGCGTATGCAGTATCAGAGATTGAATTCGATCACGCCCGATAAGACATGCTATTGGAGTATAAAGACTATCCTCTTGTAATTGAATACACTTAAAAATTGTGGGTTGATAAATACACAGACAAATTCGTTATTTGGAAGACGAACAATAACTTGCATTTGGGACATTTCACGACTATCTGCGTTGAGAGGGCTCATTCAAACCTAAAGCGTTACCTACGTACAAGAAAATTAAAATTTGAGTTATTTTGGGGGAGGGTGCATTAACTAGTTGAAATCCAACATGCTGCCATTAGGTATTCATTTGAGAAGAGTCTTAACATAGCGCTGCATAAGTTCGCCGACAAACTATTTGACGAAATTCGAGGCAAGATTTCCCACATGGCGTTAGAACTATTTTTCAACAAAGTAGAGAAGGCCGAAGATAGCAACATGATCACTATCGAAGATGGGTCGGATGTTAAACACGATGACGTTTGCATATGCGCTATAAAATCTACCCATGGTATACCTTGCTACCACCAGATCTGCAAGTGGCGTAAGAACGGAAAAGTTGCATCGTTAGAAGCGTTTCACAGCCACTGGACAAGGTTAGAAATACTTCATCGTACATACCGTACGACGATGGATATTCTCAAAGATGATTTGGAAAAACTAGTAATCGATGTTATAAAGACAAAAGACAAAAGCCGTATAAAACACATTTACAAGAAATGGTTTGAAATTGTTTATCCTGAAATATCCTCCTTGCTAGAGCCACTAGAGAAGCAGAAACACCGAGGCCATTCGCAGGTTAAACGAAAACTTGTTGTCGATACATCATCCACTAAATGAGACAAATTCCAATGGGAACATGTGGATGATGCTGATAAGGCCAGTCTTGACTTAGTGATGAACTCTTTCAAAGTACCAAAAGTTAAAAAGGGTAAAGCAGTTGCTAGTGCAAATACGATTCGGGCAGATATGCCTAAAGTACCTCGTACTCGTAGTTCTTTCATTACCTTGCTTGCTAGTAACATCGTAAAATCATATATTGGTGGAGTCAAAGAACTGATATACAGTCCGAAAGGTTTTTTGCGTTGGTTTCCGACTCACTTCAATTCTTTTATATCTGGCATAAATGATATTATGGCAGATGGTCAGTATGGATATATAGCAGTTTCGTTTGGGTTGTACGGTCATAAAGAAGGTTGGCAAGGTGTTAGGAAGGAAATATACGACGAACTAATGGACAACTATGGAACTTATAGCAAGATATATAACGGTAATGAAGAGTACCTGAAGCTTGCAGAAAGTATAAATGACTACGACACTCCAGCATCCCCTAAATATTGGATGACAATGCCGGAGATGGGATTGCGATTGCAACCAAGTTCGAATGTATTGTTCATTTTGTATCACTCGTGGGGTCTCACAACTGCAGTCAAACATCTCTACATCTGCGCAATAAACCAACCATTATGTCTAAAAGACGTGAAATTGGGTTTGGATTCGTTGATACTAATCACTTCGTCAATGTAAGTCATTCGATTAATAGTTTTGTTATTAAGTACGATTGTACTACTCAAGATTTAGTTCTAATTCTAATTTGATTTAACAGTTATCAATCAAGCCTCTATGCCTTTGTCCACGTATACATCCTACGTGGCATGCGTTGAAGAGTGAAGAGGCTACAACTTGGGAGCTACCAATAGTTGGTCGCTACAAAACATACACAAACTTGAAGGGAGAAAGCCAGTTTGTTCATTCCCAGAAGTAACTGATCTTGATGAATAATTGGTTTATGTTATTTGGTCGGTTTTATGTTGTTTAGCACTTTATTTACTTTTTCATAACCTTTTTTACTTCATTTGTTAATGCTTTGTGTTTCGGTACCTTGTTTTAATATTGACGGTAAATAAGGAAATTTTCGAACTTATACCAATAAACAACTCATCATTTCATAACTTAAAATTAAACATTACAAATAAGCAACAATAACCTAACAAAACAAGAGTACATTGATGAGTTATAATTCTGCTTTAGTAAATTCTGTAGGAACGATTTCTAGAGAGAGAAACGGCTAAAGAGTATTTAGAGAGAGAAACACAAGTACTAGTGAGTTTTCAAGTAAAAGTGTTGAACCCCTTTATTCGAGGTGCTTTGCCCTTTATATAGAGGAGCTAAGACTTATCCTCAAACTGAAATCTGTTTCAATAAACATACTAATTGCTATTTAGTCCTCGGCAATTATACATAGTTACAAATATCTCATGAAACTTAAATCTGCCGCGAATTAAGGACAAAACTTACATCACTTACAATTAAATCCTTAAATTTACATTATTTACAATTTAGTCCTTACAACTCTATTTCCATATCAGACCCCCTAGTTCTCATGTCAGTAAATGAATGAGAACTAAAAAATCTTCAAATCCGCTTTATCTTCGAAACTTTCCATACGCTATGTAACCTGTCACAAACTTAAAAATAATCGTTTGAAGCAATTAGCTTAAATAAGTACTCGAAACATTTATGCAATCTTAAAGCATATTCGAATCAAAGAATAAACACCATTGGTCTTGAACATCCTTAATAGGTAAATGTAAGCTCGAAGCCACTTCGAATCAATATAATAAAGTGCTTAATTAATAAATCGATCTTAAATTATTAAGTAAATAGGTCATCTTCGAATAATATCCCTTGAATATAATTGTTCGAATATAACAGTTATATTCATCATAACCCTATTAGTCTAGCCTGACAGATGTCAAACATCTAACCACCTCAACGATTCACATTTCAACCTATTACCACAAAGGACTTTTCACCTCCACACGTCTTCAGCCACTTCAATATAAATACAATCTTCCCTTCATTTTGATTCTCCTCACACAGAAACTTGTTTAGAGAGAAGTTAGAGTTTTTGGCTACCTTCATCGTACTCCTCCCATGCTCTCAAGATTTTCGCCAGAAAATTCAACATTCCCAACCAATCTTCATCATCTCTGATCATCCCGTACTTGGTTTATGAGAAAGAAACCAAGAACCAAAAAATCGAAATCTATTCTTTCCAAAACACCAGAATCCTCTGATATTGACAACAATTTTGTGTTCGGATCTTACGACTACTTTTGTATCACTCAAAGGTCTAAAGAATACAAAAAAGTTGGATTAATCAATAGCCTCAGAGTTGGAACTACCACTGAAACAATCTATTACGGTAACTTAGATCCCACTAGAGCTCCAATGCTTTCGCTTTCTTCCACAGCTGAAGACAATTCCTCATCGAAAACATAAGGGCCTAAAATACCTCTAACCTCCTCGAATCAGAGTAAGATTAGTGAGAAATCCCCCATAGAACCAAAAACAAACATTCCCTCTTCGAGTCGCTCTTCAGCAACTAAAAGAAAAAGAACTTTCAGAGAAATGGGAGGTGAATCAGAAATCATCTGAACTCCTTCTCCTCCAAATCCCACTACTAACGTTCCTCCTCAAAGAGAAGTGATGGAGGAGACGTTTCGAATTGTTAACCCTTCTACAAAAACAATTATCCCAACTTCTCAAAATCTTCGAGAAGAAACTTCAAAAGCCAACGAAGCTGACTTGGAGGCTACGAAAACTGATCTTGAGGCTGACTCTCAAGAAGAAGCTGACGTCTGCTCCATCTCCAAAGAAGAGAGAGCAAAAATTGGGAGGAATCTAAGGAACCTCTAAAGCAAGTATATTATCGGCTTGAAGAAAGTTCGTTATATATACTACAAACAAAGCCAAACCTCTGCTCTTAAGAAACAATGGGGAATGGGAGAAGACATAACCCTTCGTATGCCAAAAGAAGGAGAAACTCCCCTCAACTGCCTTGACGATGAACTAGTGGTATGCCCAGAAATCATCAACTGGGGTCTTCGATTTCCACTAGATCCAATGATCGTGGAGTACTTCGAACTCCTCAGATTATGCCCCACTCAGGTGACACTGAATTAATGGTTCACCCTCATGGCATCTCGTCTATCCAAAATTCCCATGAGCATTAAGGACTTCATCTCACTGACTTAACTTTCAAAAGGTCTGAAGCTTCCATTCTATTACCTCACATTGATGGATGACCTCAAGATCATCGACGATCTTCTGGAGGCTGACAAATCCTGGAAACAAAAATTTGCTTTCATATCTGGAGCTTGGGAAAATGGCAAAGAAATTTCCGAAACTAACTCTTATTTGGAGAAACAATCGTAAGTTCTTCGAATTTTTATGTTTTAATACAAAATTTGTCTCTCTTTTTTTTAACATTTTATTTTGCTAATTTATATTAGAAATTTCGAAGCGCTATTCAACACGTCGAGAAGCTGCTAAAGATATTTTTCAAAAACTCGTCACCTGGGCTGAAAATGAGTGGAATAATGCATTTCATACTGCCTTTTAGCCCATCAAGTTCGGACTTCGATAGTATGAGCTTGAAAGTATGGACGGATCTTCCTAGCAGCTATCACCAATGCTAATGCCAACTTTTATAATCTCATATATCTTTTTTTAGCTGCCACCAAAATTTTGCTAACATAATACATCGGCTTCGGAATTCTTGAATCCTCACTAATTAACATTGCGCTTAGTGCAAAATCCGATACCGCGATGTATAGAAATAATTTCTCCCCATTTCGAGGCTTTGCCAGAATTTCTAGTGATGACAACAAATTTTTAATGTTCGTGCTGCTTCACATTTCAATGTCATTCGAACCTATTGGGCCCTCGTAACACTTGAAAGAAAGGAAATAATTTATTAGAAAATCTAGCAATAAATTGATTAAGTGCTGCTAACCTTCCTGTCAAAATTTGTACTTTTTTTTATTGTCCGAGGAGAATTCATTGTTATCAAAGCTTTTAATTGTTCTAGGTCAGTTTCTATTCCTTTTTCGCTGATGATAAAACCCAAAAACTTCCCTGATCGAACTCCAAAGGTGCACTTCTTAGGATTTAACTTCAACTTGATCGATCTTAGATTCAAAAAAGCTTCCTCTAGATCATCAATATGCACTTCATCCCGTGAGCTTTTCACTACCATATCATCTATATATACCTCCATATTTCTTCCGATTTGTGTAGCTAAAGCTTTATTCATCAATCTCTGATATGTAGCTCCAGCATTTTTCAATCCAAAGGGCATCACCCTATAAAAATGCAGACCCCTATCAGTTATAAAAGTTGTGCATTCTTGATCATTCGGATCCATCTGGATTTGGTTATACCCTGCAAAAGCATCCATAAAGGTTAAAATTTTGTTACCTGAAGTAGAATCAATCAACTGATCTATTCGAGGAACAGGAAACGGATCCTTGCGGGCAAGCTCTGTTCAAATCTGTAAAATCTACACACATCCTCCATTTCCCGTTCTTCTTTTTAACCACCACCGGATTCGTTGTCCATAAAGGATACTGTAATTCCCTTATGTGTCCAACCTTAGAAAACCGATCCACTTCAGCAACAATCGCTTCTGCCTAATCTGAGGAAAAAGCTCTTCTTTTTTGAATTACCGGCTTGACCTTCAGATCTATAGCCAAGCTATGCCAGATTATTTCAATAAGCACTCTTGTTACATCTTCTATTCTCCAAGCGAAGACATCCAAATTTTGAGATAAAAAACCAAGTAATTGTTGACGTAGAATAGGGGTCAATAAAGTTCTGATTCGAAGCACTTTTCCTTCCGAAAAAGTAAACTTCTCTATTTCTTCACTCACCGTTAAAGACCTCGGGGTCTCCCTCAGATCGTCAACCCTGTCTTCTAACTCTGAGGGTCCCCTTCTAATTGTTATTCTTGCATCAAATCTCCACTGCTGGATCCCCAAATCCGAAGTGCAGTGGCATGGCATTCCCTAACAACCTTTTGATCGCTTCGAACAACACCAACTATGTCTCCAACCACGTACTTAAAGCAATGATGAACTGTAGAAACTACCCCTTACATTCTTGAAAGCCACGACCTTCCAAAAATAGCATTATAACTTGTGGGATAGTCCACCACCACAAAAAGTACTTGGACCTTTTTCGTGAATGATCTTTTTCCCAAACTAACCTCACCTTCGAATTCACCAACGACACGAGCTGTTACACCCGTGAATCCGATAATTGTACGATATGATTCATTAATCCGAGTTGGATTCGTCATTCTATCATAGATGGATTTAAAAAGGACATTGGCAGAACTGCCAGTGTCAATCAGCACTCGTCGAATTTTGACGCTAGCCACCTCTGCCCAATCACCACAGCATCTTCATGTGGTCCTGTAGTTCCTCTCAAATCATATTCGTCAAACAAAATGAAGGGAATATCCTTCTTCCCATACAGATGAGTAGACATCCTCCCTTCAATTTGAGTTGTCAAGTTGACAACATGCCTTTTCCTCGAACTGTCCGAATTTCCAGTCATTGAATCACCACAAAAAATAATCAATGATTCAAAAAACTTACATAGATCTCGAACACGTCCTTTTTCCACAGGCTCTTCGATTGTCATCAAAAGCAACCTGTTGGGATCCTTTTCAACATATTCAGAAGATGCATCGAATAATTCAACCTGTGAATCCAAAATCATTAAATTTTCAGCTGGCAGTGCAGCCTTCGAAGTTGATGCTCCATTATTTTTCGATGCGCTCCCATGTGACATCACATAAGTCAGGAGCTTTCCATTCTCAATCAAATACTGAATTTCCTTCTTCAAAGCAACACAATCATTCGTATCATGCCCGATATCATCATGATACCTATAAAATTTATTATTTCTCTCCTCCCTTGGTCTGTTGATAGGAGCTGGCTTCCTAAAGCTTACAGAATTCTTAGTCTTATCTCATATGACAGAAACACTCTCTGTCAAATCAATATAGTACTCTGGCCTAACCCACATATTTGGCCTAGGCCTGTTGTAATTGTTAGATGGAGTGTGATTTGAATAACCACCACTCCGAGGAGGCAAATTGTTGTTCTTCTGCCTCGACTACTGATTACCATTTCCATTGTTATTACCATTCGAGGGCTGCCCCTAAATATTGGTTGCATGTCTTGATTTTTTTGGAGTACTTACACGTCCACCTCAGACTCTACTTGACTCCTCCACCTTTATTTGATTTTCAACCTGAGCCATCAAAGCTCCAAAATTCAAAGACTTTCTCTTTGTTGTTTCATTAGCCAAATCCCCGACAATAACCCATGGCAAAAAGCTGACATCGCAACATTTTCCTCACAATTCTCCAAACTAGCCTTGGTCAACACAAACCTCTTCGTATAATTTTTCAACTTTTCTCCAGGTGTCTGCTTACACTGAATAATAGTGTCACCATTTGCTCTCATCTCCTTGCTTCCCACAAACTGCCTTCGAAAAGCAATATAAAAATCTCTGAAGTTCGATATGGACCCCCTCGGAATCTTGTTGTACCATTTAAGAGTTGTTCCCTTAAATGTTTGGGAAAATGCAGGACACATAAGTCGGTCGTCATCCTCGAAGTTTATCATGTAATTCTTGAATTGTTCGATGTGATCATCGGGATCATGCATCCCATCGAACTTCTCCACCTTCGAGATGTCGAAGCGCTTCGGAAGCGTCATAGAGCGAATTTCATCTGTCAATGGAGAATTTCTCCAATCAACTCCTTGAACAAATTGATCATCAGTTCCTATTGTGACATATAAATTCCTATCAGTTTCAGCATACTGATTCGAAAAGATTTCCTTCGTGCCAAGTCGAGCGAGACGCATTCTTAGATTTGCTTTCCTTTTTATACTTCCTCGAATAATCTCTTTATGATTCTCCCTTCGAAGAACCTCTGTACCTCTTAAAACCCGAAGCTGAAATTTCAACCTCTTCGTCACTCGAAGTCATTAATTTATGTTTATCTTTTTTTTCCTTTAGAGACGAATGTCGCTCTTTATGAGCCACAAAATGTGTTTTTTGTGCTCAGACTTAGTGTGTCGATCATCAAAAGATCGATCTGACTGACCTTCCACTTTGGTCTTTTCTAATTCTTGTCTAACCTCAGATCTGAGTCTTGCTGAGAGTATTTCTTGCTCTCTTCGCTCATATTTTTCATTCAAAGTAGTTATGTTATTAAGAGCTGATTCATTCGTGCCTCGATACCAGACTGAACTTTAATCGGAGACGATCCATCCATTCTATTTCAACCAGTTCCATTCTTTTACAGATAACCTCTTACAGTTTCCATAACTGACTCTAATGTACGATTATTTTCACGATTCATCGTATGAATTTCAATCAAAGAATACAATTAAATTGTATCAATTTCAAATAGAATTATCAAATGATTCTTCTTATTCAATTCCCCAGTGGAGTCGCCAATTTGATGAGTTATAATTTTGCTTTAGTAAATTGCTTAGGAAAAATTTCTAGAGAGATAAATAGCTAGAAAGTATTTAGAGAGAGAAACACAAGTACTAATGAGTTTTTAATTAAAAGTGTTGAACCCCTTTATTGGAGGTGCTTTGCTCTTTATATAAAGGAGCTAAGACTTATCCTCAAACAGAAATCTGTTACAATAAACGGACTAATTGCTATTTAGTCCTCGACAATTATACATAGTTACAAATATCTCCTAAAACTTAAATCCGTCGCGAATTAAGGACAAAACTTACATCACTTACAATGAAATCCTTAAATTTACATTATTTACAATTTAGTCCTTAAACTCTATTGGAGTATCAGAGATTGAATTCTATTTACAATTTGTCGCGTATGCAGTATCGGAGATTGAATTCGATCACGCCCGATAAGACATGCTATTGGAGTATAAAGACTATCCTCTTGCAATTGAATACACTTAAAAATTGTTGCTTGATAAATACACGGACAAATTCGTCATTTGGAAGATGAACAATAACTTGCATTTGGGACATTTCATGACAAACCGCGTCGAGAGGGCTCATTCAAACCTAAAGCATTACCTACGTACAAGCAAATTAAAATTTGAGTTATTTTGGGGGAGGGTGCATTCACTAGTTGAAATCCAACATGCTGCCATTAGGTTTTCGTTTGAGAAGAGTCTTAACATAGCGCTGCATAAGTTCGTCGACAAACAATTTGACGAAATTTGAGGCAAGATTTCCCACATGGTGTTAGAACTATTTTTCAACGAAGTAGAGAAGGCCTAAGATAGCAACATGATCACTATCGAAGATGGGTCGGATGTTAAACACGATGACATTTGCATATGCGCAATAAAATCTACCCATGGTATACCTTGCAACCACCAGATTCGCAAGTGGCGTAAAAACGGAAAAGTTGCATCGTTAGAAGCGTTTCACAGCCACTGGACAAGGTTTGAAATATGTCCTCGTACATACCGTACGACGATGGATATTCTCAAAGATGATTTGGAAAAACTAGTAATCGATGTTATAGAGACAAAAGACAAAAGCCGTATAAAACACATTTACAAGAAATGGTTTGAAATTGTTTATCCTGAAACATCCTCCTTGCTAGAGCCACTGGAGAAGCAGAAACACTTAGGCCATTCGCAGGTTAAACGAAAACTTGTTGTCGATACATCATCCACTAAACGAGACAAATGCCAATGGGAACATGTGGATGATGCTGATAAGGCCAGTCTTGACTTAGTGATGAACTCTTTAAAAGTACCAAAAGTTAAAAAGGGTAAAGCAGTTGCTAGTGCAAATACGATTCGGGCGGATATGCCTAAAGTACCTCGTACTCGTAGTTCTTTCATTGCCTCGCTTGCTAGCAACATCGTAAAATCATATATTGGTGGAGTCAAAGAACTGATATACGATCCGAAAGGTTTTTTCCGTTGGTTTTCGACTCACTTCAATTCTTTTATATCTGGCATAAATGATATTATGGCAGATGGTCAGTATGGATATAGAGCAGTTTCGTTTGGGTTGTACGGTCATAAAGAAGGTTGGCAAGGTGTTAGGAAGGCAATATACGACGAACTAATGGATAACTATGGAACTTATAGCAAGATATATAACGGTTATGAGGAGTACCTGAAGCTTGCAGAAAGTATAAATGACTACAACACTCCAGCATCCCCTAAATATTGGATGACAATGCCGGAGATGGGCATTGCGATTGCAACCAAGTTCGAATGCATTGTTCATTTTGTATCACTCGTGGGGTCTCACAACTGCAGTCAAACATCTCTACATCTGCGTAATAAACCACTCATTATATCTAAAAGACGTGAAATTGGGTTTGGATTCGTTGATACTAATCACTTCGTCAATGTAAGTCATTCGATTAATAGTTTTGTTATTAAGTACGATTGTACTACTCAAGATTTAGTTCTAATTCTAGTGTTATTTATCAGCTATCAATCAAGCCTCTATGCCCTTGTGCACGTATGCATCCTACGTGGCATGCGTTGAAGAGTGAAGAGGCTACAACTTGGGAGCTACCAATAGTTGGTCGCTGCAAAACATACACGGACTTGAAGGGAGAAAGCCAGTTTGTTCATTCCCAGAAGTAACTGATCTTGATGAATAGTTGGTTTATGTTATTTGGTCGGTTTTATGTTGTTTAGCACTTTATTTACTTTTTCATTACCTTTTTTACTTCATTTGTTAGTGCTTTGTGTTTCGGTACCTTGTTTTAATATAGACGGTAAATAAGGAAATTTTCGAACTTATACCAATAAACAACTCATCATTTCATAACTTAAAATTAAACATTACAAATAAGCAACAATAACCTGACAAAACAAGAGTACATTGATGAGTTATAATTCTGCTTTTGTAAATTCCGTATGAAGGATTTCTAGAGAGAGAAACAGCTAGAGAGTATTTAGAGAGAGAAACACAAGTACTAGTGAGTTTTCAAGAAAAAGTGTTGAACCCCTTTATTCGAGGTGCTTTGCCCTTTATATAGAGGAGCTAAGACTTATCCTCAAACTGAAATCTGTTACAATAAACGTACTAATTGCTATTTAGTCCTCGACAATTATACATAGTTACATATATCTTTTAAAACTTACATCAGTCACGAATTAAGGACAAAACTTACATCACTTACAATGAAATCCTTAAATTTACATTATTTACAATTTAGTCCTTAAAACTCTATTTCCATATCATACATAACTTAAATTAAACATTATAATAAGCAACAATAACCTGGCAAAACAGGGGTACATAACTTGAGATTAAACAGATCTTTAGTCAAAATTGTATCCTCCATTGTCGTTGAGGATACGTACTGTTTCCTCCTTCATGAACATATTTAATCATTTCTAATGAGTTTGGATTCTGCTTGCTCCCCGGACATGGATAGATCGGGCCTAGCCCTCCGGACCGGACAGAGCACTATTAACACTTAGCCAATAGGACTGTTCGAACTATGACAAAAAACTAAAAAACCTAAACACTTCTTGACTAAGCTACTTGCTCTCCTACTTAGAGCTCATGAGTCTTTAAACATAACCCAGGTCCATTAAACATGACCCGAAAGCCCATAAGGGCCCAAGTGTAAGGGTATAAATACCCAACCACCAGCATTAAATATGGGTAATGAAAATTAGCTGCAACCAGCCAGCTTAATTCTCCCTCCACTCTCTACTCTAAACACAAAACACCCACATACTTCCTTAAAACATCAAACAAATTACAAGCCTACCCTCGGGCGATAATTATCCTCACCAAATTGGCGACCACAATGGGAGAAGAGGGTGCCTGAATCAAGCATTCAAAACCAGCAAAGAAAGTTTGTCCGAATGAATCCGGACGATCCAGAAGTACCACCAGCTCTGCTCAAAGTGGTGGGTGAGAACGATGAGTACACTATCGAAGAGCGTGATAGGCTAAAGGGTGAAATAGAAGCTCTAAGGGCAGAAAAAAGCTAAGATGGGCTTGAAATAAAAATCCAAAGCATCAGTTGCTCATCACACCGATAACCCCAGGGAGCATGAGCCTTCAAAGACTCATGTGAGTACCAAAAAGACTCATGCCAGCTCCAAGAAGTCTCACCGGTCTAAGCCAGTGGAGAGTTCTGACTCAAGCTTAGAATCTTCTGACAGCTCTTCGGATGATGAGGGAGTTGAAGAATCCTTATCCTCTAGCAGCGATGAGGGTCGAACTAAAAAGAAGCAAAAACAGACCAAGAAATATTCAATAAAAAGGGATAGACATGGAAAGATGAAGAGGAATATTGGTAAAGGATCATCTCATAGCCGGAGGCATGTGGACCGGATGCTGATGGATCCTTTCGCTTTTCACGATGAACCAGGTATCTTTGCAACTCCCAATGAGGATACTGTGTTCAGTCGTGGTAGAAATTGGAGGCAATCTCCATTGTCTTCCGAAATTCTGTCCGGAAACCTCCCTAAGAGGTTTGACAGCACTAAAATGGAAAAGTACGATGGCAGTACTGATCTGGATAACCATTTGGAACAGTTTAAAAACTTCATGATGAACTTTGACGACGATGATAAGCTACTTTGCAGAGCCTTCTCCCAATCATTTACGGGGAGTTCTCTAAAATGGTACAACAGCCTGCCTCAGGGTTGTATTAAGAATTTCGATACTTTTTGGGTGGCCTTTCGAAGACAGTTCGTAGGGAGTAAAGAGCTAAAAGGCAATGGAGATACAATAATCCATTGTGCACAGGAACCAAATGAGTCCTTAAAAGAATATATAAGTCGTTTTGTGAATACCAAGAACGGGCTGGTTGATTGCTTCGAACAGGTAGCAATAGCATCCCTAAGAAAGGGCTTGAACCCTGGAAATTTGGCTGATTCAGTGACCAGAAAGAAGGCCATGACATGGGGAGGGTTGTTGAATCAGGTTGGAAAACAGATCAATGTCGATGAAACGAAGAAAACCAGGGTGCACAGGCAGGTGAGGTCTACCCCGGTGACACCGAATCCCAATCAGAATCAGTCCAGAAACAAGGAAAAGGAGACCGGACAGGGGCATGGTAGGGCCAAAGCTCAGTCTCAGCCAGCTACTCCTGCTCAGAGTCAGCAATCCAGAAACAAGAGAGGGCCATGGGTCCAACCGGAGTGGTTTGCAGAATTAAAAGAAAGTGTGGCCACCATTTATAATAAAACAAAGGAAGAGGTGCACTATAGAAGGCCAGCCACACTGCAATCTCCTAGGGAGCATCGCAATAACTCTTTCTGCAAGTATCACAATGATACTGGCCATACCACTGATGATTGCATAGCTTTGAAGCAAGAGGTTCAGAACTTGATCGAAAGAGGAAAACTGGGGGCCTATGTCAAAAGAAGAGGAGGTAACAGGCCTGACAATACTCACCGGGATGGTCCAAGTAATGCTGCTCCGGAGGGAGCCATGGTTATAATTGAAAGGTTTGATGTGGAATCTGAGTACTTGAATCCTGATCCAAATCGAAACAGAGTGGGCGCAATTGAGGAAAGTTCTAGGACGGTCTCCGGACTCATTAGATTTTTTGAGTCACTTACAATTTTCGGAGGGGATACTATGACAGCTCCTACTGCTTCTTCGAGGAAGAGGCACATTCATACTTTAGCCACCCAGCTAGAAGGAGGCATGACTTCCTATCAATCTCCGAATCCATTCCCCTTCATTGTTTTTTAAGAGGCCCTCATGAGGATGCTGTTGTCATAGGAGCATCTATTGGGGGCAATGACATAAGACGAATTCTAGTGGATACTGGAAGCTCAGCCAATATCCTTTTCTTAACTACGTACAAGAGAATGAAAAATCCAGCTGTAATTCAGAGTTCGGACAGATCAATTGTATGCTTTACTGGCAGCTCAGTAGATGTGATCGGAGAGTTCGAAGAGGAAGTTCTATTGGGCAAGGGCCCTTTCAAGAAAATGGTCAAAATACTTTTTATCGTGGTGGATTGTCCCACTTGCTATAATGCCATTCTAGGGAGGTCTTGGCTCTCTAGGATGCATGCAGTGGCTTCGACAATCCACCATTGCTTGAAATATGCTGTTCAGGGATAGGTGGGAGTCGTCCGGAGCAGTTAGAAGGTTGCAAGAGAATGTTATGCTACAGCTCTGGCTCCCCGAACCCTGGGTGCAGTTCGTATCAACGAACAATAGCAGTTTTAGGGGCTTTCTAGGTGTGAGGGAAAAATTGATGACCCTAGAGAGACCCCTGGAGTGTTGATACCGGTCAAGGAGGTAGAGACATATTATTTAGAAAAAGGAAAAAATGTCAAGATATGGTCTAAGATGCCACCCGTTTTGAAAAATGAAATGTTAAAGTTTTTGAAGAACCATCAGCACGTTTTTGCTTGGTGCAATGCTGATGTTACTGGGGTTCCAGCAGATGTGATATCACATCGCCTATCCATCCGGAAAGATGTAGCACCAGTGGTTCAAAAAAGAAGGGCTTTCTCCAAGGAAAAGGCTGATGTCATTGTGCAAGAGGTTGACAGGCTGACAAAGATGGGGCACATCAAGGAGTCTTAGTATCCTTTGTGGACTGCCAATCCGGTTCTGGTGAAAAAGAAGAATGGCAAGTGGCGCATGTGCATTGACATCACAGATCTCAATAGAGCTTGCCCAAAAGATTTGTATCCAGTTCCCCAGATTGATCAACTAGTAGATTCCACTTCTGGGAACAAGTTGCTATCCTTTATGGATGCCTTCTCCGGATACAATCAGATCAAAGTAGATCTGAAGGATCAAGAGCATACCACATTTGTCACTGACAGGGGCCTCCATTGCTATAAGGTAATGCCGTTTGGGTTGAAAAATGCTGGGGCTACGTATCAGAGATTAGTAAACAAAGCCTTTGCTGATCAGATTGGGAGAAATATGGAAGTATATATTGATGACATGATGGTGAAAAGTGTGGATGAGCAATTACATTTGACTGATCTCCAAGAAACTTTTGCCAACTTGGTAAAAGTGAATTTAAAATTAAACCCAGAAAAATGTGTGTTCGGAGTACAGTTTGGAAAGTTTCTAGGCTATGTTATAAGTGAGCATGGGATACAGCCCGATCCGGACCAGCTTAATGCTCTATTTCAAATGGAGCCACCTCAAAATATTAAAGAAGTAAAGCGACTGACGGGGAGATTAGCTGCCTTAAACAGATTTATCTCAAGGTCTTCGGACAGGTGCGCCTCGTTCTTTCAAACCTTGAAAGGTGCAAAGGGATTCGATTGGACCCCACAGTGTGATGAGGCTTTCAATGAGATCAAGAAGCACTTGTCCTCCCCCAAAACTCTGTTTAAACCAGTTGAAGGGGAGACACTCT
Source organism: Limnanthes douglasii subsp. nivea (assembly GCA_036936605.1). Taxonomy (NCBI): domain Eukaryota; kingdom Viridiplantae; phylum Streptophyta; class Magnoliopsida; order Brassicales; family Limnanthaceae; genus Limnanthes; species Limnanthes douglasii. Next base: position 179,795,681 of record JAUPFV010000005.1, on the reverse strand, counting down.
TCGTGTATTTGGTAGTTTCAAGTTGTGCCATCAGTGCTGTGTTGGTAAGAGAAGTGGATAGTTATCCCCATCCGGTGTACTACATTAGTGAAAGTCTGACAGATGCGGAAAGGTGTTACTTGAAACTCGAAAAGTTAGCATTAGCCTTGGTGATAGCTGCCAGAAAGATGAGGCCTTATTTCCAGGCTCATCCCATCGTCGTCCGGACTTCCTTTCCCCTGAAGAACGTCCTCCAAAAGGCAGACATTTCAAGCAGGATGACTAAATGGTGAGCAGAGCTGGGGGATTTCGACATAGACTTTGCTCCTCGAACAACAGTCAATGCCCAAGGTGTGGCTGATTTTCTAGTTGAATTTCACTCCGACAGAGATTTGGAGCAGGCTACTGACATAAAAGATAAGAAGGTATGGGTCATCCGAACAGATGGTGGATCTAGCACTATGGGATGTGGTGTCGGGGTGTGTTTGACTTCTCCATATGGTGACAAAATGTACCAAGCTATATGTTTTGCTTTCAGTGCATCCAATAATGAGTCCGAGTACGAAGCGGCTATAACTGGTTTAAAGTTGGCCTACATCTGTGGGGCTAAGAGGGTCAGGCTACTAAGTGACTCCCAGCTTCTTATCCACCATGCCCAAGGTCAGTCTGAGGCTAAAAAGGAGCAGCTTGTGAAATATTTACTCCTCCTTAAAAATGAAGCACTCAAGTTTAAAAGTGTTTCTTATGAACATATACCCCGGACAGAAAATAAGTTAGCAGACTCATTGGCAACCATAGCATACACAGAGTCATATCCATGGATCCATGTACTGGAAAGCCCTTCCATTCAACTAAATATGGGCAAAGAAGAGGAAATTTTTGAAGCACAGGTGAAACATCCTCAGGATTGGAGGTTTCCTCTCCTACAATACCTCTCCGGTGGTATTGTGCCTCCGGACAAATCACTAGCCAAAACATTAAAACACAAGGCTCGTGGTTTCATCATATTGAGAGACGTTTTGTATAAAAAGTGTTACAGTAAACCTCTCCTGCGCTGTTTGGGGGATGAAGAGTCTCAAGTAGTCCTCTCCGAATTGCACGATGGTGAGGGATCAACCCATTGTGGATTCAGGGCTTTAACAAGAAGAGTTCTAGTGGCTGGTTACTATTGGGTATCTATCATGAAAGATGCTAAGGAATTGGTAAGAAGGTGTGACCCATGCGAGAGGTACAACAATGAAATTCATGTCCCAACCATTCCTTTAGAGTCAATTTCTGAGCCTATTCCTTTTGCTCGATGACGGTTGTATTTAGTAGGGCCTCTACCTATAGCCTCCGAAGGACGTAAAACTATAATCGTTGCTATAGATTACTTTTTGAAGTGGATTGAAGCAGCCCCTCTAGCAGGAACAACATCAAAAGCTGTTATAAAATTCATTCTATCCAACATCTATTGCAGATTTGGTGTCCAACAGAAGATAACAACAGACAATGGGCCACAGTTCGACAATAGGGAAATGGAGAATTTATGTGCCTCAAGGGGTATACAACATTGTTTCTCTTCACCTTTCCACCCACAAGCAAATGGACAAGTCGAAGTGGCTAATAGAACTATACTGTCCGGTTTAAAGAAGAATTTGGAAGGGGCTGCTGGGAAGTGGCCTAGTTATTTACAAGAGGTCTTGTGGGCCTACCGGACAACACCTAGGGCTGCAACACAAGAGTCACCCTTTGCTCTGGTCTATGGGATGGATACAGTAGCCCCCATAGAGGCAACTCTCCCATCATTTTGTGTTCGCAACTTCTCCGAACACGCTAACGAGGTGGCAATCAGAGGCCATCTCGATTTAGTAGAAGAAAGACGAGTTAAAGCTCACCTTAGAGTTGCACACTATCAGGGGTTGATGAGAAGCAGATTTGCTTCCAGAGTTAAAAGAAGAGATTTCCAGCCAGGGGACAAAGTATTGAGGAAAGTGTTTTTACACACTAAAGAAAAGCTGTTCGGAAAATTGGCCCCAACTTGGGAAGGACCTTATATGGTTGTTGAAAGGCTTAAACCTGGAACATATTGGCTAGAAGACAAGGATGGAAGAGTTTTGACTCACCCTTGGAATATTGAACATCTCCGGATGTACTTGGAGTAGTATTTGTGTAAATATTTACTTGTTTAAACATCCATGTAAATATTTGGGGGCATACTATTTCCTCCCTGGTGGCTCGGGGAGGTTTTAATGAGGTGTCCGGCCTCTTAAATAGAATTTGATGCCTTCTTAAAAAAAATTATGTACTTTATCATACCATCCGGATTGAAATAAAAGAATGATGACCACTTAAACATTCGTCATCAAAGAAGGGCTATTTAAACTCTAGCCGGAGAACCTAAACACTCTCACTATGAAATAACCAAGGGCTATTTAAACTCTAGCCATCAAAGTTAAAACAGACTATGTAAGAGAATAAGAATTGCATAAAACGAAGGTATTCATTGAAAAAACTTAAAATTCCTTGGCCCTCCAAGGACTTTTGAATTGTCAAGAAAAGGAAGAACAAAAAACCTATCCGGTCTGATACCGGACACAATTACAGAAAAGAGTGTCTTGGCCATCCAAGGACTTTAGTTTGGGTAAACAAGTAAAAACCGAATCATGAGTTAAGGTTGATCCTTTGAAGATGGCTCACCTTCGTCTGTCTTTTCCTTCCCTTTGAGATCACTTTTCTCTTCGCCAGGTTTCTCCCCGATGTGTTCTTCGTCATCTGAGGAAGCACTGGAGTAACCATACCTGTCGCCTTCAGCCATTGTATGATACGGGAGGTCGTCAGATTCAACATAAAGCCATAAATCCCCTAGGTTCCTCTTCGGAAACTTCTCATGGAAGAGTAGAACCATGTCGGACTTCACCTTGGCATACATTTCCTCCTGAGTGTCGATCACATTGTTGGCATAAGCGTCGATCTTGGCTTGGATCTTGGCCTCCTGCTCCCTTAGCAAAGTAGCTTTCTCCTCGGCAACCTTAGACACTGTATTCTCAAGAGCAATTTTGTCATTGGTCAAGTTGGTGATGATTTGGTCTTTGGCTTTAGATTCCCCCTTTGAGGTGGCAAGATCTTTCTCCAGTTCGGACAGCTTCCCCCGGAGCTCTGCAATGGTGTCCTCTAATGTGGTGATTTTTGTGGTACTTGCCTCTTGGTTTCTCTTTAACTCCCTATTTTCTTCCTTTAGAATGGCAGCATTTGAAGTGACAGTGCGAAGGTCGTCGGACAGCCTCTCTTTGTCAGACTTAAGATCCTTGATAATGCCTGCCTGACTCCGAACTTGTTTCTCCAACGCAAGTACAGGCTGAACATTTCTCAATAAAGAGTGGGTTATGACGTCCCTTTCACTTGAAACAATAAAGGTCTTACCATTGAAAGTGACTGTATTCGAGGTGCTCGGAGGGAGATAAGGCCCAGCGAAGTCGTCTCTGGGAAGATTGATGAAGTATTCACCAAGCCCACCAAGACCGGAGATGTCTACCCCATCAATGTTGAGATCTCCCCCTTCGACCTTATCGGTATGGAAGTCGCCCGGTATCTCCTCCGCTAGTGTTGGGTTAGTAGGATCAGCTTGGGAAGGAGGCTCCGGAGCCCGGAGAGAAAGCTCGTCACCCTTAAAAATATTCTTCTTCTTGGCTTCCCGGTCTTTGCTTTCACTCCCTGTTTACGATTTCTCTTGGAAGCCCTTGGAGGTTTTGGGGGGTGCACCTCTTGCCTCTCAGTCTCCTGCTCCACTACTTCCAGGAGAGCAGCATCAATTTGGCTGTGGACTGGCCCCTCCGGGTTTATTGGAGCATCCTCCTCTGCATCAGCAGGGTTAACACAACCTGCCACTTTCTTGCCCTTCTTCTTTCCTTTCATCTTGCTCGGGGCTTTGGCCCGGCCTGGTAAGTAGAGTGTCCCATCTGGTTCATGGGTTCTTTTAAGCACAACATCCGGAGAAGGCTGAGTGGTGAGCTCCTCCCAAGTCAAGTCTCTTCGACCTGTGGTGTTCCATAAGTGAGACCTTGCCAAGTTGCCTCCGGTAAAAGCAGCATGGAACCGGTTCCCCCATCTCTCAGCAGTCCAAGCATTGATCTTGGTGCAAGTAGCCTGCCCGGTTTTCAGATAATCACTGAACTCCTTGGGCAGTACTGCTAAGGCAAAAGTAAAACCAATAAGTTTAAACTAACTTTAAAAAAATAGGAGAAAGAGACAAAAATATAAAGCAGAAGACTTACGGTCACTTCTCCACCTGCTTCTGAGGAGGCTTGGGTTCACTCCGGACTTGATCTTCTTCCCGTTCTCCCAAGCACCACTAACAAATAGGAACTGGGTCCTCCAATTCCTCTCCGCCTCTAACAGATCATCCACAGCCTTGAAATCATCCCCCATATTGAAATGGTAAAAGGGGATGTGGTGGTTTCTACAAAGACTGGCCACAGCAGCAAACTCCTCCATTGGCAGAGGAATCCCGGAGAGCCTTTAAGCCATGATGCAGGCCATGAGGTGTACGAGGCGTTAGGGCTTAGTTGGCTCGGGCAAAGCTTTATCATATGGAAGTATCTGACAATTTCAGGGTCCAGGGGGAGTCTAAGTCCCCAATTGAACAGCTCAGTGAAGATCACAACTTCACTCAGTTTGCAGTCCATAGGAGTCTCCGGGTGTATGGGGATCCTGATCTTCACATTCTCTGGTATTCCCCACTTCGTACGCATCCGGCCCAGCTCAGCTGTGTGGATGAATGCGTAGTTAATTTTCTGCAGGGCTAGGAGGTACTTGACATTGACCTTGTGAAAACAAGGCCCCACATTTCCTTCAAGACTCTCCGGCAGATCCGGATGCTTCAAACACAGCTTTTCCTTGCCTTTGTTTTTTTTGGCAACAGCAGCACTACTGGTCTGACCGGAGGGCTCAGACTCAAATGGGGCCTCTTCGACAGAGTCCTCCATTACATCCTCCATAATTGTTAAAGGGTTTTCAGTAGTAGTAGTTGAGGGAGGGTTCAGCTCCGGCTCAGCCTGAATTCCGGACTGGTGGGCTTCAGTGTCCCCTTGATTTCTGGCCTCCGATTTGGGCTCTGATTCAGATGCTTCTCTTCGAAGACTTGGACTAGTGCCCTCCGGACCGGGCAGCCTGTCCCTGGGAGCTCTAATAGGCACCTCTGACCCAGTGCTGCTGTCTTTTGCCCCCGACTTTGAGGGAGTGTTCTTAGAGGCGTGCCCCTTGACCAACCGGCCCTTTCTCCGGTCAACTAGCTTTAGAAGGGAATGCTCTGTATCTGACCCCATTGCTATAAAGGGTGAGGGTTTTTTTAAAACTGGTGACAGTTACCCCTTGCTCGACAGTGGGTTCTGATTCTTGAACCGAAGAACCAGAGACGATGGGAGAGAGACTAGTATGGAATAACTTTCTTGGCTTGATGCCTTTAGAAGAAGAAGAAGAGCCTTGATCTGACTCTGTGGTAGAAGTAGTTGGTCTATCAACAAGCGAAGTGGGTAACCCTGCTGCTATTCATCTTTCTCTTTTGACTTTTTGTGCCTTCTCTAATTCAGAAAGGTTGAGCCACCCGCCTTTGATCAGTGTGTTCCTCGTTGTAAACATAAACTATCTGGGTAAGTTTTTTGCTTTAGAGAGAAAGCTTTAAGAAAATAGTGCAGAGTAAATATGAGAGAGATGGTAAAACAGTAGAAAGTGTGTTTGAATTTATAGTAAATCTGAAAAAGGAGTTTGATTCCTAAGAGAATTCGAAAAGATTGGTAATGATTAAAGACGGCGCTGATGTCACCACCTTTAACTAAGAGGTTGCTTTTCGAAGAAGGTGGGTTCGAAATTCAAGGTGGAAAAACGGCTGAAGCAACCAACCAGAAAGCGACACGTGTCCCACGAACTCTGGCAAAAACCGTTTTGGATTCATGAAGCTTTATCAGTCCGGATAATCCCATAGCCCAAATTGACAGACCTGTTCGGATTCAAACCACCCCTGACGTCGGACTATTTTTTCAGGTTTTTGACAAAGGAATTTGGACAAACACCTAAAAAAGGGGCTCCTGATGAGTCCGAATTCTGCTTGCTTCCCGGACAGGGACAGATCGGGCCTAGCCCTCCGGACCGGACAGAGCACTTTGAACACTTAGCCAATAGGACTGTTCGAACTATGACAAAAGTACTAAAAAACCTAAACACTTCTTGACTAAGCTACTTGCTCTCCTACTTAGAGCTCATGGGTCTTTAAACATGACCCGAAAGCCCATAAGAGCCCAAGTGTAAGGGTATAAATACCCAACCACCAGCATTAAATATGGGTAATGAAAATTAACTGCAACCAGCCAGCTTAATTCTCCATCTACTCTCTACTCTAAACACAAAACACCCACATACTTCCTTTAAACATCAAACAAATTACAAGCCTACCCTCAGGCAATAATTATCCTCACCAATTTCTAAAGACAAATAGTCCGTAATTATTAAACCAAATGAGTCAAATGCCTCATTCCTAACTTCGGATGGCTCGTTGAACACCAAAAACATTGGTCCCCTAGTTACACACATGTACCTAGTGGCTACGTCCTCACCACTACGAGATTAAGGCATTTGTGTAGATGTAGATATCCCACCGTACATGAAATACATCATACGGAAAACATCATCGAAAAACTCATCGGTATTATCGTCTGGCCTAGTAAACTTCACGTGTTTTGCAGCCTTGAGTAGATGAGCGTCGTCAAACACACTCCACTCCATAAAGAAATAAATAAGTTAGGTTGCAAGAAGAGGTTTGTGTGTTTGGTGTATCCAACTTAGACCTCCTTATATAGAAAAGTAGAATATTAGTTTGGCGGGAATTATAGAGCGCGAAAAAAACTTAACGGGAATAACAAGGCGGGAAAATTTTCATGAAAAAACTGTGCACCATAGGTACAGCCTACTGCGTACCTATGGTGCGCAGTTGGGTGTACCGATGGTACCTAGTCCACGACACCATAGGTATTATTTCCTGTGTACCTATGGTGCATTCATGATGCACCATAGGTACACAAGGTGAGGCACCATCGGTGCGCCTGACTGCGTACCAATGGTGCCAAGCACCGGCCGGTACATGGACTATCGGTCGGTGTATTGTACCATCGGTACATGCCCCGTTTACCAATAGTAAAATGCACCATAGGTACGTCTTCCATTGTACCCATGACTGCATACCGATGGTACACTGGGACTTGTAATTGTTTTTTTTGGTTTTGAGTCATTTGTTTTGTTTTTTGTTTTTAGTGAGCCATTAGAACGTTTGATTTTTTTTAAGAAGCTTGTGTCCTGTTTTTAAGGTTGTATGTTTACAATTGAACGAGTTAAATTTGCAAGCGGATTGAACGAGTATTATTAAGCGTAAAATTGATTGTCGAATGGGTACTTAAAATTGGTTATTCGAATTGGATGTTCATTACTCAAGCATCCATAAGTTTTGTGAATTTATAGTTTAATGGAGTTACTTAAGATGAAGATGAAAAGAAAATACTAACATTCATAAAGAAAGAAAAGACTATCAGTCATGGTACCATAGTACAACAAATCTTCTAAATGGATAACAAACATAAACGTGAATGAAAAGATAGATCATAACATAACTAAAACAAGTCCAAAAATAAGGACAAATAACCAAGGAGAGAAGAGCTGCAACACTTGATCTCTCCACTGAAGTGCACCCTCTAGAGGCAATGTAACAATCGACCGAACAACCTCTAACAATCTATCGTCCGTGCTACGCGAGGGTGGAGTAATAGTATGCCAACCATACTCAGCTAAGTACCTCCAGTACATGTTCGTCGCTGACTGTCTATAAGTGTCGACGGTAACAGTCAACCGATCATCTGAAAGTAAATGTTGACGCCAATCCAGCCATGCACTCTCTCTTCATGTGTACCTAGTCAAATCTCTCTTCTTGTAACCCGGTCTGAGTACAAGTGGGAGTTTGGGTTCATCCTGAACACATCCAAACTGGCCCATAATGCGATCTAGCATGTAACCCTCAACCGTGCTCATCATCCGCAAAGGATAAGCGATGGTGCGGATCTCCTGCACGAGAAACTGGACTCTGATCTCCTCGTATGGCTTGAAAATGACATGTTCTAAATATAGTAAAACACTCATAATGTTAATAAAATATAACTTAGTATGAATATGTTACTTCCTAATAAATATATATACTCTTCTTCTGATCAGAAAGGAGAGTACACACAACCAAATTGGGGCGGATGTTTTGCCCAACAATCCGCTTCGATAGCCACTTGACAATCCTCGGCTGTCTCGCTATATGGTTCGCGTTCTCAGAGGCTCTAAACGCGGGAAAATGGTTATAAATCCAGCAGTCTAGCATGGCTACAAATCCGTAAAGGTTATACTTTGATGTTTTTGAAGCATCACCCAGACCACGGAGAGAAATGCCAATGCACTCATACCCCACGCTATGTCTCATGAACCGGAATCCACATTCTCCAAACCGTATAAATAGTCAGTCTTGACGCTTTTCTAATTAGTATCCGCAAAAATAGTGCAACCAAATAAGAACATCAGGTATGCTCGTGATACCTGACGGATAGTGTCTGTATCAGTCTGCTTGATGTAGTGACCCCTGGTGAACGTCTCCCGCAGCCACTTTATCTTAAAACTAACGCCTCTAGTGGACTGTATCTCAGCACAGACCTCATCCACACTCAACCCCAACATACTATCATAGTAGTTGTATGCCTCATCACGCAGTGCCGTGACTACATCCAACGTCCGGCCAACTATAGGAAGACCTATAATGCAGCTGACATCATCTAGAGTAATGGTCATTTCCCCGAACGATAAATAAAACGGGTTGGTCTCCTGATGCCAACGCTCAACAAAAACCTCATCAAGTATTGGATGCATGAAGTATTGTGGCAAGTGAGCTATGAGAGGACCAAAAGGAGTCCGCGCCAAGTGTCGTTGCACCTCTGGCTGAGCACTGAGGTCCCACATACGAAGCATATTATAATGTGCCTGTATGTCTAAGGAAGTACGGGCCTATAAATAAAAAACTAAGTCAAACATAAATCAAAGTAAAACATCGGATACCATTTAATAATTTGATACTTACCTGCCCGATGAAGACGTGATATGCCTCATGTTCCTTGTAGTCAGGAAATATGGGTATGTTGTTGCATTTCAAAAATGTAAACGTCTTCCGCTGCTCCTCGGTTTGTATGGCATCAATATGCTCCTCATCTATCGTATCCAGCTCAAGGTCCCCGATAGCATCCACCCTCTCACTAGCAGGTGGTGGATATAGATTAGTATGCGCAAGGGGTGGTGAACTAGTAGCGGGAGGTGGTGATTGGTGTACGTGTGACGTCTCTCTTCGTGAGGAGCCTCCACCTCTACTTTCATCGACTGTTTTCTCAACAGCCTTCTCCTTCCTTTTACCGTGGTTTATTCGACGCAAAGACCAATCTGATCTGATCCTCTCCTCCTCCTCCTTCTCCCTAAGACGTCTAGTCACAGGGTCCTCCAATGAATCTTGTCCGCGCTTAGCATCGCGGACCCTTTCATCCTCAATGGCATGTACCGTCTTCAAATTCTTGCCCGGGTGTGTCACCCGCGATCCCGGGAGAACCGTCCTAGACCGAGAAAGGGGTCGCCGCTCGACAACATTAGACCTGAAATAATAATAAAATACAAACAAAGTTAATAACATACGATACAATTCGTAAACTTAAAAAAAATACAAATCGAACATAAACCTATATACATATAGCATATATTTCATTTCAAAATTAAATTAAATTTAAAAAAAAAAAAATTCAACCTCATTTTTAAAAAAAGTTTAACTTTTTTTTGCGGCTGTGCACCGAGTGGTACAGGGGGTCTGTACCACTCGGTACGCAGGGATGTATCGCTCGATATAGTCGTGTACCATCGGTACAGACCAGCACACCGGTAGTGCATTGCCGACCATTTTCCAGCCGGCAACCGGGCTGGAAAATGGCCACCTAAACTTACCCTAATTTCATATTTCTAACCTAAAATCTACCCTAAATCCTAAATTCATACCTAAAATATAACCTTAATCTAATTTCAACAAAAATCTAACTAAATTCAATTTATAAATTAAAATTAGAGAATTTACGTAGTTGGTGGTGGTGGGTTTTTGTTCTTCACCGTGAAGGAGGAGGAGGAGAATGGGAGGAAGAGGTGGTGGCCCGTCGGAAAATGCTAGGGAGAGGTGGGAGGTTTTGAGAGAAGAGAGTTTTGAGAGTTTAGAGAGAAGTGAGAGAAGTGAGGGAAGTGAGAGTGGATGTGTGTTAGTAAAAAAATGGCTTATATACCTCCAAAAGGGTATTTTTGGAAAACATTAGGTATACTTATACCACCTTTGGGTATACTCAAAATTGGGTATACTTAAACCAGAATTGGATATATATAGCCTGACCCTTATATTTACTTTTAAAACCTTTATAAATCTATATGGTACATGGAGAAACTATTTTTCCTGTTAGATCGATTATTTTTTCATATTTTAAAAAAGATTATTTTATTTTATTTTATTTTAATTTTATACAAAACACCATATTTATCTTCTTTACATTCTTTAATTTTCAAACACCATATCTATTTTAATTTTCTCCACCAATCCACCAAATTAATTTAAACCCACCACCATAAACCCTTGTCACCATAAATCCGATATAAGTAGACAACCTTCAAGTTAGAATTCTACCCAACTCTTCCCTTCTAACATTGAAAAAAATAACATGGCCACCACTTGAAGCAGCCTCTCGAATTGCAAAAGTAAAAAATATGAAATTAATCTTTTTTTTTTAATTTATGGGTTTGGATATCGAGTTCCAAGAACTCGACTTTTTTTTAAAAGTTGAGTTATAGGAGAAATGCATCTAATTTCGAGCCAGCATCTTGGAATTAGGTGCTTTCTTAAAAAAGGAATCTAATTCTGATATGTTGGCTCAAAATTAGATGTGTTTTTTTAAGCACCTAATTTCAAGATATTTTCTAGGAGTTCAATGCGTTTTTTTAAAACACCTAATTCTGAGATGCTAGCTCGAAATTAGGTGTTTCATAACTTAACCTGCAAAATCGAGATTTTTGAAATTAGTTTTTTTGAAAATGGATTTTCATGGTAGTTGAATGTAAAACTAAAATACAAGATTAAATTACCTTGTTGGTTGATTGGGTGATGTTCTTTAATGTTGAATCTTTGGTTTGGTGTCTTCCTTTCCCATGAGTAAACTTTAAGAAATTTGAGTTTTTTGGTTTTTTAGGGTTTAATTTTTAGAAGTTAAATCATATATGTTTGTTGTAATTTGTCTTAATGATGTGTTTGTTGGAATAAAAGTTTGATAGTGGATAGTGGCATCAAAAAATAAATTAGAAACGAAATAAATGACAAAAAGGGTAAAAAGAAGTGTTAAGTGTTAAAAAAATTAAAATGGAGGCAATAATAGATTTTATGGAGAAAATAGCTTCACCATACTCTATAAAATAATAACCTCGATAAAATTAATGTGTCTAGTTTCAATTCAGGACCAGTATAAAATTGGCCCCCAATCGATTGAATAATAAGATAATATATTTTTTTGAAATCATAGTCTATATAATAAGTAGTTAGAGAAAATAATACTAAATCTTCCTAGTTTCTATGACATATTTATTGTAATAATAAACTCTATAAATAAAGGTTTAACAACCGTTAATAAAATGATATTTTCATCTATGATATATTTTTAAAAGCTTATTATTGTATTATCTATCATCCTAAATTACTTGCGGTCTTACTTCCGCTTCAACTCAAGCTAACTACTTATGATTCTTCACATCAGTTTGGTGTGGATTATTTTCGACTGAGGGTAATTTTGTCAGATGTTTTGTGGTGTTTCAAGGGTATTAAATGTTTAAGTGTTTTGTAGTGAGAGATTTAAGCTGCCTGGTTGTATTAAATTTTCATTATCCTCATTAATGAAAGTGGTTGGGTATTTATACCCTTAATTATGGACTATATGGGCTTTCGGGTCAAACTTATGGAATCGGGTCGAGTTCAAAAACCCATTAATTTATTAAGCAGATTAGCAATTAGCTTAGTCAAAAGGTGTTTAGTTATTTAATACTTTTGTCATGTCCGGATACCTTAGTGGGTGATTATTGTCAGGATTGCCCCTGTCCGGTTTCTACAGTGAGTGGTGAATATTTCTGGACTCATCAGTAGCCCCTTTTTTAGGTTTTGTCGAATGCCTTTGGCAAGACCAAAAAATCCTCTTAGGTACTAGCAATATTTTCCGGATTGTTTAAGTGTTCAGTTCAGGATTTATCCGGACTGAATACTTCTCAAAAGTTCAAGAGTTTTGCTATGGATCGTGGGACACGTGTCACATTTGGATTTGCCTCACCAGCCGTTTTCCTCCTAGAATGGCGCTCCCACTAATCCCAAAAAGCAACCTCTTCATTTAATACTTATGACGTCAGCACCGCCTTCAATCATTACTTTTGCCTCCTAGGTATTTGGTAACTTTTTTGCCTTACTAGTATAAATTACTTCTTTTCACTGTTTTACCATCTTCATCACTTTCTCATTTCTCCATTTCAAAGCTTTTACTTATCTTCTCAAAATTCTTCTTGTGTAGGTTTATGTTCACGGCAAAAAACGCATTGGTGAAAGGTGGTTGGCTTAATCTCTCACAGTTAGAAAAAGCACAAAGTGTTGAACGAGAGAGGCGTATCGCTGCGAGTCTTCCAGTTTCCCCAAATGATTAGCCTGAAACACCGTCTTCAGAAGCTGATCAAGGTTCATCTTCTGCTAAAAGTTCCAAACCCATGCGTTTGTTTCAACCAAGCCTTTTGCCCATTCCATAAGGCTCCTCGGTTCAGGAGTCACAACCTTCTGTTGTACGGGAAAAAGTAGTATCAAGTACAAGGAGACACTCTCCATTTATTGCTATGGGGTCAGATACTGAGAAATCCCCAGAAAAGGTTACTCTTCGTCGAACAGGCCGTTTAATAAAGAGTTAGACAGTTGTCTCTTAATCTAAGTCCCCAAAATCAGGGTCTTCTAAGTCTGGGACCAAGGACAAAGCTACTGGATCAGGGGCATCTATTAGAGTCCCAAAAGACAAATCCTCTGGTCCAGAGGCTACTAGAATTAGCTCTCAGAATGAGCCCTCCGGAACTGAGCCCCTGCCGGACACCAGACCCCTAAGGGAGGGTGATGTTCAACCGTCCGGAAAACTTATTGAGCCAGCCACCAGCACTCCCCCACCAACAACGACTGATAAACCTTCCATGGTGATAGAAGAGGTGATGGAGGACAGTATAGAAGATGCTTCATTCGAGACTGACATCTCCGGACAGACATGGGATGCTGCCACTGATAAAAAAGGCAAGGGTAAAGAGAAACTTTGTTTGAAACATCCGAACCTGCCGGAGTGCCTGGAATGCAAAGTGGGACCCTGCTTCCACAAGGTGAATGTGAAGTATCTGCTGGCCATGCAGAATATCAATTATGTCGACACTCATACTGCTGAGTTAGGCTGGACCCGGATGAAGTGGAGGATCTCTGAGTCTGTTAAGGTGAGGATACCGGTTACTCAGGAGACCTCAATGGACTGCAAGCTTAGTGAGATAATCATTTATACTGAGCTTTTTAACTGGGGGCTCAGATTTCCCTTGGATCCAAGGATTGTTAGATACTTTCATCTGTTTAACTGGGGGCTCAGATTTCCCTTGGATCCAGAGATTGTCAGATACTTCCAAGCCAGCTGAGTCCCAATGCTTGGTACACTCTTATGGCCTGTATTATGGCTTCTAGGCTCTCCGGAATACCATTTCCAATGGAGCAGTTCGCTGCTATGGCCAACCTTTGCAAGAACCATATCATCCTTTTCTACCACTACAACATGGGAGATAACTTTAAGGTGGTAGATGACTTGCTCGAGTCAGAGAAGAATTGGAAGACCCAATTTCTGTTTATTAGCGGGGCTTGGGAAAACGGGAGGAAAATTAAGGTTGGTGTCAACCCTAGCATGCTCACCAGCAGATGGAAAATCTCAGGTAAATATTTCATCATATGTGTCTTTCTTTCTTTATAATAAATCTGTTTCTGAACTACTCTTCTTTTTCTTTGGGTAGTGTTGCCGAAGGAGTTCTCCGGCTATTTGCAGGAGGGGCAAACTATATGTGCCAAGCTGAACGCTTGGGCTGCTGAAAAATGGGGAAACCATTTCCACAACTGCTTCACCTCCGGCAATTTAGTGAGGTCCCACCTCTGGAACACGACAGGCTGGAGAGACCTTACTTGGGAGGAGCTGACCACTCTACCTCCTCCAGCTGTCATCCTCCAGAGAACAGAGGAGAAGGATGGTAAGCTAGCTTTGCCTGCCAAAGAAAAAGCCCCAAGTAATATGAAGGGAAAGAAAGGCAAGAAGAAACAAGTTGCAACTGAGGTTGCTCAAGCTGGTGTTGAGGAGATCACCCCAGCAAGTCAAAAAGTGCAAGCCCAAGGGAGAATCGATGCTACTCTACTTCAAGTGGTTGAAGATGAGAGTATTAGGGAGGCAGGTGGACCTCCAGATCTCCCAAAGGCTCCTAAGAAGGACCGAAAGCGGGGAGCAGATGGTGAAGTTAGAGCAGCCAAGAAGAAGAAAATCTCCTCGGGGGATGAAGTCGCTCTCCGACCTTCAGAGTCTCTTCCTCCGGTCGACCCAACAAACCCCACTTTGACAGAGCAAATCCCAAGTGGTCTAGATACCGGAGAGGGTACCGGAGGGGATATCAATATTGACGGAGTAGACATTAGTGGCTTCCAAAATATTGGTCTCTACTTTGATGATGTTGAAAAAGATGACTTTGTTGGCCCCTACCTCCCCCCAAGCTCCTCAAACATGGCTACCTTCAATGGTAAGTCTTTTTCTGTTTCAGGGGAGAATGACGCGGTGACTCACTCCTTGCTGAGAAATATTCAGTCGGTGCTCAACCTTAAGAGGCAAGTGCGAAGCCAATCTACCCTTATCAACACACTCAATGCAGACAAAAAGAGCTTATCTAATGACCTCCTTAACGCCAACCAGAGTGTTGAAGCATTGAGGAGAGAGCTCGAGGAGCTAAAGAAAGGGAAAGAAGACTTGGCAACTAGGCTGGCCACTTCGGAAACGGCCAACACAGAGCTCCAGAACAAGTGTTCTGGCCTGGAGAAAGATCTCTCCGCTTTGAAGGATGAAGTGAAGACCAAGGACAATGTCATCCAAACCCTGTCACGCGACAAGACTTCTCTTGAAGATGATGTGTCCAAAATTACCAATGAGAAGGAGGACTTGATGAAGGAGCAGGAGAAGACAATTCAGGCCAAGATCAATGCATACACCAACAAGGTGAAAGATTCCCAAAAAGAGAGGTATGTCGAAGTCAAATCTGACATGGTCTTGCTTTTTCATCGAACATTCTCAAAGAGAACGCTCGGTACTCTATGGCAATATGTGGAATACGAAGATCTCCCATTCCATACTATGGCAGATGGTGATAAGCACAATTATTCAAGTGGTTATGATGACACCACTGATGAGGAAGAAGGGACCGGAGAGAGCTCCAATGATGAACCCAAAGACCCAAAGAAGAAACAAGATGAAGCAGGAACATCTAAGGGAGTCCAGCCTTAAAGTTTTAACTATCTTCTGTTATCTTTTTATCTTTATATCAGACTAAAGTCCTTGAATAGCCAAGGAAATTTTATAATCGTGTCCGGCTCGTGCCCGGACAAGCTTTTTCTTTTTAAACTTCAAAGTCCTTGGATGGCTAAGGCATTCTATATGTTTTAATATCATCCCCCGGTGTTAGCCGGGTAGTTTTACTTTGCAAAACTCTTGCCTTGTTTTATGTTTGCCCGATCTTGATGGCTAATGTTTAAATAACCCTTAGTTATTTTACAAGTATTTTAAGGTGAGAGTATTTAAATTCTTCGATGACAAATGTTTAAATGGTCATCATTCCACCAAATCAATCTGATCCGTCATCGATACTTAGAAGGCTTTAAAGAAACTATAAATCAAACCACTTCGAATTTTTCAAGAAGGCATCAAATTTTATTTAAAAACCCGGAAACCTCTTTAAAACCTCCCCGCGCCACCAGGGTAGGAAAGAGTATTCCCCCTAATATTTATATGGACTTTAAACAAGTAAATATTTACATAACTTTCATTCTAGATACAACCGGAGGTGTTCAATGTTCCGGGGGTGGTTTAAGATTCTTCCATCTTTATCTTGAATCCTATATGTCCTAGGCTTAAGCTTTTCAATGACCACATAGGGTCCTTCCCAATTTGGAGCTAGCTTGCCAAACTGCTTCTCTTTAGAATGTAGGAAGTCTTTTCTCAATGTTTTATCCCCTGGTTGAAAATCCCTTCTATTGACTCTCGAAGCAAACCTACTTCTCATCAATCCTTGATAATGGGTGGCTCTAAGATGAGCCTTAACCCTTTTCTCTTCTATCAAGTCCAGTTGACTTCTGATTGCCACTTCATTAGCATGTTCGGAAAATTTTTGGACTCTGTATGATGGAAGAGTTGCCTCTATAGGAGCAATTATATACCAAGGAAAACGGGGATTCTTGTGTTGCAGCTCCAGGAGTAGTCCGGTAGGCCCATAGTACTTCTTGTAGATAACTTGGCCACTTTCCAGCAGCCCCTTCTAAATTCTTTTTAAGATCGGACAGAATGGTCATGTTCGCCACTTCAACCTGACCATTCGCCTGTGGGTGGAAAGGAGAAGAGAAGCAATGTTGAATGCTTCTAGAGGCACAGAAACTCTTCATATCCTTGTTATCGAATTGTGGCCCATTTTCTGTGGTTATCTTTTGTGGAACCCCGAATCTGCAGCAAATATTAGATAAAATAAATTTTATAACAGCTTTTGAAGTAGTTCCTGCCAAGCGAGCAGCTTCTATCCACTTTGAAAAATAATCAATGGCTACAATAATAGTTTTGCACCCTCCGGACGCCATTGGTAGAGGTCCCACCAGATCCAGCCCCCAACGAGCAAAAGATATTGGCTCAGAAATCGACTCCAAATGGACAGCTGGGATATGAATTTCATTACCATATCTTTTCCATGGATCACACTTCTTTACCAATTCCTTAGCATCTTTCATTATGGATGGCCAGTAGTATCCCTCCAACAAAACTCTTCGGGTTAAAGCTCTATAACCACAGTGTGCTGACCCTTCACCATCATGCAATGCGGACAGCACTATTTTGGAATATTCAATCCCCAAACAATGCAAGAGAGGTCTACTAAAAGACTTCTTGTAACGGACGTCTCTAATGATTAAAAAACCACGAGCCCTATACTTCATTTTTCTTGCTACTGCTTTTTCCGGAGGCAAAATGCCATCTGAAATGTATTGAAGAAGAGGATACCTCCAGTCTTTAGGTTGACCCACTTGTATATTTAAACTTCCCTCCTCTTCTTTGCTCTGATCGAATTAAATGGATGGGCATTCCTGCACATGAATCCATGAATATGACTCATAGTATGTTATGGTTGCCAAGGAGTCTGCTAGTGTGTTCTCTGTTATGGGCATGTGCTCATAGCTGATCTGTTTGAAGTTAAGTGCCACCTCTTTAAGAATGAATAAATATTTAATCAACTGCTCTTTTTTAACCTCAGATTGACCTTAGGCATGATGCATAAGAAGATGAGAATCACTCATTAACCTAACTCTTTTGGCTCCACAAATCTGAGCTAACTTCAAACCAGCTATAGCAGCTTCATTTTCGGACTCATTATTAGAAGCCCTGAAAGCAAAACATATAGCCTGGTATAGCTTGTCACCGTACGGAGAGGTTAAACATATCCCAGCACCACAACCCATGGTACTTGATCCACCATCAGTCCGGACAACCCATACCTTCTTAGTTTTTTCACCTGTAGCTTGTTTAGTACTCATGTCCGAATGGAACTCAACTACGAAATCAGCAACAGACTGAGCCTTGATTACGGTTCGAGGGGAAAAATTAATGTCATAGTCTCTCAATTCCACTGACCACTTGGTCATTCTGCTTGATATGTCTGCCTTTTGAATAATATTTTTCAAGGGAAAAGACGCTCGGACGACAATAAAATGAGACTGAAAGTAGGGCCTCATTTTCCTGGTAGCAATTACCAAAGCTAGCGCTAGTTTTTCGAGTTTTAAATATATTTTTTAGCATCCATCAGGCTTTTGCTGATGTAGTACACCGGACGAGGATAATTGTCCACCTCTTTAACCAGCACCGCACTTATGGCACATTCGGAGACTGCTAAATATATATACAATGTTTCTTCATCAATAGATTTAAACAGGGTTTTGGGGGAAGATAAATGCTTCTTTATTTCGTCAAAAGCATGGTCGCACTGTGGAGACGAGTTTAATTCTTTGGCACCTTTTAAAGTTTGGAAAAACGGGGCACGCATATCTGAAGACCTTGAGATAAAACGGTTTAGAGCAGCTAACCTCCGTGTCAATCTTTGTATTTTTTTAATATTCCGAGGAGGATCCATCTACAGTAAAGCACTAAGTTGGTCCGGATCAGGTTGTATCCCTTTCTCACTTATCACATGATGAGTCCGAATTCTGCCTCCTCTCCGGACAAGGACAAATCAGACCAAACTCACCGGACCGGACAGGACACTTCGAACACTCAGCCCATTGTGTTGTTCGAACTGTGACAAAAGTACTAAAAAACCTAAACACTTCTTGACTAAGCTGCCTGCTCTCCTGCTAAGAGATCATGGGTCTTTGAACTTGACCCGGGTCCATTAATCATGACCCAAAAGCCCATAAGACCCAGATGTAAGGGTATAAATACCCAACCACCTGCATTAAATGTGGGTAATGAAAATTAAATACAACCATGCTGCTTAATTCTCCCTCTACTCTCTACTCTAATTATTAAACACCCATATACTTTCACAAAACTCCGAACAAATTACAAATTTACCCCCAGACGATAATTAACCTCACCATCACATACCCCAAAAACTTCCCAGACTTTACTCCGAAAACGCATTTTTCTGGATTTAATTTTAAATTAACTTTTACAAAGTTGGCAAAAGTCTCTTGCAGATCTACCAAGTGTAATTCTTCTTCCACACTATTTACCATCATATCATCAATGTAGACTTCCATATTTCTTCCAATCTGATCAGCGAATGCTTTGTTCACCAACCTCTGATAAGTAGCCCCATCATTCTTTAATCCAAAAGGCATTACCTTATAACAATGGAGGCCCCTGTCAGTAATAAAAGTAGTGTATCCCTGGTCCTTCGGATCCACTTGAATCTGATTATAATCGGAGAAGGCATCCATGAAGGACAACAACTTGTTCCCAGATATGGAGTCTACTAACTGATCGATCTGGGGGACTGGATATAGGTATTTTGGGCAAGCCCTATTAAGGTCAGTAAAGTCGATGCAAATACGCCACTTCCCGTTTTTCTTTTTTACTAACACTGGATTGGATGTCCATAAAGGGTACTGAGATTCCTTTATGTGCCCCATCTTAGTAAGTCGGTCAACCTCTTGAACTATGACATCAGCTTTCTCCTTAGAAAAATATATATTCTCTTATGCACAATGGGTGTTACATCTCTGCGGATGGATAGCTGGTGTGATATAACATCTGCAGGCACTCCGGTTACGTCAGCATTGCACCAAGCAAAATGTGTTGATGGTTTATTAAAAAAGATAACACTTTACTTTTTAGTTCTGATGTCATCTTAGATCCAATCTTGATACTTCTTCCTTCAGCCAGAGAGTGAGTTTCAACCTCTTCAATTGGTATTAAAACACCAGAGGTCTCTCTGGGTCATCAATTTCACCCTCTCCCCCAGAAGGCCCCTCCAACTGCTAATCTTCACTGATCCGAATTTCCCCCAACGTTCTAGGGGCCAGTGTTGTTGCATAACATTCCCTTACTATCTTCTGACTACTCCGGAAAACTCCCACTTTTCCTTGCACAACGTATTTTAAACATTGGTGAACTGTTAAAGCCACGGCATGCAACCTGGAGAGCCAAGACCTTCCCAAAATTGCATTGTAGCATGTGGGACAATCTACCACAACAAAAAGTACTCTGACCATTTTCTTGAAAGGGCTCTTGCCCAACAGAACCTCCTCCTCAAATTCTCCGACTACGTCCGCAAAGCTTCTAGTGAAACCCACAATACACCTGTTTGAACATTGAATTACTACTGGATTCTTCATTCGTTTATAGGAAGTCAAAAAGAGGATATTGGCTGAGCTGCCAGTGTCCACCAAAGTTTGTCTAATATCATTGCCCCCAATGGATGCTCCTATCACCACAACATCTTCATGGGGACCAGCTATGTCCCTCAAATCATCTTCATCAAAAACAATGAAGGGAAAAGGAATTTTCGATTTATAGGAGGACATGCCTCCCTCCAACTGAGTAGCCAGGGTGTGAACATGCCTCTTCCATGAAGAAGTAGATGGTGCAATTATGGTGTCCCCCCCCCCCCAAATATGGTAAGTGACTCAAAAAATCTTATGAGCCCAGACACCATATTGGTGTGTTCTGCGATAACACTCACCTTATTCCGGGCTGGATCAGGATCTAAATATTCTGACTCCACATCGAATATTTCAATAATTACCATGGCCCCATCCGGAGCCGACGTCCCTGCATTGTTTGTTGGGCCGGTCCGATGAGCATTATCAGGTGTATTCCCACTTCTTCTTTTAACAAAAGCACCCAATTTTCCTCTTTCAATCATTTTGCACCTCTTGTTTCAAAGCGATGCAATCTTATGTGTTATGGCCAATATCATGATGATATTGACGGAAACAAGTATTACGACTTTCCCTAGGAGATTGAAGCGCAGCCGGCTTCCTAAAATGTACTTCGTCTATTGTTTTGTCATAGATGGTTGCCATATTTTCTTTCAATTCGGCAAACCACTCTGGTTGGAGCCAAGGACCTCGCTTATTTCTGGACTACTGGCTCTGAGCTGGTGCTGGATGAGATTGAGCCTTGGCCCTGTTGGGACCCTGTCCGGCTTCCTTAGCCTTGTACCCGGACTGATTCTGGTTCTGGTTTGGTGCAGCCGGGGCAGATCTCACTTGCATGTGCACCATAGTCTTCTTCGTTTCATCCACATTGATTTGCTTTCCCACCTGATTTAGTAAATCGCCCCACGTCATGGCCTTCTTCCTGGTTACCGAATCGGCCAAATTGACAGGGTTCAGACCATGTCTTAGAGAAGCTATTGCTACTTGCTCAAAGTAATCAGCTAACCCATTCTTGGTGTTCACAAACCGACTTATATACTCTTTCAATGATCCGTTTGGCTCTTGGGCACAATGGATAATAGTGTCTCCATTTCCCTTCACCTCCTTACTTCCAACAAACTGCCTCCGGAAGGCCACCCAAAATGTTTCAAAATTTCGGATGCAGCCCCGTGGCAGGTTATTATACCGCTTCAGAGCACTCCCCGTAAAATATTGAGAGAATGCTCTACAAAGCAACTTATCATCATCGTCAAAATTTATCATAAAGTTTTTAAACTGCTCCAGATGATTATCTGGATCTTTGCTCCCATCATATTTTTGCATCTTAGTATTTTCAAACCTCTTTAGAAGGTTTCCGGATAGTATCTTGGAAGACAATGGATATTGTCTCCAATTCCAGTCACGACTAAACACAGTATCTTCATTGGGAGTTGCAAAGATACCTGGTTCATCATGGAAAGCGAAAGGATTCATCAACAGCTGGTCTATATGTCTCCGGCCATGGTTGTGGCTATGAGATGACCCTTTACCTAGATGCCTTTTCAACCTTCCATGCCTGTCCATCTTTCTTGAATATTTTTTTACCAACTTTTGCTTCTTCTTAGACCTTCCTTCATCACTACTGGATGACAGGGACTCTTCAACTCTATCTTCATTCGAGGAGCTACTAGAGGATTCTGAATCTGAGCTCTCCACCGGTTTAGACCGGTGAGACTTCTTTGAGCTAGTATGAGTCTTTTTAGTACTCACATGGGTCTTTGATGATGGGTCATGCTCCCTTGGATTGTCAATGTGGTGAACAGCTGACACTTTTAATTTTTCTTTCAAGCCTAACTCCATATTTTTCGCAGCCCTCAAGGCTTCTATCTCAGCTTTCAACCTGTCTCTCTCTTCGATCGTATATTCATCGTTTTCTCCCACTACTTTGCCAAAGTTGGTGGCACTGCCTGCTCATCCGGATTCATCCGAACTGGTTTTTCTTGCTGGTTTTGAATACTAGATTCAGGCACCTTCTTCTCCCACTATGGTCGCCAATTTGGTGTGGATTATTTTCGACTGAGGGTAATTTTGTCAGATGTTTTGTGGTGTTTCAAGGGTATTAAATGTTTAAGTATTTTGTACTGAGAGATTTAAGATGCATGGTTGTATTAAATTTTCATTACCCTCGTTAATGAAAGTGGTTGGGTATTTATACCCTTAATTATGGGCCATATGGGCTTTTAGGTCAAACTTATGGAATCGGGTCGAGTTCAAAAACTCATTAGTTTATTAAGAAGATTAGCAATTATCTTAGTCAAAAGGTGTTTAGTTATTTAATACTTTTGTCATGTCCGGATACCTTAGTGGCTGATTATTGTCCGGATTTCCCCTGTCCGGTTTCTACAGTGAGTGGTGAATATTTCCGGACTCATCACAGTTGACGTTATATGTGGAAACAAAGTTTTTTCCCCAAATAAATCAATATAAATTGCAAGCACGAACTAGCTGATGTCAAATTCTAAAGAAATAAAAAATTCGTCCATAGACGAGGAATTTGAGATGGAGAAACCCGATAGAATACCTTCGGCCCCAAAGGCTTATGCAGTACCTCACATAGAAATGGAGCGAATGGCTCAGTAGTTAAGGGAAAAGAAAGCACGGTGTTTGTTTGTTGTATGAACAACTGATTTTTGTAGGATCTCATAGTCAAATCTGTAGTGCAAGTTGTGAACAGTGAAGAATGAGACGATGCAAGTCCTGGAATGGTCATATATCGTCTGGAAAAAAACCCATGAAAAAAGTAGCCTTTCAAGACGTCTAACAAAAAAGGTAGAGAAAACTCAAATCAGGGATCTTTGAGCTGAAATAGGGAGAGACAACAATGTCAGTGGAATAGAAGAATAAGTTAATCTCCTACTTCCAGGTGTGGAACCCATGAAAATGATATGGAGCCTCGGCTGAATCACAAAGAGGATAAGAAGGGGCCACCAATTCCATGTTGTGAACACTGGAGCACCAACATAGAATGAGACGTATCTGTGATACTCATTGTCTTCACCAGGATACCCTTTGCCTCCACCAAGATGGCACTAGTTCCCTGGATATCACCAAATATGTTCCCCAACCTCCAACAAGTCTCAACCTCTCAATCGTGGATGCTCCAAAATATCCCTAAAGCATACCCAAGTTATCCACCAAACATGGCACAGGGATAACTGATGCAACTGAATGGTATACTTGGTTGGCCTCAGGGTTATCCGTGATATCCACCAAGGTACACCCACCTATATCCAGGTTATCAGCCAACTAAATCAAGACGCAATATATATTTGACGGTCGAAAAGTGAAAATGACCAAGGTTATAACATGCAAAACCATTTATAGATGCTTTAAATAATAAATACAAGGAGGATGATTTTCATCCCGATGAAGAGTTTTCATTGACCCCTTAGGTATGTATCGCATAATGCTACCATTTTATGACAACCACAAGATGGACAAGTATGATGACAAAGGAGATCTGGAATATCACATACAATAGCTCAATAATGAGATGCTACAATATGGAGCTAATGATGGAATAAAGTGCTCAACATTTGTCATGAACCTCTGAGGAAGCACAATGAAGTGGTTCGACAATCTCTTAAAATATGCATAAAAAAATACTAGATGATTTGGACCCCATTCAGAACTTATTTTGTAGGCTCAAATGAGATAATGGATACATGTATTACATAATATATTATAAGCATAGAGATAATCAAGGTTTGAGGGTGCACACAAAACGTTTCATAAAAAAATTCTCGACTACAATAATTCCACGATCTGGTAGTCATACCAACATTTGAGAAAGGAGTACAAGAAGGTTCCATGTCGAATGAAATAATGAATAAGAAATATTTGAACTTTAAATATCTACTAGCTCAGGTGGAGTAATATGTTAAAGTAAGTGAAATCTCTATAGTAAAGAAAATAAAGGATATCAACACTCTGCCCGCATGCTCTTTGTCTAGTAAAATAGATAAAATGGTATAAATCAACATAAAGAATGACACATTGAGAAATACCAATGCTTCAACTTCGGCTAGGCCGAGAACAAGCCAGTCTCAAGGTTATAAAAAGAAGTCTAAATGCGGCTACAACACCAGCAATAGCAAGAGAGCTGATTGCCCACCAAGAAGATCATTTACTGAGATGACCGAGATGTTGGCGGTGATTTATGAAAATACTAAGGATACAATAAAGTACAACCAGGTTGAAAAGTTGCATGGACAAAATGAGAACCGAGTCAAAAATAAATAATGTAATTTTTATGGTAATATCGGTCATTGTACTAGATATTATTGAGATTTGCAGTAACAAGTCCAAAATTTTGTTGATGAGATGAATTGAGACAAGGTTCTTGTTATATTGTGATACAAACCCTCGACCTCGGCCAGAGAACAAATGGAGTTGGATATAAAAGCTGGCAAGCCAACAAAGTCTTCATTAAGTAGTCGTTGAGTTTTAAACACTGATGTGTTTTGACAACTGGATATACTCTTCAACTTCTCTTCAAAATCCCATTAAACTTCTTAGACTTTCCTTATAACTTTAATCCTTGTCTCACAACTCACCATTTAGCAAAACCTAGAGATAAAAACATAAAGTAAACCCTTACTCCTTCCACCGTGAAACCCATTTCTCAGTCACACTTCATCAGAAAACATTGTAGCAACTCCACTCTCAACCTTCAGATAATAACCCATTTATATATATATATATATGAATGATTATTTTCTTCAATATAGTGATTCTTCTTCTTCGTGTATGTTTAGGATAAAAAAATATGTGGGATTGGATAATCATCGCTCAAAGAGCCGACGAAAGGAAATTTTCAAAAATAGTATCTAATAAACCTTTACAAATTGTTCAGACCTTCACCTACGGTCTTTGGCCTCCTAGGAAAAAGCAATCTCAACCAATCGACCTCGGATCTTGTTCCAACAATTCACCATTTTCAAACCCCAAAGTTTTCTCTCAAAAAAAAGTTCGATAATCTCGGTATGTTTCCATGGGTGAAGCTGAAGACAATTCTTTATCCAAGAAGAGAAATCATTCCTCTAAATCCAGAGTGAAAAAAGAATAATAAAACGAAGAATAATCCTCCCCAAATGGACTATCGGAAACCAAAGAAATTTTTAAGACAGTGCATTTGAATGTAGAGCTTCCTCTACCAGAGTATTCTATTCCAAAAGAAATAACCACCAATACACATGCAAATCCTTCCCAACTTCTTGATGAGACTTCCGAAGAGGCTCAAAATTACGAATCAAGATCTAATGATTCCAACAAAGAAATTTTCAATAATAAGAAAGTAGAAAACTTGATCGACACGACTCAAGTCGAATATCCCAAAGGCCTCTTGAATAAAAACCCTAAGGCTGAGAATAAAAAAACCAAAGAAAGCTCTGTCTGAATTCTGGGAAAGAATCCTGAGGGGTTCTATTTGAAGAATCGTTTATCGTTGCATCATCGGCCTGGATGAATTGCCCTCTGAGATTGCTACAATTATGGAAGAAAATATAAAGAAAGTTCTGCTTGAATATTTGATTACCCTTCATAAATTCCATTATGAGTACTTTTTGGAATCTGAAGCGCCCAAGTTCCAAAAATAATGGAGAATTCCAGACTCAACCACTATTCGGCTACTAAAGACAATGAGAAACTCTATTTTTTGTGGAGTATATGAGTTTGTGGTATACCCATAGATTCTAAACGGGGCCTTCGGTTCTCATTGGATCCCATAATTTTTTAATAATTCGAGTTGATTAACTTTGCTCTCGTGTATCATAGTCTCAAGCTTGTCTACGATCAAACTTCTGATCGACCAATTTATAGCAAAGACGGTTGTGTCAAAAAACCCTTGCCTATCTATCTACTACATCATTATAAGGAATACCTTCAAAATAGATAACGATCTTCTTGAGGCAGACAAAACGTGGAAGAAAAAAGTGTCTTCCTTAGTCGGTGCTGGGAAAATGGGAAAATGGGAAAGAAATTTCTGAAGAAAACCCTCAAATAATCTCCCTCAAATAGAATATACAAGTAAGTTCTCCTAACTTTTCTATCTATTTACTTTATTATTTATTATCCATTCAACTCAAATGCTCAATGCATAAATTACCAATTGTTTCCAATACAATTTTTCACAGCTAACACAAAGCCTCTGTTGTGACCACTGCTGTTAACAAATTTTACTGCAAGTATCTCAAGACGTTGACAACACGTGAAAAATAGGTCAAAGTTTCTTTAATTCTCAATATTCATTATAGGTATCCAAACCTTAACTTGAAAGACTATTGGTACATGATACCTAAATACCAATGTCATGAGGATATTTTCAATACTGCTCTGGATGAATCCGATATGTTTGAGTCTAAAGAATCTAAGAATGAAATTTTTAACTCGTTAGAAGATGGAGACACTAAAAATGAAAATTCCTCAAGCAGTGACTCAATACGCTTTACTAAAGATAACCAAAGAAATTAAGATAGAAAACTATGTTCACTATGTTTCAATGTATGGTTATTTTGTTTTTTGTATCTTTTTTTTGTAACTGTAACATTCCACCTTTTAAATCCGATATTTAAGCATCATTTCAATTTTCGCTGTAATTTTATCATTTTATCTCCTTATAAATTGTCACTATATAAAATTTCACCATAAAAATCATAACATGTAATATGTCACCACTTTATCACTTCATTATGACTTCGTAAATTATGACTATGTAAACCATCACTTCAAAAAATTGTCACTTGGTAAATTGTCACTTCGAAAAATTATCACTTCGTAAATTATCACTTCAAAAATTATCACTTCGTAAATTATCACTTTGAAAAACTGTCATTGTGTATATATTCCCATGCCATGTTATTTTAGCTTCCATGTTAAAATCATCCACCTTCGGCTATATCAATATAAGGGTGATCAAACCTTTTTTAAATTCTAGAGTATTTCTGAGTTCGAACGTGATTAAGTTTTGTTGTTTAAATTTTAGATACCAAATTAACATTATCACTGAGTACATCTTTATACATTTCATACACTTTATATATGGTAACAAACAATTATATTCAACATGTCGGCTACGTAGACACCTCATTAAAACCTTCTCGAGCCATCAGGAGAGGAAAGAGTATGCCATTGGTCCATACACTGACTAACACGACTATATTTAAACATGTACTTACAATATTACTCTCACTATAAACGCAAATGCTTTATATTCTAAGGATATCGTAGAGGTTTTCATTCACCATCTTGCAAATGATATGTCCTAGGTTTTACTTTCTCAACTACTGAATACGGTCCTTTCCAATTCAGACCCAACTTGTCAAACCTCTTTTCTTTTGTATGCAAGAAACAACAATTTAGAAACTTATCACCGACTTTAAATTCTCTTTGTCGGACTTCTGATGCATATCTGATTCTCATCAATGTTTGGTAATGGAATAAATTCATATGTGCTTTAGTTCTTTTTTTCTCAATCAAATCAAGTTTTATCCTTCTTGCTTCGTCATTATCCTCCTTCGAGCAATTAAGTAGTATATAATATGCAAGAGTAGACTATGTTAGGCTCATGGCGCCCGTCTCGTACTCAAAAGCAAAAGATGACTCATGAGTTACCATTTAAGGAGTCGTTCTATAATCCCATAACACTTCTTGAAAATAACTTGGTCATTTTTCTGTTGCTCCCTCTAAATTCTTCTTTAGACCATCCATAATGGTTTTATTAGTGACCTATGCTTGTCCATTTTCCTGAGGGTGAAAGGGTGTTGAAAAAAACTACTTAATTTCCCTTGAACAAAAAGATTTTATTTCTTTGTTATTGAAATGCGGACCATCATCAGTGGTAATTTTCTATGGAACTTCAAACCTACAAAAAATATTAGACAAAATAAACATGATAACGTCCTTGGCTCTTATTTCAGACAGCGGCTAAACTTTTACCCACTTCGAAAAATAATCAACTGCAACAATAATGGTCTAGCATCCCCTAGAAGCCATTAGCAGAGGACCAACCAAATCTAAACCCCATCTATCAAATGGAAGTGCTTTAGAAATATAATCAAATGGTATCACTGGTATGTGCATCGTATTAGTAAACCTTTGACAAATATCACACCTTCGAGCCAAATCTTTGGAACCATCATGATAGTTTGCCAATAATATCCTATCAAAAGTACCCTTCCCGCCAAAGTCTTAAACCCACAATGAACAGAACCTCCTTGTCGTGCAACTCGGACAAAATCATTTGAGATTCGTTCCTTCAAGACAGCGTAACAATGGTCGACTTAAAGTTTCTTGGATAGAAAATCTCCAATAATTATAAATCCATGTACTTTAAATCTCAACTTTTTAGCCAAATTTGTGTCCACGTGTAACTTTCCCTTAATCAAGAATTCTTTCAATTCATA
Organism: Limnanthes douglasii subsp. nivea; assembly: GCA_036936605.1. Classification (NCBI taxonomy): domain Eukaryota; kingdom Viridiplantae; phylum Streptophyta; class Magnoliopsida; order Brassicales; family Limnanthaceae; genus Limnanthes; species Limnanthes douglasii. The sequence continues at coordinate 179,766,944 of JAUPFV010000005.1, read as the reverse complement.
TCGCCAATCTCGTTCCTCTTCCTCCAAAACCATTAAAACCTCATCAAAATACTGATACTGCTCGGATTCTGTTACGACGGGCTTTCTTGTGCCAAAATCCATGGATACCCATAAGAATATGCAACTATTACCAAAGAGTCAGCAATAGAATTTTGATCTCTATGAATATGTTCAAACTTAACGTTCTCAAATGTTACAGCCAATCTCATTAATATCTTCAAATATCTGATAAGCTAATTCTTTCTTTCCTTGGAATTCTAGATGCATGGTTTACCGAAATTTGTGAATCATCCTATAAGCCCACTCTTTTAGCCTCCATATTTGCGCAAGTCTTAATCCATCTAAATCTGCTGCATGTTATGCCTCATTGTCTGGTGCTCTAAAACCCAATCATATTTCTTGGTACATAGCATCCCTTTTCGGAGCTATTAACTAGACTCTTGCTCCTGATCCCAAAATACTTTATTCCCTTTAGTTCAAGTCAACCATTTCTCTCCCAGTTCCTCTCTTTTTTTCAACCTCATTAGAACATGCCTCTCTGAATGAAATTCATCTAGAAATTCAGTTAAAGCTTCAGCCTTAATTGTTTTCTGTGGCATAAAATCAATATTATAGTCTCCCAATTCTAGAGGTCATTTTTCCATTCTTCGTGAAATATTTGGCTTTTGTAAGACATTTTTCAATGGGAATGAAGTTTGAACCACAATTAAGTGAGCTTGAATATAACGACGCATTTTTTGAACAACTATGACTAACACAAATACTAATTTTTCCAATTTTAAATACCTTTTCTTATAGTCTAGCAAACCTTTACTCACGTAATACACCACCCGCGGATAACCATTAAATTCCCTCACTAACATTTTCTCACCTAAAATTGTTTTGGTCAAAATATTTAGAGAAGACAAGTGTTCTTTGATTCTAAAAAATGCCTCATCACATTTCGGTGTCCAAAAACTGGTTAGCTTGTCTGAGACTTGAAAAAAAAGGTACACTTATTTAAATATTTGGTTATAAACCTGTTCAAATCTGCCAATATTCCTGTTAAAATTTGTACCGCTTTGATTGACCTAAGAGGGTCCATAGTTATCAAAGCCTTCAACTGCTCCGGATCAGCTTCAATCCCCATCTCACTTACTATATAGCTTAGAAATTTCCTCGAATGCACACCAAAGATACACTTATCAGGATTTAATTTCAAACGAATGGCTCTCAAATTACAGAAATTTTCTTCCAAGTATTAAAATGAGCTTCATCTTTATCACTTTTAACAAACATATCATCCATGTATGCCTACATATTCGTTCTAGTTTGGGTGCCAACAGGTTTGTTTACTAACCTCTAGCAAGTGGCACCAGCATTTTTCATACCAAAAGGCATCACTCTATAACAATGAAATCCTCTATCAGTAATAAACATTGTACTTTTATTATCCATTAGATTCATATGGATCTGGTTATACCCAGCAAAAGCATCCATAAAGGAGAGTAGCTTATTACATAATGTCTACTCAAATAGTTGATTTATTCTTGGAACAAGATAAGGATCTTTTGGACAAGCTCGGTTTAAATCAATGAAATCTACACACATCCTTTATTTTCTAATATTTTTCTTCACAAGCTTTGGATATGCACACAATGTTTGGTGGGAATACGAGTACTTCTAGAAAAGGTACATTATGAGTTTAACGGCATAGGTGGTTGGTGGAATTTCAACTCATCTTTATTGGAATCGTCATTTACCTTTTATTTTGTTTGATGATGATGATTTAAGGGATGTTGTTGGATACCATGAATATGAAATTCTAATTGGAGCAGAAATAGTATGAAGCAAAATTCAAAAAATACTCGTTAATACTGGTAGTTCGATCAATATTTTGTTTATGTCAACTTAAGCAAAATGCAAAATCCCCTCGTAATTATTCAGTTAGAACGAACAATATTTGGTTTTACTGGTATGACAACTAATGTTATTGGGGAAATTGAATGAGAATTCTTGTTAGGACAATGATCATTTAAGAAGAAAGTGGGGGTATAATTTTTTGTGGTAGATAGTCCAGCAACATACAATGCCATTTTTGGAAGATCATGGTACTTAATAATGCCTGCGATAGCCTCTAGAGTCCATCATTGTTTAAAATACGTGGTTAAAGATCGTGTGGGAATGGTTTGGAGTAGCCAACAAGTGGCAAGGGAATGTTATGCTACAACTTTCATACTGCACAGATCATAAATGTAGAAGGCACGAGAGAATAACAATTGCAGGGGTCTCCCTCGGATTTAGAAAGGATGGATGACCCAAGGGAGATCCCTGGATCTAGTAACTGATGAAAACATGGTAACATATGTATTTCACAATGGAAGATGTTTGAAAATATGAAGTTTATTATCATCCTAAATGAGAGAACGATTAATAAATTATCTGTTAAAAAATTAAACATGTTTTTTAAAGCACTAAAGATGTAGTGGGAGTTCCATTTAATATAATTTGTCACAGTTTAGCTGTAAATCTGAACATCTAACCGATCATCTAAAAAACAAGAGCATTTTTTCTGAGAAGTCAGAGGCGATAGTGTCCTCAGTTCATTAACCACCAACACAATCCTTTGATCTGGATTAAGATCAAGGTACTCTATAGATACATCAAAACCATCCATAAGACCAGTTATTACCATTGTGTTTTCTTGCTTGGAGGAGGATATATTCATCGCATGTCTTGCTTGTTGGTTTACATTTGAAACCTGTTGAGACCCCTTAACAAAGGTTGTCAGCTTCCAATTCTGAATCAATGTCCGGATTTCCTAACGCAAAGCTATAAAATTTGTTTTATCATGCACAATATCATTTTGGTGCTTGCAAAATCTAGTACTCATTAACTCTCTAGGTTTTGTGATAGGTGGACACTTTCCAAATTGAATATGATTTCAATATTTTTCAAAAATTGTCTCAAAGCTCTCCCTTAACTCAGCATAGTACTCTGGTCCAATCCATTGTTTAACTCATGCTTCTGATATACTACTTGAGTATTTTGTTATGGATAACTTGGAGTGTATGACTGCTGATACACTGAAGCTTCTAGTTCAGATACACTTTATCAAGGAGGTAAATCATTTGGGGATCTAATGCAGAGAGAAGACTGTGACTGATAACCTTGATTATTCGAAACGATCCTTTGCTGAACTTTCTTTTATGTGGTATCTGGCCCAAAACCTACCATTTTTACTCATCAACCTTAATATGTTCTTTCATCTGATCCATTAAAGCTCCAAAAGTAAGTGTATTTCTCCTTACGGTTTCATTAGCTAAATCTTCGGGGAGCAACCCTTATCGATAATCAGCACATGCAACTTGTTTGTCACAATCATCCAACCCTATTTTAGTAAACACAAAACGTTTTGTGTAATACTTTAAACTTTCTCCTTATTATTTATCTATACTGAATTATAGTGTCTCCATTCACACGCATTTCTTTACTTCATACAAATTACCTTTGGAAAGCGGTATTGAACATCCCAAAGTTGGTTATAATATCCTGCAGAATTCTGTTATACCACTTTAAAACAGTTCTTTTAAAATTTTGTGAGAAAGCTCGACAAAACAGTTTATCATCATTATCGAAATTTATCATACAGTTCTTAAACTGTTCGACTTGATCATCGGGATCTTGAGTTCTATCAAACTTCTCTACTTTTTCAATGTCAAAACATTTCACAAGCGCAATGTATTGGACTTCGGCAGAGGAAAGGGATGTCTTCCAATCCATTCATTTTCTATACTGAGTCACACTTATACCATCATCAGTAATCACATATTTTTCTTGCTCCAAAGGGTTTGAAAAATAGTTAGTAACCTTATACTCGAAGTTTAGGTTTTCGAACACAATTAGAGGCTCGATTTGTTTCTTATACTTATGTTTCATTCGATATCATTCGCCTCTAATAACCCATCTCTTTGAATAATGTTTACCACTTGAATATCTCATTTTACAATAACAATCAACTCTTCCTGGTGTTTAAGAATAACCATCAGAATATGAAATATGTGAATCATTAGATTCTGATAGAGCTACCATGTGTTTTGATTTATTATTCCTCATTGAGGAGCCATAGTTATGATCCATTTGGAATTGAACTTCCCCATTATTTTCTTTTCATTTAACAATTTCACATTAGGTCTCATTAGTACGTCCAACTGAATTTATACCCCCATTCACCCTTTGAACTTCGGATCTGACCCTTCATGTTCGGATCAAAACATATTGTTTATTTAAACTAGTTGGTCGTTTAACTTAGCTACTTGTTCCATTATATAATTTTTTATCTTCCAATGCTAAATGACTTTGTTGCTTTTCCAATTGTGGTTCAGTGTTCGCTTTCATTCGTCCAACACCGGATTCTACTACCTCTCCTTCTACAAATACCGTTGGATCCACTTACACTTTGAAATCCATATCTCTCTAATTTAAATGTATATTTTCATCAATTTTTTTGTTTCATATCTGATATCTAGGTACCAAGTGTACCTCCCACTATGGTCGCTACTGATGGCTTCTATTATTATCGAGAGTGTAAAGTTAATAATTGGTCTAAAAAATTCTTAGAGAAAGTAATCAAATTGATAGAAAGAGAAAGTAAATATATTCTTATATAGATTAATGAAATTGATAGAGAGAGGGAAAGAGAGAAATTGTAAAGAATATTTTAAAAAGATAGAATGTGTCAAAAATTAAAGTCAAATGAAATGATTCATCAATTTTTCAAGAAAATGTATACTTATTTATAAGAGTCATAAAATTCATGAAACAGACATGCATTATCCCACTGGATACTTATTACACTCAACTATTATACTAAGTACAAATATATTTATTACATATTGTACTTCAAGTTATCCAAGTTTTTATTTTGCTAAAATATTCCTCATACATTAATTATTTATCATTTTACCATTTTACACTAACATTTATGATCGGTCAAATTTCACCCTTATCAACCTAAAGGCAAAAGATAAGCATGGAAGATAAATAAGAGGTTTAACGAAGCCTCTAATTTGTTACTTAGGCATAAATGGAGCAGTTTTCATTGTGGAAGAGCTACGTGGCAAACAAGAAAACGTTTATTGTGGATACAAAAAACATTACCTAAGAATCATACTTCGGAGATACTATTAGACAACCATTATAACAGATGCAAAGAAAAAAGTGAAGCAGTATGACATGTGTCAGTGATTCGCAAACTCAATACAAATCTCCGCAGTTATATTAGAGACAATAGCCAATGCAGTCACATTTGACATATGGGGGTTGGATATTATGGGAACCTTGCCAACTTCTTCTGAAGGAATAAAGTACACTCTAGTTTTCGTAGATTACTTATAAAAGTGAGTAGAAGCACAACTATTATAGAATACCATAGCAACAGAGGTAATATATTTCTTAACAGTAAACATATGTTACATATATGTAATTCCTAGAGTTATCACTACGGATAATTGAATAGAGTTCGAGAATGATAACGTCACAATGTTATATGCTCAAAATGGAATAAATAAAATTGTTTTATCCTTTTTCCATCATCAATCCAATGTTTAAATTGAAATTACCAATAGGAAATTAGTAGAAGGCATCAAGAAGATGTTGGAAGGAGAAGTTAGAACCTAGTGAGAGTTCATACAAGAACTTTTATGGTCATAGTTAACTACACCTAGAACTACCGCAGAAGAAACATAATTTTTCATGGTGTATGGAATAAAGGTAGTAGGTACGACCGAGATATGTATGTTATCCTGCTGGATTGCAACATAGGACAAAGCAAATAATGCACAAGTCCGAAGATAAAAAAAATAGATGTGATTAAAGAAAGAAGATTCAACGCACATCTTTGGTCAAAGCCTTACAAAGCTCTAATGGTGAATAGATAAAAAAAAATTAAAGTGTGGTTCAAAAGTTTCGAGCCATATGATACGGTGCTTAGAAGAGTTTTCTTTCATATCAAAGAAAACAATCTTGGCAAGTTGGCGTCAAATTGGGAAGGATCATTTACGGTTGAATTTAATGTGAAGCCATGAATTTTCAAGCTAATGAATGCATAATGAATTAAAATTTGGCATCCTTGTATATTGAACATTTGAACCTCTATTATAGTCATTCGTACAAAATGCTTGTAACTTACTACTCCTTCAAAACGAGTTTATTAATCATAAAGATGTACTATTTTATCTTCCGTAGCACGATAAGGGTTTAAATATGCATTCAATATTAATAAAATGTTTTTGTGCCAAAAAAAATAAGTCTTATTTGCATATAAATTATAAGTTAAAAAACAAAAGCCAACATGCCGAAGCAGGGGATCCTTTCATGAAACCCTAAGAGGTAGAAAAATCCTACTACAAACCTCGGACAAACAGTATTAAGTTCTTATTAATACAGTGCTCCACTAGGAACACTGAGACTTCATAAATTATACATTCAATAAGCTTCAGGTGATCAAGAATCAAACATCGGACAATAAATAGTTCATCGGGAACCTTGGTAAAAATTATATTTATCGGATGATTAAGAATCAATCGTTAGACAAAAAACAAGCTTTACATGTTTCAAAAGAAATAAAGTAAAATAATGAAAAATCATAACAAGATTCATGCACTTCGACTATGTTTGAAAAAATATAGAAAACTCAAAGCGAAGAATATAATTGCTCATCAAATAAGTCTTGGTCTATTAGAAATTGATCAGTCTATAAATAAAAAAATAAAAAGTTATAAAAAACACAAAGACTCATAAAAAATAATAACAAAATGAGTACTTATAAAACAAAAAGAGTCTTTAAGTACAAAAGGTAATAACATAGTACTTTTAGCATTCAGAAAACACAAAAAGAGCAAAAAGTCAACTTTAAACATACATCCTGGAAACAGCAATATTTTTTATTCGGACATCATCTATTGTTGAGATATCCATACTATCAACAAGTTTAGATTCAACACCAATATCTTGTGCATCACAACACTCTAGTCTTAAGTCTTTTAACTTTTCATCATCGGGGATAAAACAACAAACATTACCCAAGTTAAGCTCAAGATATTCTTGATGAAAGTCCAAAATTAAGTGAGAACGAGCCTCCCCAACTACTTTTTGAGAGGTAACAAGCATTTATTGTTGATAAACAAAAGTATAATCATTTATCTAATCATGAAATTCAGTAAGCACTGAAATAGAGCAAAACTTTGATGTCAAAAGATTTAACTATTTCCCGTAGGCTTGATGGCAATCTTGGCTTTTGCCTGGTATCATCAGTTCTTTATCGACAGAAGACCAACGATCCTCCCCAGCATAACGAGAAAACTCGTAAGTATTCAACTTCTCTTTATAGATTGTTAAAACGTTGCTCTAAATATAAGCCACATTTTCTAGATACCTACCAAATTGGCAGTTCACCAAAAGATCCTCATTGGCATGCAATAATGCACTATCCAATTTATAATTTATAACATACATGTTATTCAAATCTTTAGCATGAGACTGTATTTGGAGATTCAAAAATATTTTATCCTTACGACTAGCTTCAAATTCAGCCCTTATATGTTTTTCAATATAACTATTTTAGCTTTAACAACCGTATTTCTTTCTACGGATTCAGCAGCATCATCAAGAAGTTTCATATGAGATGAATGATGAAAATTACCTTTGTGAAGCATGGTTGATGAATTTTCAACTTCAACTAAAGAAGTACCTTGAAGGGACAAAGAAACATTTTGGTCCAAAGTTACACTAGCTGGAGCATCCAAATTTGGGTCCAATATGGGAAAAACAACCTCGGCTAGAACAAAGGGCAGTGTATCTTTAGAAGCTTTAAAATAATCATTTATTAATAATAACAGAAGACGCTGCTAAAAAATCTTCAAAAATCTTGGAAGAATTTTTATCACAAATAACGGAGGATTGTGCATTTTTCGAAAGGCCAACAAGTGCTTCGGCGGTAACAACCACACCCTCTTCTAATGAGATATTTTTATCAATAACTTAAACAATCAAAATAATTAATGACGCACTAGGACCAACAAATATGACACTTTAACTTTAGTTTCTTTATTAACAGGAAAAACTAGCTCCATGGATAAAGACCCTGCAATTTTAGGAATGCTTTTTTTTTCTCTGTCGAAACCAAAAATGAAAGAAAGCATCACGGTCCTGTCTGATGGTTGTCTTAACATCATATATTTTTTTGGATTTTATAGCCTCAAAATCAAGCTTGGGTATAGACATGACCAGGGTTTGTACATCTCCTTCAAAACTAACCCGTACATCTCTTTCAAAACAAAGGTTAATCGACTCCAAAAAAGTCTAGGAGATAAAAGCGCATGAATTGAAGCCTCAACAAAGCTTGTTTCCGTAATAGTTTTTACAAGAAAAATACGATTAAGGAATAGAAGCATATGTAAAATCGAACGAGTACTCGTTTCTCAACTATCAGAGCCAAAAATGTAGGGAAAAATAATCCCACGAATGCGGAAATAAGAACAAACAAGAGAAAAAGAATTTAACGTGGTTCGGCTAATTTGCCTACGTCCACGGGAGAAAAATAAGAATCACTATAACTCAAAAATATTACAAATATTTGAGTCTCACTCCATACACTCAAGAGTTATACACTCACCTTTCTCACCCCAAATATTATACCCCAAAAGAGAATAGTAATCTCATAGATCACTCAAACAAATTCTCCTAAACACTACCCGTATTTCTGTCTCACTCAGAGTGTTTCTCTCTAAATTGTATCACACACAATATTACAAACAATGTTACACTCTAGTGAAGTGATTCAAGTGATTCAATTGATACTATCCAAGCCCAACTCATGGTCCTATTTATAGCAAAACAAAGCTTACAAATGAAGCCACTTATGCTTCCAAATGAAGCAAAATGGTTACATGCAAGAAACCCATTTGCATTAAATGAAAGGAGGTTGCTTGTAAGTCACCCTTCATTTAATGCTTAGTTGTTTCTTGTAAGAAACCAAAAGGTAGGGCCCACACTAATAAATGTGAGAGAGAGAAGTGAGCAGGCCCTACAAATCTCCCCCGCCTGCTCAGGAGGAGAGTGTTACCAGTCCGGCAACCTCTATGCACACATCAAGCTTTTGTTTCGGCAGTGACTTTGTCATCATATCTGATCCATTGTCATCAATATGAATCTTCTCAATACTCAGCTGCTTTGACTATAAGGTTTCACGAATCCAATGGTATCGAACATCAATATGTTTCGATCTCGAATGCAAACTTGGATTTTTACTAAGATGAATGGCGCTTTGATTATCGCAGTGGAGAGTATAGTTTTCTTGATTGAGGCTCAACTCTATAAGAAACTTCTTTAACCATAAAAGTTCTTTACTAGCTTCAGTAATGGCAATATATTCAGCCTCGGTAGTGGATAATGCAACGCCATTTCTGTAATCTTGATTGCCATGAAATTGCTCCCCCTGAAAACGTCATCAAATATCCTGAAATAGATTTCCTACTATCAACATCACCAGCCATATCTGAATCCGTGTAGCCTTCAAGAATAGGTTTACCATTGCCAAAACATAAACATAATTGAGATGTTCCTCGAAGATACCTGAATATCCATTTTACAGCTTCCCAATGCTCTTTTCCAGGATTAGATAAAAATCGGCTGACTACTCCGACGGCATGAGCAATATCAGGTCTTGTACAAACCATGGCATACATCAAACTGCCAACAGCTGAAGAGTAAGGTATTTTATTCATTTCTTCCATCTCGTTTTCTTTTGTAGGTGATTGCTTGGAAGAAAGCTTAAAATGCCCTGCAAGTGGAGAAGTAACAGGTTTCGCTTTGCTCATGCTGAATCTTTCTAAAACCTTCTCAATATATTTTTCCTAGGACAACCATAATTTGTTGTTCATCCTATCTCGAGTGATTTTTATCCCAAGAATTCGCTTTGCGGGACCCAAATTCTTCATTGCGAAAGATTTGCTGAGCTCCATCTTCAACTTCTTTATCTTTCCAATATCACGACCAACAATCAACATATCATCCACGTAGAGCATAAGGATGATAAAATTATTTTCAGAAAATATCTTAGTGAAAACACAATGGTCAGATGAAGTCTTATTATACTCGTGTTCCACCATGAAGTAATCGAACCTTTTATACCACTGCCGTGGGGCTTGTTTGAGACCGTACAAACTCTTCTTTAGTTTGCAGACCAAATGCTCTTTATCTTTAGTCTCAAACCCTTCAGGTTGCTTCATGTAAATTTCTTCTTCCAAATCACCATGGAGAAAAGCAGTTTTCACATCAAGTTGTTCAACTTCCAAATTCAAGCTAGCGGCTATTCCAAGAACAACGCGAATAGATGACATTTTTACTACAGGTGAAAATATTTCTTCAAAATCAATACCTTTTCTCTGACCAAATCCTTTGACAACCAGCCGCGCCTTGTATCTTGGTTGTGGATTTCCTTCTTCAGTCTTCAGCTTAAACACCCATTTATTGTTGAGTGTTTTCTTCCCTTTTGGTAACTCTACCAAATCGTATGTGTAGTTCTCATGCAATGACTCCATCTCTTCTTTCATGGCTTTCCACCACTCCTTCTTTTGAATGTGCAGCACAGCTTCTTCAAAACATTCAGGTTCTCCCCCGTCAGTTAGTAAGACATACTCATTTGTTGGGTATCTAGTCGAAGGCCGACGATCTCTAATGGATCTTCTCAAATGGGGTTCTTCAGTATGATTTCCTTCAACGTCAATTATTTCTTCATGGTCGGGAGCCTCTCCATGATCCTCATACTCAACTAGAAATGGTGCATCCGGAACTAAGTCAATTTTAGTATTGACATCTGATTTTGTATTCTCGTCGTTCTTCATATCTCCAAGAGTTTGATCTTCGAAGAACACAACATCTCTACTTCGAACGACTTTTCTACTTCTTGGATTCCAAAGTCTATAACCAAACTCATCATGTCCGTAACCAAGAAATATGCATTCTTTGGTTTTCTCATCCTGCTTGGACCTTTCATCTCAAGGGACATGTACGAACGCCTTACAACCAAACACCTTAAAGTGTTTGTAACTTATGTCTTTCTCGTTCCATATTCTTTCGGGAATTGCACCATCTAAAGGAACTGAAGGGGATAAGTTGACAAGATCTACCGCCGTCATCAATGCTTCACCCCAGAAGGACTTTGACAATCTTGAATGGGAGAGCATACACACGATCTTGTTACAAATAGTTCTATTCATTCTTTCTGCAACACCATTATGTTGCGAGGTCTTGGGTACCGATCTCTCAAGCATGATACCATGAACTCTGCAATATTCTTCAAATGGTCCAATGTATTCACCACCATTGTCGGAGCGAATACATTTCAAAAGTTTTCCAGTTTGCCTTTCAACATTGGCATGAAACTTCTTGAATACTTTTAACACTTGATCTTTGGTCTTCAAAGGATAAGCCCACACCTTTCTGGAATGATCGTCAATGAATGTAACAAAGTATAATGATCCGCCGATACTTCTGTCACCCATAGAACATACATCTGTATGTATTAGATCAAGAATATTATTATTTCTATGTGGTCGTCCTGCTCAAAATGCGACTCTGTGTTGTTTTCCTGCCAAACAATGAGTGTATTGCTTTAAAGGAATATTTGGAAGATTCGGTAGAAGATTTTCTTTCGTGAGAATTTTAATTCCCTTCTCACTCATATGACCAAGTCTGGTGTGCCATAAATTCGCCGAGTCTTCATACTTGATCGCATTCGCTTCTACTCCACTTGATTGTTTTGTTTGCATATAATACAAACGATCAATCTTCTTACCTCTGGCCACGACCAGATTTCCTTTCTTAAGCTTCCAAACTCCATTGCCAAATGTGTTTTCGTATCCCATATTGTCAAGTTGACCAGTAGAGATCAAATTGATACGGATGTTTGGAACATGTCGAACATCTTTTAATAACAGCTTGCAACCGCTGCTAGTTTCCAGTGTTGCATCACCTCGACCAACAATTTCACATCTTGCCTCATTTCCCATCTTGACAAAACCAAACTCACCACTTGTGTAAGTGGTCAAAAGGCTTCTATCGGCTGTTACATGGAATGATGCTCCAGAATCAATCATCCATGTGTCTTGGCATGTGAGGTTGACACGTCCATCGTCAAAAATTAGGTATGTTTCACCATCGTTGGAAATGACAGCTGCATTTCCTCTATTGTCTTCATTATTTTTCCTTAGCCTCCTTTTCTCTCAGCTTCCAACAATCCTTCTTGAAATGTCCAGGTTTATGATAGTAGTTGCAAGTGAAGTCGCCTATTGACTTTGATCTGCCTCTAAACTTGCTTTTGTTGCGGCTGTCTCTGGAGAAATTTTTGTTTCTAGTTCTTCCTCTCTCTGTGACTAGTGTTTGTCCTTGAGGGTGGCTGAAAGAGCTTTGCTCCACTCTTCTTTTGCCTTCTCTGTTGATACTTTCCCTTACCATGCTTAACGTCACCTTTCCTTGTGGTGCTGAATTGCTAAGAGCTACCACAAGTGTTTCCCAGCTATCCGGTAAAGAACTTAACAAAATCAACGCTTGGATTTCTTCAGCTAAGGCCAGCTCCATGTTCAACAAATTGTCGAGAATCTCGTCAAATTTTTCCAAGTGGTCAGATACACTTTGCCCATTATAAAGTTTCAGGTTCACAAGTCTCCTTATGATGAAAGCTTTATTTTGAGCATTTTTGGGCTCATACATTTCTTCTAAATGCTTCCATAATTTGAATGCATCAGTTTCTTTTGCGGTGTCGCGAATCGCCCTTGTTTCAACCCACTGTCAAATCACACTAACAGCTTTACGGTTGAGTTTCTTCCAATCTGCTTGAATTGTTGCACCTTGTTTGACCCCTTTTAGTTCAATAGGATCAAACAAGTCTTTACAATACAACAAATCTTCCATCATGGTTTTCCAAATGGAATAATTTGTTTCCGTGAGTATGATCATAGAATTGCCACCAATATTCGTACGTTCTTCCATTTTGTACGAAGAAGAAGGATATGGAACTGCAACCTGGCTCTGATACCAGTTGTAGGGAAAAATAATCCCACGAATGCGGAAATAAGAACAAACAAGAGAAAAAGAATTTAACGTGGTTCGGCTAATTTGCCTACGTCCACGGGAGAAAAATAAGAATCACTATAACTAAAAAATATTGCAAATGTTGGAGTTTCACTCCATACACTCAAGAGTTATACACTCACCTTTCTCACCCCAAATATTATACCCCAAAAGAGAATAGTAATCTCACAGATCACTCAAACAAATTCTCCTAAACACTACCCGTATTTCTCTCTCACTCAAAGTGTTTCTCTCTAAATTGTGTCACACACAATATTACAAACAATGTTACACTCTAGTGAAGTGATTCAAGTGATTCAAGTGATACTATCCAAGACCAACTCATGGTCCTATTTATAGCAAAACAAAGCTTACAAAGGAAGCCACTTATGCTTCCAAATAAAGCAAAATGGTTACTTGCAAGAAACCCATTTGCATTAAATGAAAGGAGGTTGCTTGTAAGTCACCCTTCATTTAATGCTTAGTTGTTTCTTGTAAGAAACCAAAAGGTGGGGCCCACACTAATAAATGTGTGAGAGAGAAGTGAGCAGGCCCTACAAAAAGTATATCATTTTAACCCTCAAAACTTGACTCGGTAGTACTAATAAGTGTTATCTCCAGCCAACATTTTTTACCTTTTACGGGACACTTCATTTTCTTCACTCTCGGTCTTTTCAGTATCAGTATGACAAATCTTATTCTCTTATCAAATCCATTGATGTGCACCAGGATTGCTTGGTAAGCTTCTGAAACACTAACTTCGCCTTCTAAAGAAACATAAGGCACTTTTTCCAAGCCTAGGTCTTTGGTTGTGTTTCGCAGTTCTATGCTAGAACTCTTCACAATTGCATTGTCATCGGCAAGCTTCTTGTTCATGTCTTTCTTCTTCGAAAATGTTTTCACTATTTATTTCTTTAGATAAGAAGACTGCTCAGCAACATCTTCATTAGTGAAGGCACAGATAAAGAACCAACTAGTACAACGATGTTAAACCATAGCCCGCAGTTAACAAATTGTTTAGGAAGCAAAATAGAAGAGTACGAGTAAGAATATTTGGCGGCCTCCTTAACTAAAATAGCTTACTTTTTCTGATTGCATTCTAATCTCTGGATATCAAACAAAATTTTCACAATAGGCAAAAAAATGTCAAGAATTGAAAAACTTCCGCTTTGAAGCCCAACTTTGGCTAAGAGGAGGCACTACATATGCGTACTTGGTCTCCTACTTTTGGGATACAAGAATTTATTCTTCCACACTTCGTTATAAGTGGAAATTCAACAATAGTCCTGGAGAATAGTTCCATCACAAAATGGGAAAATACATGGTCTTTCGGCCAAAAATCTTGTGAGCGATAAGGAACAAAATTACCGGGAATTGTTGATGAATACTCTTTAATAATATTATAACTATATTTCAATAGTTTGGAAAATTGGCTTGGGCATATATTTATCTCCTGGAAGAAGTCAACAAGAGGGAATTGAAGCTTGTGATCAAGATTATAGTTGAAGAAAACAACTTCATAGTGGCGGATTTGAAAAGAATTTTGCCGATTTATAGAAAACTCAACTTTGATAATTGAAGCTCGTGATCAAGATTATATAGTTGAAGAAAACAACTTCATAGTGGCGGATTTCAAAAGAATTTTGCCGATTTATATTTTTGGCACATTCATCCAGGGTATCGCTATGAGAAGTTCGGAAGCTGAAGACAAGGAATTATACATTTATATCTAATATAGATTTAATAGTACGAAGACCTTATACTAGTTGAGGTATATTCTTACTTATATACCACTAATCATTTCCATGTATTACCGATGTGGGATGTAGAACTTTAGTCGTTACTCTAACAGACATAATTGTAGAAGTAAAAGAGGGAGCAAATATGTGGTTAAGAAAGGCAAAGTTCAACATATGTAGTTAATCTACTAGCCACTTGTATTTTCGGCTAAATCATACAAAACATAACCTCTAACTTCAAAAATACGTCCATTTACAAACTAAAATAAATATAAATGTCGTACATACATAAAATACCTTACCTAAATATATTCATCATAATATAACTTCGACCAGACAAATACAGTAAACCTCGGCTGACTAATAGAGATAAATATATTTGTATTCCTCATTCTTTTTAACATGTTACCTCATTCTTCAACACTGACCTAAGGAATGTCGACGAAGAAGTCAAAATTTAAGAAATCAAATAAAGTTCCCCGCCATAAAATAAAATTAAGAGAAAACAATTAAACATATATAGTCATTCATTCATTATTCATCAGAGGCTACGGGGTACTGAAATACCTTTCTAACAAGCTCGGGTGAAGTATATCACCAACAACAAGAAGAAGTTAAAGCAATAGCGACACTTCAAATAACATGGTAGCCATTGCTTCATCATTCGTCAAATACTAAAGGACTACTCAACTATGCTCAACAAAGAATTTGGGCTATTTTGAAACTAATAAGTGATAACATAAAGTACAAGAAAAAAAGAATAAGTAGTACCCTAGCAGCCTACTATCTGGTAGATGTACTATTTTTTCGGCAAATAAATTTTATATGTTCAAATGAGGTTTTGGTTGGCGATGGGTTTTAATGAGATAGAAATAGTAAATACAAACCAAGTCAGAGACGTTTATGATAGTAATTCGACTAGGGTAACATTTGGACAAAATGTACTTTAAAACTTTTAAGAGTCTAGTCAAAAACGGCTGGCATAGATATTTTAATTTGTAAAATATTACAAATTATAATTTCAGATGTAAAGAGAAAAGCTTAAAAACATAATAAAAAATAATCTGCAACCAACAACACAATATGATTTGGCAGCAACGGTTGTGTTATAATTTGGCAAAAACGGTAGATGCTTCGACATAAACATCAAATGCTTAATATAAAATAAAAATTAACCACCATCAATAAAATCAACTATTCATCTATAACATGGCAAAATAATTATTTTTGTCTTTTTCGTCTCCCTAACTTGATTCAGCTTTTTAACTTATTTGCAGTTTTATTTAATAAATTATTTGAAATTCGGCTTAAACTAAGCCCTCGAAACTCTCTGCATTATTCATATTTTAAAATACATACGTGCCCATTTCAGAAATTAATTATCATTAAAATATCTAACTTAAAATGGAGTACTATGCTTCAAATTTGGTTCCTATAAATTCCAACATTAATTTCATATAAACTAGTTTGAAACTTGGTCCCGATCAAATATGACAGTATTTGAAGTAACACCTAATAATATCACGCTTGACCAATAAGATCTGCACACTAAACAATCTTATTACACAACCAATTTCCCTTTGTCGAATTTTAAATAAATAGATTTAATTATTACTAATAAATATTTTACTAAATTTATTCTAAAGTATAAAGCCTAGATTTTTAAAGTTTCGAATTAAATCTTAAACATCATTATCAATTATAGACGGTATTTAAAGTAACACAGTAATACCACTGCATGACCAATAAAAGATCTGGACACTAAACAATATTATATTACACAACCAATTGCCCTTTCTCAAATTAGAAATAAACAGATTTATTTATTACTAATATATATGTTTCTAAAAATATTCCAAGGTTAAAGCCTAAAAAAATTAAGTTTATAATTAAATCTCAAACCTCATTAACCATTAAACTATTCTGTAAACAAAAAAGGAAACAGTAAAATATTACAAAATAGTTGGAAGACAAAAAGTTGAAATACAGAGATGACATTCAGAGTTTAAAATTAAATAATGAAAACCCAAAAACCGAACTTTGCTTATGCATGAAAAGTAAAGATATTTTTTTGTTTTATAACCTTTCAATCAGGATCTTAAACTTCCACTGGAACCCCAAAACCTAAACTCTAGGTATAAATATTTTGAATAATACATCAAACTTCTGCATACGAAAAATATATTGGTAATTCCTAATTAGTAATATAGTCTGGCCATCAGTCAAAAAATTTCTCTTTTGCTAGAAGAATGTCATATAACATTGATTTTCTCAAAATTGTATATATATAACCAATCATATGCTTCATGAATTCAAACTTTATTAAATAAAGTGCATTATGCCTATGAAGCATTTTTTATACTAGAATTACATCTAGACTTGGTAAACCAACCCACATTCCATCCCCGTAACAGGGGAGAAAAAACCCAAAAAGTTGAAAAGACTACAAGAGCAAGAGGCTCTGGAAAGGAAGTGCATACTTAACGGCTTAGCTTACGCTTCTTCATCTTTCTCATTCTCTCCTCCCTCCTCTCCTCTTCTTCAATCAGCCGCAACTGTTCTTCATCTTCCTGTCTAGCAATTCTCGAACTGCATCAAAAGGAAAAAACAATTCACAATTAATTCTCAAAATACAAAAAGTACAATCAAATGACATGTAGTACGGGTAAGTAAAGCTCTACATGCCATCTGCAAGACTTTCATACAAATAAGTTAGAATTCAATATCGGTACACACCTTCTGGCTTCCTCCCTCATGACATCCTCGAAATTTGCTTCCATGTCACTCTCATCACCATCATCGAATTCACGTCCACGATATCTATCGGTACTACAACAAAGTAAATCATATGATCAGAATAGTGGTTCATATAAAGTTCAAACATAAAAGGACGCCCTTCAAATCAAATTTAAAATAACAACTCAAATCAAATTTAAAATAACAACTCAAACGGACAAAACGGCCATAAGTTTCATACACTGGCTAATGTCAAAAGAACAAAATGGACTCTCAATGAAGTTATAAGCACCCACCGAATCCCCAAAGAATGAAAAATATGTCTGACTCTTTGATGATCTTATTATTTCATGCAAGTTCTATCAAAATTAACGCAATGCTTTGTGATGACAGCAGCAGTAACATACAATATAATTCTAACAAACGCATGGAAGTAGTATAAAGTATAGGAGGTTTACTTGAACATCTTTCTTATCATGCTGAGAGCCTTAACATCTTCGGACATTCCCATAGGTTTCTTTTTAGGACGGTGATCCTTTATGGCATCACGAGATGAAATTTGTTTATTTGACCTGTTTATCGGCTGCAAAATTCATAAGAAACAAAGTAAATAACAAGTAGTCACAACCCAACAAGTAGAAGATGCCTAAAACAAACAGACTAGAAGTTAACCTGAGGTTTATATTGTTCCACTGATTGTTTTGGCACCGCTTTCCCTCTAGAGGATTCATGTGATGCCCTATTCTGTTGAAAATGTTGCCTTGGATCAGATGACTGTGTCTTCGAATATGGTCTCTGCGAGTTTGACACAGGGTTTCTTCCCCCTGAAATAGAAGCCAAAGGCTTCTTCTCCATGTTGGTTACACGATTCTTTGGAGGCGCAGCTTTAGCACCCATAGGCCGGCCAGGACCAACTCCATTGTTGCTACCATGCTGCTTTCTAGAATCAACTAAAGCTGGGTTAGATCTTGCAGTAGCAGCTGACTTCTGGGAGTCCATCCTTGAATGCGTATGTCCATTTGTAGGACCTGTATTAGAAGGCATTCGGCCATTTGTAGGACCTGATCTTGAGTAATGTTGGCTGCTCGAAGAACCTGATTTTGAGTGCATTGCGCTGCTTGCAGACACTGATCTCTTTTCCTCGCGACTACCATGAGTGTTTCTGGCACTATTGGCCATAGGCTGTCTGGCTTTTGATGGCATTTGAGCTGACTGTGCCTCTTGAACATCAGCAAAAAACCTGTATAAGTTATCTCAATGATACGTTTAAAGCTCAAAATCACAACAACAAGATCTGTTTAGCAACATCAACGCACCAGAAACTGATTTGGGTATATATCGAGGGTGATCGTCTTTACTAGGCCCAGGAAGCTCAGCATCATCAGAGAACAGAAATGAGTAATCACGTGTGTCCTTCAGTTGTTCAACTTTTCTTTTCACCTGCGAATCAGAACGTATATTAGATACGCTACAAGGAGTGAAGCACGCGGCCAAAAATAGTCAACACCATTCTAATCACACTGCCTCAAGTACCTGGCTGACAGGAGGAGGTCTAGGTCTAGGCTGCAGCTGGTCATGCGGTCTTTTCTTCAATATTGTGCCATTTGATGGAACTGTCTTCTTGCCCTTCAATATCAAAGAAAGTTAATCAAGACAAGCAGATAGATAATATCTAATTAAGATAAATATTAAACACAAATGTATTTAAACATTTTAACTCTAAAGATCTAAACTTATACCCGCACAGGAGTTCCCATCGGTAGTAGGAATTCAAACATAAAACCCAATGAAAATAGACAGCCAACAAGGTGATCAAGAAATCCAATCTCTAGGGGACGTTCAACTAAGGCTGTCAATATTTAACATAACAAAACTGACATGAACTTTTAGCGTTATATATTTACGTCCCGATTGGATGAGATTTAGGGTCAACACAAATCCAAAAAGAAAAAAAGAGCCAGGTTAGGTTCAACCCGTAAACACAATAACAACACAAAAAACACAATATCTAAAGATTTACAGGGCTTTCAGTTTAGCAAGTGTTTGGGTATTTCGAATGTTGCGGGTTTCTCAGGTTCCAGAGGTTCTTTGTGGATCTAACGAGTAACCAAGCTTTCCAGGTTTGGTTATCGTTTCGGCTTTTTCAGGTCGGAAAGGTGGATTTCGTCCTACTCGTGTTTGTAACAGGAGAGCTCAGGTCTAACAAATCAGAGGTTTTTCGGTTTGTGTTGGGTTCATGTCAGGAGATTTCTTTTTACCAATCTCCAACACGAACCCTTACCCCTGACACAAACTTGACAGTCCCACAAACGGCTACCATAAAACCATTTGCGAATTTCTAACAAATTCTAGAGTACATCTTCCTGAAGGATATGAAAGAGTCACAGAAAATACGGCGAAGAGCAGCAAATGAAGGCAACAGGTCCAATTTCCATGATTAATAATGTGATGATACACCCAAAAACCTAGAGATATTAGAACTTAAGTTTAAATCCTATCTTTCTATACTACAGAAACAGTGCAAATTTTGACACAGTAATGTTACTAGAAGAATAACAAGATCATTGGCAGATTTATCACACATCAAGGTAACTATGTGGATCTGGCACACATAAAGATATTCAACAGGCATTGTATAAATTATTCTTCAAGAAATAAACTCAAGATACATACCTGATTTGAAGCCAAAAGCATAGACGCATGCCGATTTTCTAACAAGGATTTGCTTTCTTGGATTACTCTTGAAGCTATAACAGGCTGCGATGGGCCAAAGAAGGAACCAAAACTGCAAAGAACATTCAGATGAACAAGTTAGATTTTCAAACCAGAAGTGTTTAAGAGGCCATATACATGTAGAGAACTCA
Source organism: Limnanthes douglasii subsp. nivea (assembly GCA_036936605.1). NCBI lineage: Eukaryota > Viridiplantae > Streptophyta > Magnoliopsida > Brassicales > Limnanthaceae > Limnanthes > Limnanthes douglasii. The sequence goes on along the minus strand of JAUPFV010000005.1, from coordinate 179,746,495 downwards.
TTAGTATGGCTAACAATAAAAACTCAGTTCGGACACACTAATAATCAGAGAGAGAAGTCTACCACTCATGGTTATCTTCTTGTGACCATATTTTGTCAAGATTTAGTGCACAGCAAAAGACTATTAGAAGAATACAACATATAAAACAGCTAAGTTAACCAAGTATTGAAGATCGTTACTCACTCGTTGTATGGAAGCCGTTTTTTCCTCTCCAGGGAGCTAGACTTTGACCCGCTAGCACCAGAGTCCTTCTTCAAATTCTTTCTGATTCTTTCTTTCAACTTCTGGCGAAATTCAAGATACTCCATCTCATCTTTTGTGGGTTTCCGTTCTTCTGCCTCTTCTTCTTCACCTTCATCGTCATATTCATCTTCATCTTCATACTCACTGTAATCCTCATATTCCTGCATGTGCATGAACATCATTATCACACACATTCAATGTCATAAAAATACCAGATAGAGCGTTAAATTAATTTGATTTTTCTGGGTTATATTATAAAAGATCATATGGCTTACATCTTCATATGTCTGCATAACTGCTGAAAAGTAGTATGTCAGGCAATCTTCATAACAGAGTCCTGAAAATTGAATCAGACAATAGCAACATAAACGGTACGATTTTCCAACAAAAAGTTTATATATAACAAAAGTAAACATACGCAAAGCAAGAACACCCATGAAAAAAAAACTACCAAGAAATCGATACACATACATCGATTGACCAAAACGTGAAACGATATCGATTGAAAAAATTTAGGTTCCGTCAAATTTGATTTTCGGCTAATTAATTCACCAAATCGACAAACGTAATAACAAAAACACTGTACGGCGACAAAAATTCCTGAAACCCTAGATCTAATATCGAGGCTTCGATGAAAACATCGATTATCGAGAGAAAGAAAAAAAAACGCTAGATTCGATGGAAAAAACCCTACCCCAATTCACAAAAATCACCGACGTTGATGGTATCAATCAAGATCAAAACAAAAAAAAAAAATTGAAAAAAAAAATTCTAATGAACCAGAATGAAGGAAAAATTGCAGATCTGTGTAAAAATCAAATAGATTACCTCAAAAGAGCGTGAAAAACAGTGAAATCCGATCGAAAGCGAGAGCAAAGTTTTTGGACGGAGACCAATTCTTCGAGAGAGAGATCGCGATTGCAAGATAAACGGCGAAAGAGATAAGAGGGGAGGTTGATTTGTAGGTTTAGGAGGAGAATAAAGAGACACAGGGAAAGAGAAACGGAAGGACCCAGAACCTAGCACGAAACTAACGTGCGCTGTGGTGCGTATTACGCACACGAGATCGGATGATGGCTCCATTGGACAAGGTAGCTTTGGGCCTTAGGCAGTTTCAAACCTAATACTAGATTTATGCGCCTGGTAACGAAAAACACGGTCTTTTAAAATTAAATATAGTAAATTATTTATTATAACTTTTAACTTTGTCAAAACTAAACACCAAAACACTTCCGGGTTTGTTGACCAAAAAATAATTAGATCCTTTGACCATTTGACGTCTGTTAACAAACTTAAATTAACTATTGCAATCTAGGTTCAGCTTTGTAAACTTTTAATTTTTCGATAATATAGTTACTTTTTGCTTAAAAAAAAAAAAAAGGTTCAGCTTTGTCGAGGGTCTCGGACTTTTATTTAATCAGTTACGTATATCTTTTTATTTTTATATTTAATCAGCTACGTATATTTTTTGATTTTTAAAGTTATAATATTAATATTCAATTTTGAGACCATTATCCTTCAAATTTCAAAAAATTATAAAAGTAAAATTAAATTATAATTTTTTTTAAACCCAAAACAAACATGAGTAAAAAACAATTATATTTTATTAAAAAAACAAACCTAAATATTAAACAAAAGAAACATTATAAAACACGTCTTTAAATAAAATATTTTTGAAAGTTTTTAGAATTCTCAAAGCGTTATCCATCGGTCACTAATTAGAAAAAAGTATCAAGAAACTTTTGATATGTACAATCCAAATGTACAAAGAAGATGACAAATAATATGATTTTAGGTTAAATAATAAAAATTAATGGTAAATTTGTGTTTTAAAAAATATTAACTAGACGAATTTATATATTATTGGAAATTAAATTTATTAGGAGAATTTAATTAGTAGATATAATATTTGAAAGAATATTTAGTATAAAAATCTAATTAACAATTACTAGAGAATCAGATCGATATATTTTTTTAAATAACTAGAAGTAATTTCTTATATATCGTTATTATTTTATATATATATATATATATATATATATATATATAATTTATATTTTTGGGTAAGTTCGATTGGACAAATATTATTTGAGTCATAATTTTCATATCAATATCTGATGTGTTATATGTTCGGTATTTGAGATTGGTTCGGGTAGGTTCGAACCAACATTGTCATCCCTAATTGTCAATGGATGACTAATGGTAATATAATATAATATAATATAATATAATATAATATAATATAATATAATATAATATAATATAAATTTTTCGATCAAAGCATCTAAAATTATATGATTGTTTTTAAGTATTTCTAGCATATCATAAGCGGTAAAAATTCATCGATTTAATGTAACTGGATTAAAATTAAAAAAATAAAACATAAAAAAATTTGAAATTTGAATTTAGGCTTATATATTTCTGGATTTCGAGGGAAATATTGTGTCTTAAACCATTGGACATTGAATTATTTAATTGGTAGTTGAAAAATCAACTTATTTTTTGTTTGACCATTTGCTTATCCTCAAATTTATGTAACCCACTACGGGCTAAGTATTGTTTGTGACAAAAGAGTTGACAATAACTTTATGGTCTTTGATATCATGACCAACAATTGTTGGTCCTGGCCTACATGTATCATATATGTGAGCTCCAAATTTTAGAACTTTTGGGAACTAAACAATCTCATTTTTGTTCTTCCGCCCCAAGTATCAACATTGATGATGTTCATTGTTGGACTGCAAAAAAGAAAGTATTAATTTTACCACTGGCAACACTTATCAAGGTATTTGTTGGACTACTCCGTGTATCGAGTAGAGTATTGGGAAACTCTCTATTGTGGACAAGCTAATTGGTTGAGGTATAAACGCTCATTCCGACTGTATACTATGCTAAAACAATGTAGAGTACACCATTTATATTTTCGCAAACTCTGAATTTATTAGTAGCATTTGGGATGGTATCACTTACAAACTTGAACTTATTCTTACTCGTCATGAATTTCCTAATTGGATCATTTCGACTAGCAAACGAGGATGATGGAGACCATTTGATTGACTTGGCTGAGACTTTCTTTAACCTCATAAAAATAAACTTGAAGCTAAATTTAGAGAATTGTAATTTTGGTGCAAATTTTGGGAAGTATATGAGGTTCATGGTTAGTGGGAAAGGCATAGAAAAAAAACCACACACAACTTTCAAACTTAGTTGCAATGAATCCTCCCAAAAACATAAATGGAGTTCATATACTAACATGAAGGTTGGATGCACTAAACAGATTTATCTCAAGATCTTCAAACAAGTGATAGACTTTCTTCCAAATACTAAAAGGATCAAAGAGATTCAATCGGACCCTGGCCCGCGAAGAATATTTCAACATCATCAAACAGTTTTTGGTCTCTTCATATGTATTGACAAAACGGAAGTCGGGTGAGTCTCTATTTTTATATTTGATAGTCTCATAATTTATTGTTAGCAAACTTCTAGTTGCAAAAGAAAAAAGTGCATCTAGGGAAATATATTACGTTAGTATTTCCTACTAGATGTCGAGACTAGTAACCTGCATCTAGGAAAACTTGCATTAACCTTAGTAGTCGCGACCATAAAAATGATACCTTATTTTCAGGCTCATACCATAATAGTAAGAACTTTATTCCCTCTAAGAAGTATATTTTAAAATTTTAATGCATCTAGTAGACTGGCTTGATGGTCAATAGAGCTAAGAGGCTATGACATCAAATTCGAGCCGAATACTTTAATTAACGCACAAACTTTGACTTACTTTTAAGTAAAGTTACAGTCAAAAATATTAATTCATTCGGTAAAAAACTAGGATAAACTTGGCATATTATATCATATGAAATAAATAATAACATGGGTTATGAAGTAAGAACTCCACTAATATCCATATAATGAGAAACCATGAGTTAAACCCTTAAATTTGGCTTTATTGCTTCCAACAGTGAGGTTGTAATAGTTGGTCTTTGGCTAGCCAATATTTATGGAGTTTAACATAGTAAATTTTTTTATAAAATCCTAAGTTATAGCCAATCAAGTTATAGGTTAGACATAGGTCAAATAGGATTATTTAATCTTGTATCCCAAAAACATTTGACATCATTTAGCTCTATTTGAGCAAATAATTTTTGGAAAATATATAAGGAATAAAATACAGTTATTGATGATTTTGCTTCTTCTATCTATGCAGATCTAATACCGGGCATAAACATTCACGCTAAACCTTCAATTACCTAAAAAACAGATTCTTTTGATGACAATGGACCAATAAACTGGTTCATGAAGACGACCCATAATATTCTAAAGCTTCATATATAACCTGAAGAAATGTTGTGAAACCATTTTAGAGTGTTGTCTCTAAAGTTCATGAAAAATGTCATGTAGAAGACCGTATAATCTCCTATATAACAAAAAAAGTCACTCTTGAATTGCTCAATATGGTGCTTTGAGTCCCCTCTACCATCATCTTTATCCATTTTATGGTTGTTGAATTTCAAAAATAAGTCTCCCTACATAATATTTGGTGCAATAAGATACTCAAGGTAGCCATTAATTTGGTTAGTGAGAAATACTTTAAAGCGATTATGCCTCTATTGACCGAAGAAAATAATGTACGTTGGTGTTGTTGAGTAAGACACAATAAGGTCGAACGCATAAAATCAGAATTTATCCGAGTTGTTGGCTAACAGCCATATGATAATAAATATGGTGGTGAGCATATAATATAAAGGCACGACTTTGCGAGATGAACCCCTAAATGGTTTTGTTAGGTCGTAGATGGATATGAGAGGGGAAGCTTGGTTAAACTAGTGAGCATGCAAGTGAAGATATGTTAAGTGTTTTTAGCTAGGTTAATTTGTTAGATGAGCTTAAAGAATATTTTGGTGACATTCTTGCACTATTGGAGGGTCCTAAGAGATATTTTATTGTAACGACAAGTTGATTGGTGGGACAAACTGATTTCCCAAGTTATCATTTTATTATTATTTTATCGGGCGATGCTCAAGATTTCACATATCTTTTTTTTCATTATGGTGCCGAGAAGTGAGTATTATGTTCCTCCTTTTACTGTGGGAGAGTTAACATATAAATTTAATGTTTCCCTCTTACTAGATAATTCTCGATATGATCTCATCTTGTGGTTATCAACTTAGGGCGATAAACCATTTTATGTTTGATCATAATGTATCGATAATTTTTCCAATGAAGCTTGTGGCATCATCCCTCCTCAACATTGTTGCCCCAGTGACACTAAGGTTCATAATGCACACACGTTCTATGAGTAGTCATCAAGGTTTGTATCACACATAGTTGTCCACCATACTCCCCTTTAAGTTCATCAAATTTTCATCAAAGATCCACAACGGGAGTAGTAGGTGCAAGTTACACTCCAAGTTCATTTGGTTTAATTTTAGGCTCTGAACTCATAGGCGAATACGATATGTATGTTATATTTATATTTTTTTAGGTTTTCTTTAGATTTTTTCTTATTGTGGTTTTTGAATAAATCCTTATGGTTACCAATTGGTTCCCACATATGCTGCCGATTTGTTAAGGTGAAATTATGTTTACCTATATTTTGATGAAGGATTATGGTTAAGAATAAATATTTTTGTCTGATAAAGTAATATGGAGGTTTACCGAGAGTTATACAGTGTATATAGAGAGTTAGAAAGTTAAGAAACGGGTTGAGAAACATGGATAAAGATATGATAGTTGAATATAAAATAGAAAGGTTGTTGGCGGAGAAATATTATTAATCTTGAATTTCTAGAAAAAGAGTGGAAATATTTGAGAAGGAAATATATAAGCTTGAGAAATAAATGATTCTTATATGTAAACTTTATTATATTTATAGGACTAGACTTGGGTCATGAGAATTTATGGGTTGTTATATGAAGTACCTGATTTTACAGCATGAATCTTATGGTATTCTATTTAAGACTCCAAGTTACGGCCAAAAACTTTGTTTTACAATCATGAACTCAAGTGGACTTCGACCCTTACAAATTACGTCATTATCAAAAGGTAACTTCATAAGATATAACAAAAAAAATTACAAAACACACTTGTGACAATATTGACTTTTAAGTAGAAAAAAATTATGTTAGATAAGATATTATTTTCAATTTAATCATGATACAAATTATATACTCTAGTCTCAAGCTTCATTAAATCAATATTAATACCGTATTTTATAATGATGAAATAAAAAAAGTATAATATTAGGGGAAAACCAATTATTTTAATCAGAAATAAAATTTTTGATATGAATTATTTGTTATGGAAATCAAGTACATACTGATGAGGGCAGAATTCGCCGATTCAAGAAATAGGGGTAACAATGTAATAGACAATAGTTAATATGATTATTTGAGTAGACGAAGTTCTTTAGGGACTAATATGCAAAAACAAAAGTAGCAAAAGGGGCCCATCGACATGTGATGATGGCCCATAGAACTTAAGCGGGTCCTCAAAACTTTACTATAAAAGGAGGACCCTTTTTGCCTAAAATGGTATGGAATATTTTCTTTACTAAAGACTACTTTATCTCTTTATACTTTCTCTCTCTAGACTCCTCTGACGCTATATTCGAAATAAACTCTTTTATCAGCTATTTACTCATCATTGGCGCCGTTTGTGGGAACAGTGATACCGAAAAGGAATCTTCTGCCCTTTGAAAATCACATTGTACGGGATGAATAGCGAAGCGGCGACAGAGAGGGACGGCAGGGAGGTCATCCGAGCTGCTGCTGGGTCGGAAGACGCGGGAGCTCTTGGTCGGGAGTGGAACGGCGGTCGGGATAAGCGTTCGACCCTGATTATGACCCGAAAGCAGCTGCTCGAAGATATTGCCCGGTTAGAAGAGGAACGAGAGCGGGCGCTGGACGAGAAAAGGATTCGTGAAGGGAAGGGCAAAGAGCCCACCCTGGTCGATCGGGGGGCGGTTGGTCGCGCCCAAGCCCCGCGGATGGAGGTCCGACCAGTCAGGTACTACCGAGATTCACCTCCCGATGATGAAGAGGCTGTCAAGATTCGTCAGAACTCGGGCGCCCATCAGACCATGACGTCGGACTATCCTTCAGGCGATTCCTCCGACGAGGAGTACCGGCGTCGGGAGAGAGCCCAACGGACGCGAAAGACTCGGTCCCAGCGCGTTCGAGGGTCCAGGGCAGACCCTTCGCGGTACAAAAAGGGCGGCACCAATAAGCCGACCCCTGTGTCCTTTGAAAAGGAAGGAACGCACGTCGCCAGCCGCGGAGAACGAGAAATGTTGCCACCAATTCCTTGGCAGCCAACGAACAGCCAGAACCTTGGGTACCGAACGAGCAGCCAGTTTGTCGGCCCAAGAGCCGAGGGGCTCTACGAAACCAGGACCGAGGGTCTTGGGGGGGGAGCTTTTGAGCTCGGAGTCAACTGGAGAGCATCCCCGTTATCTGATGAGATATTAGCGGGACCACTCCCGAGGCGCTTTGACATTTCCAAACTGGAAAAATACGACGGAAAGACGGATCCGGACAACCATTTGGAAGCCTTTAAAAACTTTATGCTGAGTTTCGATAACGATGATAAGCTCCTATGTAGGGCTTTTTCTATGACATTCAAAGATAGGGCTTCGAAATGGTACAACCGATTGCCGCAGGGGTGCATCAGAAACTTCGGGACTTTTTGGGCTATGTTTAGGCAACACTTCGTGGGAAGTAAGAGTTTCCGTGCTAATGGAGATACTATAATGAACTGTCGACAGAAGCTAGGGGAGAGCCTAAAAAACTATACCAGACGTTTCATCGATGCGAAGACCGATCTGGACCATTGTGAAGAGAATGTGGCTCTGACAGCATTTCGATTGGGTTTGCTCCCGGGGCCGATGAAGCAAGCGGTCACGAAAAAGCAAGCGTTCACTTTCTCTGCGCTTTTGGCACAAATAGAAAACAGATACTGATCGAAGAAACAGAGGCCTCCGAAGTGGCGGCACAGATCCAACAGAGCGCCCAGGCATCGGTCGTAATAAAGCAGGGCTCCCGACTCGACCAGGCTAGAACGGCCCAGCCGATTAGCACGATACCCCCGAGCTCCCAAGCAGTAACTAAAACTCCCGCCCAGACCGGCTTTAGGCCAAAACAAAACGGACAGGCAACGTCCCGACCCATGTCCAACAAATGGATACGACCGGCCTACTTCGCAGATCTCACGGAGTGTGTATCCTCAATCTATGAAAAAACCAAGAGAAGCGGGATGTACCGAAAGCCTTTCCCTATCCCGACGCCTCGGGAACAAAGGAATAACCGCTATTGTCGTTACCACGAGGATGTCGGCCATGACACGAAGGATTGTATAGCCTTAAAGAAGGAAATACAGATGCTCATTGAGCACGGTAACCTTCTAGAGTACGTCAAGAAGGCCCAACATGCCGCACCCTCGAAGGAAGTGGTCATAGTTCCAAAGCCAGAAACCACCATGGCGATTTCGGAAGTTACAGATCAGTTCGACGTGTCGGTTGAATACCTTGATCCAGAGGTCGGTCGGAATATCATCGGGGTCATCGAGGAAGAGGCGGAAGTTAGCGTGCGTAGCCTTTGTCAACTGTTTGATTCATCAACAGACCTCGGAGAAGAATCTGCGACGGGAACCAGAACTGGCTTCCAAACCAGAACTGGCTTCCAAACCAGAACTGGCTTCCAAACCAGAACTTGCTTCCAAACCAGCCGCACCTTTTCCCCAACTCTGCACCCCGACGATATCAGAGTTGTTGATGAAAAAATTGGCGATCACGGTGATGTCAGAGTTGTTGATGAAAAAATTGGCGATCACGGTGATGTCAGAGTTGTTGATGAAAAAATTGGCGGTCTCGTCGGTAAGGTACAAGGTCTTCGAGATCTATTCGAATCCATGACCATCTTCGGAGGGGATTCGATGGCGGGAATAACGCATTCCTCCAGAAAGAGACACATTGTTAACTTAGCTACCCAGCTGGAAACCAGAACTTGCTTCCAAACCCGAAGCAGTCCTTCTCCAATTTTGCACTTTGACGATGACGATATGAGAGACTTAGCCGGGCCTCACGAGGATGCCGTTGTGATCGGGGCAGCGATCGCAGGAGAAGAGGTTCGGCGTATCTTGATAGATACCGGGAGTTCAGCTAATATCATCTTTGCCTCAACTTTCTCCAAATTCCGAACGCGGCCGGTACTCGAGCGATCCGACCGTACCATCGTTGGGTTTACGGGAACAGCAGCAGACGTCGTTGGAGAATTCGAAGGTGTGGTACAATTAGGCCGCGGCCCGTTTAAAAAAGAGGTCACCGTGCTGTTCGTAGTGGTCGACGCGCCGGCGTCGCACAATGCTATTCTAGGACGATCTTGGATATCACGCATGCATGCAGTGACTTCGACTATTCATCAGTGTGTAAAGTATGTGGTCGGCAACAACATCGGAGTTGTGCGAAGCAGCCAGAAGACGGCCCGAGAGTGTTACCGAGCTGCGTTGGCACCAAAGACAGACCAAGATATGTTCCCATCCCATGCATAGCAATTAAGGGGGGGCTCCCCCGGATTGCAGCCGGTGGACGACCCTCGGGAGACCCCAAGTCTTTTGACAACCGACGAAGAATGCGAGCTGCATCATTTTGCAGATGGAAAAGAGTTGCGGGTCGGGATGAATATTTTACCGACTTTCAGAGAACAGATGTTAGCTTTGCTTCGGGAGAATCTTGATTTATTCGCGTGGTGTTCTGGGGACGTCACGGGGGTACCCGAATCATTTGCGATTCACAAGTTGACCGTAAACAGGAATGTTAGACCAATAATTCAGAAGCGACGAGCTTTCTCTCCCGAGAAAGCAGAGGTAATTTCGCAGGAAGTCGAAAGGATGACCGGCGTCGGACATATCATAGAAGCGCGATATCCTTTGTGGATATCAAACCCCGTTCTGGTAAAAAAGAAAAGCGGGAAATGGAGAATGTGCGTAGACTTTACCGATCTCAATCGGGCGTGCCCGAAGGACCCTTTCCCGATGCCACGGATCGATCAACTGGTAGATTCAACATCGGGCAATAAGCTACTGTCTTTTATGGACGCCTATGCCGGTTACAATCAAATTAAACTGCACCCCGCGGATCAGGAGAATACCACATTCATTACGGGCCGAGGGCTATACTGCTACAAGGTAATGCCCTTCGGACTAAAGAACGCGGGAGCGACGTACCAAAGACTGGTTAACCGAACTTTTGAAGACCAGATCGGGAGAAACATGGAGGTATACATCGATGACATGTTGGTCAAAAGTACAACCGACGTGGATCACCTTACCGACCTCAGAGAGGCATTTGATAACTTGCGAAGGGTAAACCTAAAGCTAAACCCAGAGAAGTGTTCTTTTGGTGTTCGGTCCGGGAAATTTTTGGGGTTCCTTGTCAGCGAAAAGGGCATTGAAGCCGACCCTGTTCAACTCCGAGCCTTAGCAGACATGACTCCTCCTCGGAATGTGAAAGAAGTCCAGATTCTGACCGGGCGACTAGCCGCATTGAATCGTTTCATCTCTCGATCATCTGACAAATGTGCCCCGTTTTTTCAGGTCCTTCGACAGGTAAAAAACTTCACGTGGACTGACGAATGTGACAAAGCATTCTTGGGGATTAAAGAGTACCTATCGTCCCCAAACCGACTGACCAAGCCCACGGCGCATGAAACTTTATTCCTCTACGTGGCAGTGACGGATTACGCAGTCAGTGCGGCACTGATCAGCGAGTCCGGGCCAGTTCCGACAGCTGTTTACTATATAAGCAAAAGTTTGCTTGACGCCGAAACTCGATACTTAAAGCTCGAAAAAGTGGCTCTGGCTCTGGTAACGGCTGCAAGGAAGATGCGCCCTTACTTCCAGGCGCACCACATTGTCGTCCGCACCTCGTTTCCACTAAAATACGTTTTCCAACGACCAGATATGTCCGGAAGGATAGCCAAGTGGTCGGTCGAGCTAGGGGATTTCGACATTGAATTCGAGCCCCGAACTGCGATTAAGGGACAAGCCTTGGCAGATTTTTTGGTCGAATTCCATTCCGAGCGACCCGAACAAGAAACGCCCCCACAAGAAGCTGCGGGGGGCGAATGGACTATCCGTACCGATGGAGGAGCCAACGTTAGTGGTTGTGGGGCGGGAGTTCAGATCATTACTCCTTCGGGTTTAAGTATGTTTCAGGCCATCCGTTTTGGCTTTCACACGTCAAACAACGAAGCAGAATATGAAGCGGCTTTGGCTGGATTGCGATTGGCACAAGTCTGTGGGGCGAGGCAAGTGCGCCTGGTAAGCGACTCCCAACTTTTGATAAACCAGGCCTCGGGGAATGCAGAGGCACGGAAAGAACACCTGGTGCAGTACTTAGCGGCCTTAAGAATTCTGGCCGCATCCTTTGATAAAATCAGGTACGAACATGTCCCCCGAAGTGAGAATATGACGGCAGATTCTTTGGCAACGGTTTCATGCTCGAGCAGTTATCCTTGGGTGATAGAACAAGAAAGTCCGTCCATTTTTAAACGACATGAGCTCAATAACCGACCCGAAATCGCGTGTCAGATCTCTTCAGTTGCGAATTCTGATTGGCGGCGGAATATAATCGCGTTTCTAGCCGGAGGGCAGCTCCCCGATGATGCGGCCTCGGCTCGCAAATTACGTAACAAAGCCAGGGGATACGTTCTTTTGGGGGATGTGCTGTACAAAAAATCCTTTAGCCGACCCCTGCTTCGATGTCTAGGTTTCAATGAATCCCAAGTAATTTTGTCTGAGCTACACGACGGGGAGGGCGCGGCTCACTGCGGGTACAAGTCTTTGATTAGAAGAGTGTTTCTCGCCGGGTTCTATTGGCCGACCATGACGACAGACGCGAAACTCGTGGTGAAAACTTGCGATACGTGTCAACGGTTCGGGAATGCGATCAACGTGCCCGCAACTCATCTGGAATCTATATCCGAGGGATTACCCTTTGACCGATGGGGAATCGACTTGGTCGGGCCGTTACCCATGGCTTCGGGGGGAAGACAAACGATCGTCGTCGCGGTCGACTATTTTTCAAAATGGATCGAGGCTGAGCCCTTATCTGCTACGAAAACTAAAGACATTATCAAATTTATCTGGGCGAACATTTGCTGTAGGTTCGGGGTGCCCCAACGGTTGACCATGGACAACGGACCACAATTTGATAGCGCGGAAATGCGAGCATTCTGCACAACGCATAATATCCGACAGTGTTTCTCCACGCCCTTTCACCCGCAAGCGAACGGTCAGGTCGAAGTCACGAATCGAACCATTCTGGATGGCCTCAGGAAGAATCTTGAAGGGAAAGCTGGCAAGTGGCCTGACTACTTACAGGAAGTGTTATGGGCTTACCGAACGACACCCCGCACGGCGACCCAGGAATCACCCTTTGCCTTGGTGTATGGTATGGACGCGGTAACCCCCGCGGAATCCATTTTTCCCTCTTTCAGGGTCGGCACTTATCAGCCAGCGATGAATGATAATGCCCGCCGGCTAGAGCTGGACCTCATTGACGAAAAGCGCCACCGCGCCCACTTAAACACCTTACACTACCAGACTTTGATGAGAAGTCGGTATAGCACCAAGGTCCGACGTCGGGAGTTTAAGGTCGGAGATAAGGTTTTGCGACGGGTTTTTCTACACACAAAAGACAAGAGCCTCGGGAAACTCGCACCAAACTGGGAGGGACCTTATGAGATAATTGAAAGAATCCGGAGCGGAACGTACCGTCTACAGAACCGACACGGACAACTTCTCAGGCTACCATGGAACATTGAGCATCTGAAATTATATCTTGAATAATTTGTAATTGTTTGAATTTCATAGTCTTGTATTTTTAGTCAGCTTTGTAATGATCGGGGGTGCACTCTTTCCTACCTTGGTGGCGCGAGGAGGTTTTAACGAGGCACCGGTCAAAACCCGAACCCCGTTATTGATTATGAAAATTCTTTGCCTTTTAAAAAATCGATTCATTATAACGGTGTGCGGCTGACGAGCTGGGCCCCGTAATCTAAATTTAAATCGATCTACAGAACTCTCAAAGAGTTTTTCGGTTTTACCGATCTACATTTTGGCTTTCCAGACCTTCTGGATTGACCTTCGATAATAAGTCGATCTACAGAACTCTCAAAGAGTTTTTCGGTTTTACCGATCTACATTTTGGCTTTCCAGACCTTCTGGATTGACCTTCGATAATAAGTCGATCTACAGGACTCTCAAAGAGTTTTTCGGTTTTACCGATCTACATTTTGGCTTTCCAGACCTTCTGGATTGACCTTCGATAATAAGTCGATCTACAGGACTCTCAAAGAGTTTTTCGGTTTTACCGATCTACATTTTGGTCGTCCAGACCCTCTGGATTGACCTTCGATGATAAATCGATCTACAGAACACTCAATAAGTTTTTCGGTTTTGCCAACCTACATTTTGGTCTTCCAGACCCTCGGGATCGACCCGCGATGATAAATCAATTTACGATTTAACCGATCAATTTACTTTTCGAAAACTCCTTTTTTGGTTTTCCCGACCTACGTTTTGGCCTTCAAAACATACAATTTGTCAAACCATATTGCAGTAGTTAATTAGATCACAACACAGTACTTAGGAAAATAAATCATCACCCATACAGGGGGCCCCGTGGCCCCCAAAATGAAATAGGTACAGTACAGAATCGGGGGGCCGCGGCCCCCAAAGGTCTACAAACACATTTTCGAAACAAAAAAAAAAACACAAAAAAAAGGGGAGCTGATTCAATCATCCCCACCTTCTTCATCTCCCTCCTCAGTTCCCTCTTCATCATCCGCCCCATCGGACTCCTCCACTACAATCCCCTCGGGACGATCCTTTTCCGGCACATCAAGCCATAACGAGCCAAGGTGAAGCTCCGGGTATCGGTTGTGGAGTGACAGCACATATGCCGCCTTGGTGGCTGCAGCATCTTGGTCCGACCATAGTCTGCATCGTTCGAGGTAGGCTTTGTTAGAGGATTTCAGCTTGTGAACCTCCGACGCTAGGGCTGAGGCGCTTTCTTCTGCAGTTTTTCTCGCCGACTCGGCCAACTCCCTCGCCTGTTTTGCCGCTTCCGCGGCAGCCTTAGCTTCGTTGGCTAGCCTCTCGGCCTCGGCAATCTGACCTTTCGCCACGGCCAGAGCCTCCTCTGCGGTCTTCGCCTGCGTAGAGAGACGAGAAATTTTCGCCTCAGCTGCGGATAACTTCTTGCCAAGCCCTCTAGCCTGGCGCTCTTTCATAGCAATCGGAACCAGCAAGCTGTACAACGACAATGCCAGCCCATCTGTGCTCCGAAGCGGGTAAGGGTGCGGACTGCCCATCGTCGTTAAAACCGGGAATTTTGGACCGCTCGACGACGAAGCGTCAGGGCCAACAGCCTCAGGAGGCTCAGTATCGTCCGGGATAGAAACCACATCGACCGAAGCCGGATCCCCACCTTCAACATGGTCCGAAAGCGCGGGCCTTGAAGCAATCGCCTCAGCACTGACTGCCACCCGATCCTTTGCCACAGACTTGGATTTCTTTGGCTTGGACCCTTCCACCTCCGCGCGATTCTTCCTCTTCGGCGCTGCGACCGGGTTCTGATTCACCTCCGCTGGATCAGCCACTGGTGCGGCCGCCCTAATCGGGTTGCTCTCAGCTTCGGGTCCGACTTCAGGCCCCTTCCCGTCCTCCTCTGACTTGGGACGCTTGCTGGGTGCCTTATTCCGCTTAGGCAAATACAGTATGTACCCAGGGCGGCCGGTTCGGATGAACATCTCGTCGAGGTTCGGAGGTTCCCGCAGCTGTTCAATGGTTAGCACCTCGGATGAGCACCGCCAAAGGTTGCTCATGAACAGATTCTTGTCCATGAAGGTGCGGTGCATGCCTCGACCCCAATTCGTCCGGGCATAGTTTCTCAGCACCTCAAAGGTGTCTTCCGCAGCTGTGGCATGGTCCTTCTTCACCCCCTGCAGCCAGTCCTTCGACACTACGCAGCGGATCAGAACGTTAAAAAAAAAAAAAAAAAAAAAAAAAAAAAAAAAAAAATGGGCAGTACCATCATGGACCCAAGTCCGCAGGATTTTCCTCGGGTTTTCCTTCGTGTATGGAAGCCCGTTCTCCCAACACCCGCTCAAAAAAACAAATCGATGCTTCCACCCCTTGTCCCCCTCTAAAAAGTCGTTGACAATTTTCCATTTATTGCCAAGAGAGGAATAGAAGAAGGGTGACTTCGGGGATTTCGACAGACCCGACATGGCGATATACTCCTCCATCGGCATGGCTCGACCAGAGAGGCGGGAAGCCATGATGCAGGACATTAGGGTGTACCACGCATTAGGCGTCAGCTGGGAGGGGCAGATTTGAAGAGTGCGAAAGTAGAGCGCGATCTCGGGGTCCAAGGGAAATCGCAGACCCCAGTTGAACAATTCGGTGAACACCACGATTTCTCTGGGTCTGACGTGAATGGGTGTCTCCCCCGGGGTCGGGAATCGAACGGTGACACATTCAGGGATTCCCCAGCGAATCAGCATCTCCTCGTGATCGGACTCAGGGAAGTAGAGGTACTTCCCCTCGAAGAGAGAAACTACGTCCCTGGTCAAAAGCCAGTCAAAATACTTGGTCGAAACGGCAGATTTGACCGCCTCGGGCCAGGGATCATCCTGATTGTTAGCGACGTGGCAAGCTGCGGCAACACACCCCCCCGCGGGAGCAATATCGACCTCGGGCTCTCCAGCTTCAGGGGTCGGAATCGGGTCAGAACAGCGGTCAGCAGCTGCATTAGTATCAGACGGTCGAACCTGGGAGGAAGAAGCATCGGGAATACCGCGAGCCATGGCTTTATGAGCCTCCTCAACCTGCTTAGGTGTCAGCTGCATTTTGGGCAGACCTAAAAAAGTGACCGCAGTGTTAATACCGGTCCGAATCCCTCTAATCGAGGGCGTAAGCTGAACCATTTCAGGACTATTACCTCCTTTCGTGTATTGCAGTAACTCGTCTTCCCCCATAGTCAGAAAGGTAGATTTACGAGCACGTCGGGAAATAGGCAAGTTTGTGGAGGACTGGGTCGGATTTTCCGGGCGAACCGATGGGGAATGGAAAGAACTGTCGCTAGAAGAAAGGACGATGGGCTCTGGAGATTGACCGGCTTCGGGAGTTGTAGAAATGGAGAGATCGGAAGCAAGGAAAACTTCTGCGGGAACCGGGATAGCTAGAACGGGATCGTGAGGAGGTGGAGCGGGAACGAAAGGTTTGGAGTTGGACCCCCAGATCAGGCCAGCGCGTCGGTATTCCTCTGCTCTATCGCCAATACTAGACCACTGTTCGAAGCTCCACTCAGATCCTTTTTTCTTGGTGGGTTTTTTCTGTGACCGTCCGGGTTTCATGCAACAAGAGCCAAAACTAGGAAGGGTCGGGCGAGTTCACTCTCTCTCTAGAAATGCTCTGGCAGCGTTTTCTCTCTCTAAAAAGCTTCTGAGAGGCACAGAAGGCTTTGGGGTATTTATAGGGAAGCATGGAAGAGCGGGGGATATCAATCGACAGAAACACAGCGGGAAGGCGAAGAGTCTCCTAGGATCCTAGTCTGTCAGAGGGATGGGCTATCAACCCTCGACACGTGTCAATCCGGGTCTGATGAGCTTTGACGTAAGCACCCGTCACAAGTACCGTGTGGGAGTGGGCCGTCGCTACCAGGCCCGGTAATAAGGTTTGGCCCAGTAGGAAAGGCTTAAAGTTAAAAGCCCACAAGACCAGAAGATGAGACGCGTGAAGAAGTCCGAAGCAGTAACCCCACGCGTCGGAGAATTGAGACCGACGGGATCGGAATCCCATGATGGGGGCAAGTGACCGGCGAAAATACTTCTGGAAAGTCTCCGCTCCTGATAGTTCCCGAAGACTGGGGGGCTACTGATGAGGGCAGAATTCGCCGATTCAAGAAATAGGGGTAACAATGTAATAGACAATAGTTAATATGATTATTTGAGTAGACGAAGTTCTTTAGGGACTAATATGCAAAAACAAAAGTAGCAAAAGGGGCCCATCGACATGTGATGATGGCCCATAGAACTTAAGCGGGTCCTCAAAACTTTACTATAAAAGGAGGACCCTTTTTGCCTAAAATGGTATGGAATATTTTCTTTACTAAAGACTACTTTATCTCTCTATACTTTCTCTCTCTAGACTCCTCTGACGCTATATTCGAAATAAACTCTTTTATCAGCTATTTACTCATCACATACATACATAGGTTCTAGAAATTAAATTTCAAACACACACTTAAGCTTTTGAAATTATGAATAACTTAAATTAACAAAATAATAACAAATACAAGAATTTCACACTTTGGATTATACAAGCATTTAACATGGATGATATATATATATATATATATATATGATATTCTTAATGTAACAATAACAAAAAATTATAAGAACACTAAAGATAAGTTCACACATTTTGCACAAAACTTCTCAAGAACATAATACAAGTTGTCATATGTATCTTTCAGCTCTTAATATTCCTCTTAATGTTTTTTTTATGATTTCCTCGCGAGAATTTCTCAATTCTAAAATCACTTAATTACTTAAGATATTACTCGTTCTCTCTAGTTGTTACCTCGTTAGGTGATGTTATTTCATCATTAGTTTTTTTCCACTTCATCTCTCATAATAATATTTGAATTCTAATGCAATACATGGGGTCTGGTTGATGATATATGCAGTTGAATTTACAACTTCTGCCCAAATCCTTTTGTAAATTATAGTCGTAACATACACCTCACTCTCTCAAACAAGATTATGTTTGACCTCTAGCAATACCATTTTGTTGAGGAGTTACTTCACGGTTATGTCATCATCAGTACGAGTTTAGAACGATAACTAGTGAATGGTTCATTCATAAATTCTAAACCATTGTAAGTTTTATTTTCTTCAACATCTTCCCATAGTAATTCTGCACCGAATTATTTTAATTGAAATCAATTAAATGCTTTATCTTTAGACTTCAAAACTACAACCCATATTTTCGTTGAGTATTTATATATTATATACACAAAGTACCTAACATATTCGATTTCATGATGCACTGAAGGTCCTTGAAGATTTGAATGAACATACTCTAGCACATCTTGAGTTTTATGGTTGGTGGTTCTAAATTTGAATCTCTTACTTTGCTCATCACACAATTCTCACATAATCTTGGCTTCTTAAATTTATCATCATTCAACAACTATTGTTTCCTAAGTTCATTTAGTAATATTTCATTCAAATTTCCTAACCTCATATGAATCAACTTGGCATAATCACACTCAACACTATACACATCTTTAGCCACAAGGTCCTTTGAGAAGTAATACACCATTAATTATATTAAGTTTTATAACAGCTACCGATCCTTACAAAACCTTAACTATACCATTTACACCCCCATAGTAATACCCTTTCATCTATTATTCCAATAAATAAAATATATCTTTTACCATCATGACATATCTCATATTTGTTACGATTATTTCACTTCATTCTCCCCATAACTTTTACTACACATGGCTCATTATTCCCCAGTATGACCTTATAACCCTTAAAATTCTTCAAATATTAAAATTAAATCATATGGAATGATGTTTTTGAGTCTAACACACACTTGTTACCATACATGCAATTAGAAACCACAAATACATAAATTATAGTCATAATCGTCAGAAGCCATTGGGGCATCTTTAGCTTAAATATTTTGTTGATTATGTTATGTATTCCTCTCATGACAGTTCTCCATGATATGGCATCCTCTCTTATGGAACTAACATTTCACTCAGTAGTTGACCCTTTAGATTTAGATCTTGAGTTTTCTATGTTATCATTTGTATATTTATTTCCAAGCTTTCATCTCATACTCAAGCCATCTCCAATAAAGTTACTCTTCAAAACAACTTTCCTTTGAAGATACTCTGAATTTAGAGTGCTCTTTACTCGAGACATGGTAAGAGTTTTTTTCTATGAATTGTAATGTTAACAAAGTACTCGTACAATTTTTAAGAAAGAGCTCAAGATAATAGTCATTTGATCCTCATCTTCAACCTTGACTCATATTGTATCCAAATAAAAATGATCATACTGAAATTATCTTAGTTTTTTCTAGATCTCTTTGCTGTCACTCGTAGTTAGAATACATCCACTTTACAAAATCAAATCTATTTTCTAAATAGTATTCGTCTAAATAGATTAAAACTTATGATGAATCCCCATAAAAATAGATTGTTTAGATGTATTCCCAAGTAATTCATCATTCAAATTCAAAATTATAGCACTATGGGCCTTGGATAACACTTTGACATCTACCTCTCTTGTATCTTTTTTCATAAAGGATGACAAATAACCCCTCATGTACAATTAAATATATAATTTTAATTATCTGGAGATTAAAATTATCATCTCTAGTGAATTTATCAAAATAAAACTTCATTAAAGTTATAAAAATATTTTCATCATCTTCGTGTTAAACACCGTGGATTAGTTGGTTTCCAGTTCTACGTCTAGATATCGATGCTCACTACACAGCTTATTAGGGAAAAATCCAAAATCATAATAAATATTTTTTATCTTCATTACTTGTTATGGAAATCAATGACTTATAAAGTTTCAAGAAATCAAATTTCACACATGAACTTAACCTCATGCAATTAAGAATAACTTAAAAAACAAAAAAACAATCAATATAATATTATGTAGGTTAAATTATGAATCAATCTACATCCACACACCGATAAATATGATTTAAAGAACACTAAATACAAGCTCAAACACTATATACAAAACTTTTAATGAATATTGGTACAAGATTTTAGAGGTATCTTCTAGTTCTAAATATTCCTCTTAGTGTGTTTTTATAATTATCTTTAAAAAAATATAAACATATCAGGTACAAGTTCTAAATATTCCTCTTATTGGTACAATAGCAAACCAAAGCAATTACAACAACTTGTACAAGTATAATGATAAACAACCATGACAAAATAGTAAACATATCAGCGGTAACAAAATTGTATTACATTGACACATTAATTGTTATCCATTTAAATACAAACCAATACATAAAAATCAGTTTCATACTAATTTTAAATTAACCAAATGTTGGAGCTACCCGAGACTAAACCATATCTTGAAGTCGAACCCTCTTTTCAAGCCAAACTTTCTTAATGGTCGAACCCACTTTTAGGTAAATGTTGAGACTTAAATTAAGTCGAGACCAAACTTAAAATATTGAGATTGAAGGCATGTCGAGGTTGGGACATTTGTAGTGACCACACATTACTACTCGAGATTGACACTCTACATTGGCCAAACCCTTTACACGGAAACCAATACTCATATGAAGCTCATGTTCTATCTTCAATCACTTTGAGACTACTTATAACATATAAATATACTAAATCGAAAAAACTTATTTTCTACAAATAATAAGTTACAAACATTAATAGACACACATACATGTTGTAAACTGTCTAGCAATCGTATGTAGAGTTTAATCATATTAAAAAATGTTAAGAAATTTATTTATAAATTTAAACAAACGTCTCATCGATGATACCATAGTTTCTTAAAATATAATCACATTTAGTTATAAGTAAGCATAATATAATATTATAGATTTCACGAGTTCAGTAAAAATATATTCATATTCAGTATTATATGTTAATGACATATGTATGGACATAAACAACATGAACATGTTGTAAACCACACAAAAAGAAAACTATGTTAAAGTATTATAAAATATTTGGTTGATGCACTTTATTTGTTAGGAATCTAGATTCATTGGCATTGATGTAATATAGAATTTTCACAAGATACACATTAAAACATGTTGCAACAAGCTTAAGGATTATTTGATAGAAAAATGAGACAAGTTCTCTCAAATTCAATGTCCTAAGTTTAATTTGAAAATTCAAGAAATGTAAAAAAATAATATAAGTTTCATAAACTAAAAGTTTGATATATGATTTTATATATATATATTTAAAATATGGAATCATAGGTATATATTGTTATAGTCTAGAGATGGATAATGATATTACAGTAGTAAATTCTCTCTTGTGTATTAAAATCTTAAAATATAACACGAGTGACATATATTAGACAATTAAATATGTAATTTATCCCTTATGACTCTATATATCTTGTGAATATTATAATAATTTGTGTAACTTAGAGCTGTGTAATTGAAACGTAAGTTTATAACAAGTTCTAAACACATCCAATAATGAAGAGATAGTTAGTTTGTTACCGTTATAAAAATCAAGATAAAGCAAGTAAAAACTAAATATATATTTTAATTTTCAAATTATAAGTATAAAAAGTTTAATCTTCTTTTGTATTCTCATTTATCAAAACTATAACGTCCAATATATTTCACTAACACGTCAATTTGAAACTTCTTAGTTATAATATATACCATTTCAAGTAGAAATGTTATAGCTTTTCAGTTTGTTTTGGTATGTAATATATATTTTTAATACTATTTTGTATGCTTTGTATGAATTCAAATTAAATGATCTCAAGTCAGATAAATATGTTATGATTATAAGATCATTTAATTCCCATGATGCAATTATAAGAAGCCTAATTTCAATTAGGTGATAAATGTCATCATGATTAATGTGAGAAATGTTGCGCATATCTCTAAGTAGCTTAGTCTTCTATTGATTATTGTCTACATTGATAAAAAAAATTTAGATTATTTATTTATATAATATTATAAAAGCTCATTTTTGTTGATATATTATTCTGGTAGAACTAACGATATGAGTATAAGATCGTAATAACTTGTTATTTGGGATGTATTAGTAAATTTTAATTAAATGTATTCTATTTATTGTAAATATCTAGTATGATAATAAGTATAATTGAGTTTATGGTTAAATCTAAACTGTAGGATAATAATATGATAGTATCATAGACTTAAGTCGTATATATATCATGTTGGTATATGTTTTAAAATTTTGTTTGAACATGATGATATATTCAGACACATACTATGGGAATACCCATGTAAAAATAATGGTATAGCTATAAATTACTAAAACAAACGGCTTATAATTTTTCACTAGAAAAACATACCATAGTTTTTTATGTTTATAAAATTAAGGGAAAACATGGTTTACAGGTGAAAACAATCTTATAAACATGTGTTTGATAACATGAATGATGTTTCTTTGTCGGACAACCATTTGATCAAAATGCAGTCGGTTGCGGGTAGTTCATATATGAGAAACCATGCAAGCAAATACCTTATTTTTTTGTTTTGTTCCTTCATGAAGTTCATTTGGCATATTTCTTAAGCCATTTAGTTGCGATTTCTAACATATTCGTTGTCGTTCTAATATCCATTCAAACCCGTATCTCGCTCCAAATTATATAACTAAATAATCAATCATAGAATACATCTTGGGTTATTTCAAGATTATATCCACACACATGAGACGTGTGGTCAATCTCAACACAAGTGATTATGTCCATCCTTAGATGCCTACATTTCATGCCAATCCGTGAAAAAAATTGTGCTTTGATGTTATATACAAGCTCTAAATAGTAGTTATCCACGACATAGGAATAACCCTTGGTCTAAAGTAATCGTATGCACTCTTATTTTACCTCGAATCTTTGAATGCCACACTTATAAATTTGTATGGGTTGCTTACTTATTAGAGTGATAGTTCTTGAGCTAGTTCATAATGGGAAATATATTCTTGAACAACGGTAAGTCATAATTATGTATCACCCAATCCCAAACATATGTTTCCCTCATATAAACTCAGTTAACCTATTAAATTAATAAAGAGTTGTTTTTTGCGGTTACATTCCAAAGCAACCTTGAAATGAGGGAACAATTCCATGATCTTAAATCTCTAATCCCAAGTCCACCTTCAACCTTTAGTAAACATACTTCATCTCAAGAAACTAAAGGATTTTTAAAACACTAAAGGAAAGTTCGACACAATTTAATAATTTGTGAGCTTACCGATGCCAATATAGAAAAAAATGACAATCAAAATACCTAGATATCTTAGAGGATCGATCGAATCAACTCAACTATACCAGTATAAAACAAGGATGATGAAAATTCTCAAACTGATTTTATCAACGAGAGGACCAAAGTACATGACCTTTAAAGAGGCATGAGCTAATGAAATTTTAAGGTATCATAATATCGTGGATCCTTGCACTAAATATGTGTTGTGTTCAATATCTCTAATTGATCGTGAATATATTATAGTCAAATAGTTGTTAGATTTGATGATACCTAAATACAACCTCAACTTTGAACCAAAATCATCAAGACAACTCATAAGAATCCCAATCGATGGCTCATCCCTCCTCTTAACAACATAAAGTCATCCGTAAAAGCAAGATGCATATTTTATAGGCTACCCATTTCATATGAAACTTAAATGTTGGAATCTTTATTGATAAGTCTATATGATACTAAAAACAAATGATAAAAAGTTATGCAGATAGAGATCACCTTATCACAACTCCTTCCTCCCTTTAAAAATTATATGAATGTTTTCATTACTTCAAAATGAATAAGAATGAGACATTATGCACTCCATTATCCACCGAATAAACTAATTAGATAATCCCAGCTCTTTTAAAACTTATTCTAAAAATCCTAAGATATTGTGTCATATGCTAACGAAGGTCGATCTTAATGATGCATATTGGTGAAATTTGATTTTGATTATATCAATGCATCAATTATTGCATGAGATGTATGTTATCTGTCATCAACTATCCCGATAAAAAATGGATTAATTTATAAAAAAAATATTGTGTAAAGCGGTCGTTTTATAATCAATGATGGAAGTAAAGTGGCTTGACTTTAGAATTAAAGTTATAATAAAGTGATTAAGTTTATTTAAGAGACATGATTGTGCAAAAAAATCTCTAATATGAGCACTAAGGTCCACACTAATATCATTCCAAATGGGTTTTATAAAAAATAAAAAAAAACACGGGGACCAAGGGACTTGTCTCTCCCGATATTGTTAAAAGTCATCTAAATTTCATCTTTGTTAATACTGAGTTACATTAGCTGTCATTGCTCATCTCCAATGCAAGAACCATACCCAAAGATCTCGCTATCCACCGACTCATTCTCTATTCAGATTCTGAGAAAATTCTTAAAATATCCGACAAAGACATTCACCACTTGTTTTTTCGATGTAGACAAAGTACCATTTTCTAACGATACAACTACAATATAATTTTTCTCTGCATTATGTTTAAATAATTAATGGATAAATTCGTGTCATTTATACCCTTCATGAAATGCATATTCTTGGATTTTTGTTAAAAAAACTCAATTATACATAACTAAAGAGGAAAATACTTTTCTGAAATTTCATAATCTCGCTTAATAAAATTGTATCTATAGGATCAAGCTGGAACTGAACCATAACTGTTATGTTATTGGACTCTATGAACCTTATATTATGGTATTTTATACTACATCAACAAATATTAACTTAAAAGGTCAATAAATGTATATTATTAAAGATGAATTAATCATCATCTTTTTTAATACGCTAATTAAAACTTCAATTATTAGAGTTTTTTATTTTATTTTTTTCTAAAATCATTTCAAATTATTATAACTTTTAAATACAATATAAAATGTCATTTTGAACATTTTTTAAAATATCATATAAATTATCTATGATTGTTCAAAAGAATCACAAAATCAATTAGAATGAATCCACATGAAAGTAAAAAAAATTACCGTAAATATTATGTATCTTCTATGTTAACATTTACGAGTTTGTAATTAAAAAAAGGATTTAACGATTAAATCTTATAGTTTGACTGCATGCGGTTTTGTATAGTTTTTTATCCTAAAATTTAAAATTTTATTTCTTATTTGCGACTCTTGGTGGGACGACAAAATACATATTTTTTTAACTTTGCTAAAACTAGATAGTTGTTGAATAATTTTTTAATTTCTATCGACTACAATTGACACATGAAGAATCGATTGAAAAAGTCATTATGAGTACTCTAGAATATAAAGTGTCGAGATTTGTAAAATAAAAAACTAATGTAACAAAATCAAACTTGTGTCATAATCATAAATTTTTATATAATAGTTAAAATCAAAAGACGTGTCACTTTTTTCATATCACCTAATCAATTTATATGGTTCGTACAAAATTATATACGCTAAAAATGGAGATTATGGAATTTTTTTCTAAAAATCTGAACTTTATATACACATTATAGCAAAAATAAAAGGTAAAAATACAAGTTGTTAATAAAATTACTGAAATCTTAATTAGGACAAGCTATTTCCCCCTCAATTTTTTTTATTTATATTTCGGTATAATCAACCATGTTGTTAGTTTTTCTAATTTTCTCTTTATAAAAAATAATCATTTCTCTGTAATAAAATTTAGAGAAGTTTTACCTCTCTCACAAATCAACCAAAAACCCAATATGAGAGAAGTTTTCAATTTTCAGCAACTCACCTTTACTCCTCAGACCACTAGCTTTGATTTCCTCACCAAACAAATGACATTGGATTTCCTCATCAAACGTTAGTTGAATCCAATCAATTATCTTCTCTTTATATACTTCACAACTTCTTTCATCTCCTCACATTAGCTCTTATATCCTCACTACAAATTATCCTC
Organism: Limnanthes douglasii subsp. nivea; assembly: GCA_036936605.1. Taxonomy (NCBI): domain Eukaryota; kingdom Viridiplantae; phylum Streptophyta; class Magnoliopsida; order Brassicales; family Limnanthaceae; genus Limnanthes; species Limnanthes douglasii. The sequence continues at coordinate 179,720,538 of JAUPFV010000005.1, read as the reverse complement.
AAACTCGTGTATAACTTCTACGCTCCTTAGTTTATATCAGTTCTCGATTTCTTTAAATCGATTTTTCTACATCGATTTGTTAGCTCCATCAAATAAGGATGTTCAGGTAAGGTAAATATATTTATTTAAATTGTTAATTTATTCTTTCATTTCTTGGTTTATGAATAAGTGTTGTTTTTAATATATTATAGGTTTTGCATCTGTAGTTTCTCTGATTCTAGGTTTTTTTTTTGGTTCGTAGAAAAATGTTATTTTTACAGTTTAAAATCTTTGTTCTTTGTCATTTTTTTACATCGATTTCAATTTAGTTTCTTCTTTCTTCCATTTTTATTTTTAGTATCAGGTTTTTACTTTTGGAAATTATTGTGTTTGTGTTTTTATTTGTAGACTCTTTATAGTTTTGCAGATTTTCATTTCCTTTGAGTTTATGTCATTGCTTGCTTAATGTCACTAGGAACAATCTATTTTAAGCAGACACAGTTCTCAATAATTCTAATTTGTTGTACTAAAAATGTTCTATTTGGTTCATTGATCTAAAAATGTTTATATGAATTTGCACAAGTGGTTACAAGTTTTTGCTCTATTATAGTAACCATCGATGGTTTTAACATGTTTTATGCTTTATCATCGTAGTACTTATATGCGGCCTTAAACTTAATTATCGGATTGTTATATGAATTACTTTCTCATTTTCCAACATCCTAGGTTTTCAAAGTTTTTGGAAAACTATTGTAAAGGCATCAACGAATTCATAGATGAAGACCGTGTAAGTTAAGTGCTTATAGACGATATATTAGCTGCCTTTTATTTATTTATTTTGGTGTGACTGCTATAATATTTCATATATTAAACATTTATATTTGATTAATACTATTAGTTTAATTCTATAATGAGATACTAAATATACATGTTCTATAATTTTTAATCACCAGAAATAACTTGTCATGTGAAAAATGAATTCCACCAAAATATACGGGGAAAGTTTATGATTTTTGGAATCTTAGGTCTTCAACATGTTTGTGAATACAAATACAAAAATAAGTTTGTTACTGCTTATTTCATGTTTCATGTTGGTTCAAGTTTCATGTCTAGCTCAAGTTATTGTTTAGTTACTGCTTGTTTTTTTTGTTTTAGTTCAAGTTACTGCTTGTTTCATGTTTTAGTTCAAGTTTCATGTGTTTTTTTCATGTAGTTCAAGTTACTGTTTAGTTACTGCTAGTTAAGTTTATTTTAGTTCAAGTTACTGCTTGTTTCATATTTTAGTTCAAGTTTTTTTTTTAAGTTTGTTTAAGTTTAAGTTTCATGTTGTTTGTTTCATGTTCTAGTTCAAGTTACTACTTTCATATTGATTGTTTCATGTTTATCATTGCATATAATAAAAAACTCATAACTCTGAGGATCTTTCTAAAAATGATTCAACTTAAAATTTATTGAGTAACTCGTATATCCGCAAAATTGTCCAACGAGGCTTCAGTGATACGAACACAAAAAAAGTTTGAGAAAGCTTGTCTAACGATGCTTTAAATCGTTGCTTTAACATATAAAATATTTTTTATATATAAAAAATTAGGCATTCTTATATGAAAACCTATTTCAGAATCACCAATCGTTTTTTAAAATATTAGAAGGTGGTTTAGTGATGGGCCCTCAAAATCACATGATTTTATCTATAAACATTTGTAATTGATTCTGAGATAGACCCTCGAAATCATGTACATTTTAAAAAAATAACTATGTGATTTCGAAGGCTTGTCTTAGAATCATTAAAAAAAATCAAATATTGCATACAATTCCGAGATATGCTCTCAAAATCATGTATTTGTTTTTTAAAAATTATAATATTTGATTTTTTTTATATTGAGTTTATTATTATTATTATTTAATGTTTCCAATATATAATTTATTCATTTTGTAGCATGTAACATTAGAAAAATATTAAGGATTCGTAATTGACAAGCTGTAGCCACTAAAACTTGTTGATCCTGATCTTACGTCTAGATCGAGAAGGCATAATAGAAGACATGGTATGAGAGAGCTATCTTTGGTTCATATCCAGCAATCTGATTCCAAAGACGACGATAAAATTAAAAATGATCCATCAATTTTAGAGGCCGAGAAAGAGGTGTTTTTATCTAGATTTCCTCATATACGTCGGTCAAAGGTTTTACAAACCATATTGCATATCATGTTTATCATGGTCGCGTAATATTTTGTTTTTATTTATTTTTTTCTACGCAAGGTTAATATATTAGTTTATTTTTTTCCAGAAGAGATATAGAGGGATGTATTTTCAATTTTTTCACCGCTGGAACTACAATATAGTGTTAGAAGCTAACCAACCAAGATAAAGTACGTTAGGTTGTCAATACAAATTTATCGGGCCACTATTGGACGACCTCCACAACTGGAGTGCCAAAATACTTTTTGCAGCTGTATGTGTAGATTAATGTCATCATCAAACTACCTATTTTCATATTTAATTTGGTGAGATGACAGTTACACTCGACGATTTAGTCATCATTACCAGGTTACCGATAAACGGGAAACTAGTGGAGGTAGAAAAAAATAACGATCATGATGAGCGTGCCCGATTGGTAGATGACGTTATAGTAGTGCCATACACAGGATGCTTTAGCAGAGTTTGAATAATATAAAAATATCGGTATATAATTTACTTGGATCAGAGATCGTTTTTTCGACGAGCATTTTAATGATAAAAGTTGTCGACTGAGGATTTCGATATTGAATGATTCACCAAAACGTATATACTCTTTCTCTTTGGTTCATGCATCTTTGTAAACAAGAGTAGTATTTATGTAAAAAGGATTGGTTATATGTGATTGACGACTTAGAACCACTTGGAGAATATGCTTGGAGGATGCACATTACGACTAGGCTTTATAACGGGTTGTGTGTGGTTTCGAAACATGCCACGGAGATGATAAATAGATTCGTTCAACTTTTAGAGTGCTGGATTTTCTACCACTTCACCCGTTGGTAACCACCTCATTTGAATGGATTCTTTTCTTACAGGAAACACATATGTACACGAGAAACACTCAAACATAAAAATATGGTTGATCAATTCTTAGGACAACTTCAATCGTCCAGGATCACTCTTGATCACTTAGATATCTACGTCATATGTTTTCACTTTTCTCAAAAATATGTTTGATTATAGTATATGTTGTTTATATTCTAACTTATACTGTGTATTATATTTTGAAATACTTTATCATATACTTTTATGGACTATATTTTGTTATATGTTATATTTTAACCATATGAGTATTTTTAAATGTTTAAACCATTGGATGAGATAGCATAGTTTAATGGTGGACTAAAGTTCATGGATAAAACCGAGTCATACCAACCCCAAAAATTCTTACATAGGTTTAGATTTATCCAGGATTGTCCACCTTAATGGACAAAACCTGCAACTATGAGAGGTCACTTAACAAATATAATAATTAAATTTAAAAAGGTTGCATGGAATAATTGGTATCATCGAGTATTGTCGCTGGATCATAGAGGAACTCTAATCTAAGAATGTAATTTGATAAGTACGAACACACCATCGTATGATGAGTGAGTTCTATACAATATTTGGTATGTTGTACTAAATGCACTTAGAGATAATAATTTTCCTATAAGGGAGAAACCACAACATTCAACCCATTAAGATAATATTATCGGGGGGGGGGGGGGGTTATACCAAATCGTGGATATGTATGATTGCTGAGTATACACTATGACAAATGAAGAGTGTTGTGCTGCTTTATAAAAATAAATTGAGATTAGCCAAGTGTAAATAGGATAATGATGTTTTGTGATGGTGCATAATATTTTATGTTACTTTAGTTTGTGGATGATGTATATTTATAGATCATGATGTTAACTACTGATGTATGTTGTTATATGTTTAGAAACATTTTACTATTATTTACATCTGATGTATGTTTTATGTTAGTTTGTTGTTTCATGTTTAAATTATTTATAAAAAAACTTAAAACATCAACTCCAAGAGTCCCTCTTGTAAGTGTTTTCTAAATAAAACAACACCTAATCTCGAAGGATATCTTGGAATTAAGTCCTGATTTAAATACTATTTTTACAGAAGATTGAATCATAATTCCAAGGGTGTATACCTTAGAATTATGTGTTTTCTAAAACAATAACATTTAATTCTGATGGATCACCTAATAATTAAGTTATAATTCTTTTTTTACAGAAGATCGATTCATAATTCTGAGGTTCCTTCTCGGAATCATATATCATTCCCATTTCCATATTTATATGTTTCGTTATCTCATAATTCAACGCTTTCTCTTTTTTAATTGAAATATACTCATCACTCACGTTTGATAAAATAAAAGTACGTGTACATGACCTAAGACGTTTGTCTTTATTTCATTAATTCTTATGGATTACACTATCCATATCTGACACATATTGATATTTGACTATCCTTTTAGGATTATATTATCCACATATGACACATGTCGTTATCTGATTCATCTTATCATATTATGTTATCCTTAACTACTATATAAATAAGAGCTTCATTTCACAAGAGAAACAACCTTAAATACTAAAGAATGAAATTTGTGTGGAATACTATTGAAGATGAATATTTGAAAAAACTAGTCAAACTAGTAGGATGGCCGAATCATGGCAAGTTTTGTGATGACTTGATTTGGATGTTCTACTACCTAATGGGGGTTGATCTTTACGGTGAAGCAAAACCATCACATGGTACGTTATAGATAAAAAAATATAAAAATATCAAAAGACCCTAAGAACACATATGGTTTTTAATGTTGAACCGAAAAAATGACAATTTGCGTTTGAGTTGCACAATAGATTTGTCACCAACGAATTAACCAAAGACGAACTAAATAGCATTCCCGACAACAGCTCAACCAAAAGGATTTTATAGAAGAAAAAACAAGGGCATGAAAATGAAATTTAATGTACAAATAGATAATGTTGGTCGGAATATTTATTTTTATAAAGATTTATTTTTATGTTCACTTTAAGTTGTGCTATTTAATATATTTTGTACTTGTTTCAGCTTTTCAATGTTATTTTTTATAACATTTTATTTGTTAACAAGTTGTTTGAAGTATTAATAAAGTTAATAGTATCATAGAAGCAAATAAGAAAGATGGAAAAAAAAGGATACCATTTAAAAAGGTTTCAAAGTAAATGTCACAAAAGTAAATGTTACAAAAATTAATAGGAAATTAACTGGAAAAAAACTTGACTATTTTAATCCATATTAAATCCATCACTTGTAAGGCTTGTGTAGTTGGAGGTTTTAGAGGTTGGATACCTAAAAATAATAAAATCATCCATTGCAATAGAGGGAACCATATCTTAGCTTCTTTGACAACACTTTAAATACATGATGAGTAAACTAAATGTAATGGTCTATCGGAATATATAGTAAACCATTTATAAAAGAAATAGTTAGTATATAAGTATGTAACAATATATTAACTCTAGTCGTAGTAAGATACTCGTACGTTGATATAGTGATTGATGTGAACATGCACGACATCCATCATTTTTCTTTCGTTAAGAGGGTGCATAATGTTTTTTAGCAGTAGAAGTGTATATGTAATATAATCGGAAATTATATTTATGATGCACTTAAATGCCTTAACAATCACTAGAGAAATATTTAGAATCATCATCTAGTTTTTTTTAAATAAATTAAAACAAAGTACTACGTAATTTTGCATCAAACCTTTACCGATCACCGTAAAGTTTGTCATAAAAATGTACGTCCGATAATATTTCCTATTTTAGTGTAGTCCTCACATGCGCTCATAGGTTTTTCTCATAATAAATTATATGTCTTTGCTCTCAAACCACAATGATCATTCAAATTCCATCTTCTTGTAATCAGATATTAATGGATGCAAATATTTGGGAAGGTATTACAAGAACAATGATGTATCACTATATATTTTCACATTTGGAAGCTTGGAAATCTTAGGAGTATTACGAAAATTAGGAATCTTTAGAACATTTGGTATATCTTTTATTTGACTAGCTAATGATCTAACGGTGTTTTCAATTGTAGTCGGGGAAATATGAATTATGTATGATGGTATTTTCGTACTATCGGCTAACTCTGCATGTTCAAATCTTGATAAATTCATCTTGGTTTAATTGTTGTTAACACATTTATTCGTTATACCTTTAGTATTTCCTTTCTCAATATTTGGAATGACTTTAGTTTTTATGGGTTTAAGTACTTCACGAATTTTTCTTATGATATGTAGTCTACACTCACGATCGTAACCACATGTCGATCGTCGTTGTATATTGTGCTTCAACAATCTCAATGTTTTCCACCTTTTGTCGTCCATATTTGCATAAAAAATAAGATGTTATATTATTACTCTACCAATTATGCATACGCAAGGCAAACCGTGAGTGCTTCTAATAACACATACACATTCCGTTTTATCGGGACCTATTTTTTAGCCTTTTGTAATGCACTTTCAAAAATTTGAGGCCAAATTATGATGCAAAATATCTTATAACCTCGAATATCTAAGAATCTTATTCAAATCGAGATATTAACGTATGTTTTTATGCATCTCTGGTAAAGAATCCACTATTTCCTAAAATGCATCAAATGCAAGCAAACCCACCCCAATGTAACGTTTTAAGGATGGCATGCGAACTTTCCATCCTAATTTGTTACCGTAAACATGCATTCAAAATGAAAATAATAATATAATAATTGCATTAATTATAACTATATTAGTTTATCGCTTCGTTGTACTGTTTCTAAAATATTTGAACTTGTTAGTGTTAACATACATAAACTTTTCACTATAATGAGTTTTGAGCCATGTCTGAGTATAATTAAGGACTCCGATATATGTTTTGTATTCTTATTTCATATACTTCATGTTTGAGTTCAACTTGATTATGGTATCCAAATAAATAATTATATTCCAAGACGTTTGAAATCTATGAAATATAGTTTAGTCTGTAAAAACTTTCATAGTCTTTGATACGATATATTTTTCTATGTGTCATCTAAATAACATATGTGTCACTTTCGAAAATATAATATAAATTTCTTTCATTAATGTCAGTTCTCTATCTGTCACCATAACATTAGGTAAAATGGGTTGGTTTTCCTTCATAAGCAATCACAAACGATCTAATATCCACGTGTAATTATCAACCCTTTTGTGCCTCAAGAAAATAAATGCGATCGCAAATGTGATGCTAGTTGACGTAACACCAACAATGTCAAACAATGACATATTGTATCTTGTCATCTTGTACTTACTATCCATATTAATGACCTCCATAAAATTTCTTAGAAAATCGATAGACATCAAGTGTGTAAAAATTAATTTGGTGATTATTTGAGACTCTTCACTTCTTGTTCTATATCATTCAATGTAATTTTTATCCTTCATTTCACGTAATAAATAATGAACTTTTGATTGACCATATTTATCCAATATATGTTGTTTTTGTCTAACATTATAAATATTACGCATATTCGACATATTATTAAGATTAAACTCTTTTAACGAGGATATAATATTACAAGAAATTGCACCACATATAGATAATTGATTCACAAAATATTCTTCAACTATAATAAGTTTTCTCTTTGAGGATATCCTTTCTAAATATTCAGATGACGATTGGTTACGCCTTCCACATTCAACTGTCAAATACAATAGTCCATTGTCAACATATTCAACTATAAGTGCAAATAGATAATTTTTTGTGTGCATTGATATGGAAGTATAAATTTAAAGACTAAAGTTTAGATAATGTAAGTTTAATGGAACAATAATGATTATGTGTTTCTATTGAGGACTAAGGGTAATTTATCCTTTTATGTAACCGTTTTCAGTTTAGAGCTAAGTCACAACGCCTTTATATAAAAGCCAAGTCTGGACTAATAAAAGGGCTGAACACTTTTTGATCTAACTCAATTGTGCTCTAACTTTCTCGCTTTAAAATCTCTTTATCTCTCTCACTAAAACTCGCGTATTACTTTTTCCCAAGACAACTCTTAATAATATTCTTATTTTTTTTGTTTGAATTCTTATAATGAATACTCAAAACAATCCGTCACTTCCATCAGCGATGAAAACGTTAAAAGATGACTTACAAAGAAATGAAAACAGACCGGATGGATCTGCTCCGATCCAAACTCAATCGGATATTGAGATGCGCATGAATAAACTCTTGGATAAAATAAATACGCTTAACGAAAAGTATGAACAAAGAGAATAAGAAATTCACTCGGTGAAGCTCATATCCAAGGCGAGGCAAGTAAACGAGCTAAGATGAGAGATCATTCCGATCGATCTTGTATTGATCGGCACGCTAGAAGTGAGCAGAAGAAAGCGTGCTTCAAAAATCCTACAGAGCGTTATTCTTCTCGCAAAGGGAAAAAATACAAACAAACGTATGTAGCCTCTAGTGATAAAGAGGTTGAAAGCTCTGCTTCAGGATTTAAGAGATATAAAAGTTCTTCAAAAGAGGAACTGGAAAGAGAACAACCAAGGAAGCATAAGAAGAAACATAAATCTAAAAGGGAAAACATTCATCGTTTGAGGGTATCTACTTGGTGTGAGGGGAACACCTCAAATTAATATGCTGAGACTGATCGAAATTTGTATGCGGTCATGGGGACTGAAGATCAGTTTGTGCAAGGTTTCGATTGAAGGAATTCTCTGTTGACAAGTGAGATTCAATCTACAGTGTTTCTGAAGCATTTTGACATTGCTAAGGTGGAGAAGTTTGATGGGATGCAAGATCCAGATGATCACATCGAACAGTTCAAGAACTACGTGATGAATTTTGAAGATGACGACCGACTGATGTGTCATGCATTTTTGCAGACTTTCAAAGGAACAAAATTAAAGTGGTACAACCAGATTCCGAGGGGATCTATCTCAAAATTCAGGTATTTTTACACTACTTTTCGAAGGCAGTTTGTTTGGAGTAAGAAGATGAGAGCGAATAGAGATACAGTTATTCAGTGCAAGCAGGCGGTTGGAAAGAAATTAAAGGATTACATGAAGAGGTTTGTTCTGATTAAAGCAAGTTTGGACAATTGCAAAGAAAATATGGCGATGACAGCTTTTCGCCAGGGTCTATTGCCAGGTGATCTAGCTTATGAAACGATGAAGAGGAGAGCTCTAACCTTTGGAGCATTGATGGCTTAGGTAGAGGATCAGATCAAGGTTGAAGAGTCAACCAGGGTCCGATGGGGACCAATTAGTACTCCAAAGAATTCGAGTCATGTGGCCAATAACCAAGGGCAACCTTTGAATGGTAATCAGCAGTCAAGTCCGAAGAATAATAACTTGCAACCTCGAACTGGTGAATATTCAAATCATGCTCCATCCTATAATTTTAACAGAACAAGGCCAAATCAGTGGGTTAGGCCAGAAAATTATGCTGATTTGACAGAAAGTATGGCTGCAATCTTTGACAAGAACAAAATCTTCGTAAATTTTAGGAAGCCAACTCCAATAAATAGGCCAAGAGAAGAGCGGAATAACAAATATTGCAGGTACCATAAGGGCATTGGACATAATACTAATGATTGCATCGCGTTGAAAAAATAAGTTCAAATCTTGATTGAAAATGGGAAGCTCTTGACTTATGTGAAGTCATAAGGGAACACTTTGAAAAACATAGCATCAACTTCGAAAGCTAACCCAGCTGCGGCAACTGAGAATTTAATGATTTTAGATTCAAATGCTGAAGAATTCCATGCCTCTTCGAAATATATGGATAAGGGTCCGAACAGGTTAATCTTGATGGATGTTGAAGAGCCAGTGGAGAAGGGACGTGTGCGAGATTTGTGTAATTTTTTTGCATCATTAGCCATTTCTGGAGGTGATAAAATGACCAACAACACTGATAGTTCGAGGAAGAGGCATGTTGTCAATTTGACAACTTAAATTGAAGGGAAAATGTCTACACACTTGTATGGAAAAAAGTTCATTCCTTTCATCTTATTTAATGAGGATAATTTGAGGGGAACGGCGGGGCCGCATGAAGACGTGATAATTATTAGTGCAGAAGTGACTGGCATCGAAATTCGGCGTGTGCTTATAGACATTGGCAGCTCTGCAAATGTCCTCTTTAAAACAACTTATGACATAATGCTGAACCTGATTCGAATTTCTCAATCATAACATACAATCATACGGTTTAAAATCGTAGCAACTCGTGTGATTGGAGTCGAAGGGGAAGTGAGTTTGGGAAAGGGACCTTTCAAGAAGAAGGTCCATATGCTTTTGTGGTGGTGGACTTCCCTACAAGCACAATGCTATTTTTGAAAGGTCTTGGATTTCTAAAATATATGGTTTTGTGTCAACGGTACACCAATGTTTGAAATATGTGGTAGGGGATCGATTCAGGGTTGTTTAAAGCGGCCATAAAGTAGCCAGAGAATGTTATGCCATTGTGCTTCGGATCTAGGGATCCAGTAGTAGAGATTTGATGCATTAATAACAGTCAGAGGGGTTAACCTCGAAATTTGAAGAAAGAGTTGACGATATGAGGGAAACCCCAGGGTCTTTAATAGTAAGTGAGAAAATAGAAGAGTATACGTTTTCGAAAGGACTATTACTTCGAATCGGAACCTTACTGACCCCACTTCTACGTCAACAACTACTAGAATTTTTGTCTTTTAACTTGGATGTTTTCTCTTGGAAATGAAGGATGTGACGGGAGTACCAATCGAGGTGATTCGTCATATTTTGGCTATTGATCCGAAGGTAAAACCAGTGAATCATAAAATAAGAGAATTCTCTTCGGAGAAGGCGGAAGCAATTGGTTCTGAGGTGGATCAGTTATCCAAGGTCGGACACATAAGGGAGTCACAGTATCCTTTATGAACGAAAAATCCAGTAATGGTAAAGAAGAAGAATGGAAAAATGAGAATGTGTGTGGATTTTACAGACTTGAATCGAGCTTGTCCTAAAGATCCATTTCCTATTCCTCGAATAGATCAACTGATTGATTCCACTTCTGGAAATAAAATACTAACATTTATGGATGCTTTTGCAAGATACAATCAGATTCAGATGGATCCAAAAGACCAATAGTGTACGACCTTCATAACTGATAGAGGGTAGCATTGCTATTAGGTTATGCCCTTTGGATTAAAAACGCTGGAGCCACTTATCAAAGATTGATAATAAATCCTTTTCCACCCAGATTAGAAAAAATATAGAGGTTTATATAGATGATATGGTGGTAAAAAGTTTGAAGGATGATGTGCATCTCGAGGATTTAGAGGAATATTTTTTGAATTTAAGGGTAATCAAGCTAAAGCTAAATCCTGAAAAATACACCTTCCGAGTTCGATCAGGGAAGTTTTTAGGTTACGTTATCAGTGAAAGAGGAATAGAAGTTGACCCATAACAATTGAAAGCTCTAATAACAATGAGTTCGTCTCGATCTGTTAAAGAAGTGCAAATCTTGATAGGAAGGTTAGCAGCACTTAACCGATTTATTTCCAGATTTTATGACAAATGATTTCCTCTATTTTAAGTTTTACGAGGACTAAACAAATTTGAATGGATATCAGAGTGTGAGGCAACATTTACAAGCATAAAAAACTTGTTATTATTACCAAAGATTTTGTCAAAACCTCGAAATTTTGAAAAGCTATTTTTGTACATTACGGTATCAGATTGTGTACTAAGTGCAGTGTTGATAAGTGAAGATTCAGGTATTCCGAAGATAATATACTATATAAGCAAAAGTCTAGTGGCAGCAGATAAGAGGTATTTGAAACTGGAAAAATAGAATTGGCATTGATGATTGTTGCTAGGAAAATGCGCCCCTATTTTTCAAGCTCATACTATCGAAGTCCAAACTTCATTCCATTTAAAAAATGTTTTGCAACGACCTGATATTTCAAGGAGAATGACGAAGTGGTCAGTGGAATTAGAAGATTATGATATTTTATTCACACCTCGAAATACGATTAAAGCCCAAATGTTGGCATATTTTTTTATTGAATTTCATTCGAACAGATTGGATATTGAAGAAAATAAATATATTGCACCAGTAAATTCGAGGTTGATTGTTCGAGCAGATTGAGGATCTAGTATTTCATGATGCAGTGTTGGGGTTCAGTTAATAGCTCCAACTGGAGAAACAGATTCAATCTATTAAATTTGATTTTCACGTTTCGAATAATGAAGCTGAATACGGAGATGCTTTGACAGGTTTGAGATTGGAAAAAAATATGCGGAGCTACTTCAGTGCGCTTGAGAACGGATTCTCAATTGTTAGCAAATCAAGTATCCGGATTTTCCGAGGCGAGAAATGATCGTTTAGTTTTACATCTTTGGGAACTTCGAAATTTAATGTTACTATTGGATAATGCTGTTTTTGAATATATTATTCGATGAAGTAACATGGTGACTGATTCTTTAGCAAATATTGCTTACAAGAAGGAGTATTCTTGGATTTTGCTACAAGAAAATCCATCGATTTTGACTCAATCAAATTAGTGTGAATGTATAGAGAAGCTCTTTATCACATCTGATGCAGTCCGAGGAGATTGGCGAATGGATATTCTTAATTTTTTTGACTCAAGGAACATTGCCAGATGATACGAAGTTGGCCAAATTTTTTTGAGGTAAAGCCTTCATATATATAGTTGTAGATGGAATTTTGTATAAGAAGGCATTAAGCAGGCCATTACTACGATGTCTAGACAAGCAAGAATCGCAGGAAATGTTATCGCAATTGCATGGTGGAGAATGGTCAGCTTATTGCGGGTTTAAAGCTTTATCTCGACGAGTTTTGCTTGCAGGAATTTATTGGCCTACAATCATGAACGATGCTAAAAATTTGGTTCGAAGTTGTGATACTTGTCAAAGATTTGCTAATATTATACACAGGTCGGCAATTCCACTTATGTTTATAACCAAGGCCATACCATTTGATAGATAGGGGATTGATCTCGTGGGGCCGTTGCTGATGGCATCTGGAGGACGCCAAATGATAATTGTAGTAGTGGATTACTTTACAAAATGGGCTGAGGCAGAACGACTATCTGGAACAAAGGCAAAATATGTAATCAAATTTATTATGAATAATATTTGTTGTCGTTTCAGAGTCCCTCAGAGAATTACAACAAATAATGGCCCTCAGTTTATTAATAAAGAAATGATTTTGTTTTGTGCATCAAAAGGAATTCAACAATGTTTTTTATGCCTTTTCATCCTCAAGCCAATGGACAAGTCGAAGTGACGAACATAACTATTTTAGATGGTTTGAAGATTAACTTGACAGGACAGCAGGGAAATGGCCAAATTATTTACAAGAGGTGTTTTGGGCTTACCAGACAACTCTGAGGGATGCTATAAAAGAAACTCATTTTGCCCTAGCATATGGAATGGATATAGTTAGCCCCGTAGAATCTACGATGTCATTTTGTAGAATAAGTCAATATTATTGAGAGATCCAATCATGAAGCTAAAAGGGAGAATTTAGATTTGATTGAGGAGAAAAGAGTTCGAGCTCATTTAAAAGAGTTTGACTTCGAGTTTCTTTCGAGGACAAAGAAAAGATGTTGTTGATTTTTTGATTTCGAGTTTCTGACATGGCTTCTGGCAGGATTCAAATACATTTAGTTCTCATTCATTTACTGACATGAGAACTAGGGGGCTACTGATATGGAAGTAGAAATTTGAAGACTAAAGTGTAAATACTGTAAGTTTAATGGAACAATAATGATTATGTGTTTCTATTGAGGACCAATTGTAATTTATCCCCTTATGTAACCGTTTTCAGTTTAAAGCTAAGTCCCAACGCCTCTATATAAAGGCCAGGGCTGAACTAATAAAGAGGTTGAAAACTTTTTGATCTAACTTAATTGTGCTCTGACTTTCTCTCTCTAAAAACTCTTTCTCTCACTAAAAACTCGCGTATTACTTTTTCCTAAGACAACTCTTAATAATTGAACTCACCATGCATGATTTTCTTCTCTTCATGTATTAGATGTTTTTGGTTTGCCCCTATATTTTCCAAACAACTCGCAAGAATAAAACAATCGAAGAGTATTCCCGTATTTCTGAACATCATACCTACTTTGCATTAATGAATATTTTAAATCTCTATCTACATTTTTTAACCATACTGTAAATATGAATCTCTACATGCGCGCAAATGAATAAGTAATAAAATCCACGTATAAAATAATCTCCAAAATAATATAAAAAATCGAAATAATTTCATTATTCAATAATTTCATTATTCAATAATTTCATTATTTAATAACTTCAGACATTAAATTATTAATACACAAAATGTTAATAAAAAAATAAAATGTTTGAAAATAATTACAATTTATTCCAAAACATATACTCGAAATCACTTATCTTTTGTTGAAGTAGCTAATTACGTTCACAATGGCACCTGCAAAATCGAAAGGGTATGGCTATATATACCCAAATGTGGTTTAAGTTTACCCGAAAAATGTAGTTGACTTTTGTTTGACTTTTTTAGGACGAAAAAACCTTGAACTTTCATTTAATATCTGAATTGCCACTAAGTAAAAAAAAACAGTAAGTATATCCTAGATATACCCAATTAAAAAAACAATCTATTTGGCTATGTATACCCAAAAAACACAACTCCCTACTAGATCAAACCCAGTATTACTACAATTTTGTAAAGTTCTTCAATTGTTCTTGAACATTAAAAGTTGCCTTAATAACATTCAAACTCTTTTAAAAAAAATTATTCTAATAAAAACACAAAATCAAACATGAACAACCGAAATTAAGGTAAAAACTTGTTTTTTGGAAGTTTTTTTTATAAAAAATTAAGGATTTAATTATTAAAAAAATCATAATTTTATGGTGTTTTGAGGCCATTTTCCACCATCGGTACAGAGGCAGCGTACCGGCCGGTACGCACCTCCTGTACCTATGGTGCGCTCAGCCTTCGCTGCCGGCCATTTTTCGGCCGAATTCTGGCTGGAAAATGGCCTCCAAACACCCTAAAATTATAGAATTTTTTACCTAATTCAACCATAACCCTATTTTTGATACTAACACTAAATTTCCAAATTTTAGTTTGTCGAATTTTAGTTCGCCGGATAAATTAGAGAGAACTTGGAGGTTTTATAGAGAAGTTAGAGTTAAATGAGAGAATATAAGAGAAAAAATGAAAGGGATGAAAGTTATTAAAAAAAACCTTATATGCCTCTAAAAATATATTTTTTCAAAATTTGGATAAACTTATACCACATTTTGACAAACTCAAACCACATTTAGATATATATAGATCCCCGAATCGAAATTTTACCGTCAACAATAGAGAAAATATATAATATGGGATGGGCGTGTGACATCGCATATGGAATATCAACTTTAAATAGTTTAGATGGGTCTTCGTTACGAGCAGCAAAATCCACATGTCATAATTTTATTTTATTTAATATAAACAGTTGGATTTTAAAATAAATATTATACCTTTGAGTTGCCATCTGTTTGTGTTAATAATCAGTTCAATCCGGTACCGACAATAATTTATTTATTATGTATATATTTACTTTTTATATATTTTATTAGTTCCAGACGGGACAGCCGGATGATTTTATTTAATTAAAAATCAGATCCAACCCGTCCATGTATCAAAATTACAAATTTTAAGACCCATATCCGAACAAAACGGACTCGATCGAACCGGCTCGGACCAATTTGCCATCCCTACCCTCACACGGGTCCTACTTTAATCATTAGCCATTGATATACATGTTGTGTAGAACAATGGGGATAATTCTAAGAACTTTACACAGTTTGAAACAAACCTACTTTTCATACGACTCTTAAGCAAAATTCCATAACCACATTGTTACAAATACAGTAACCAAAATTCTGGTAAAAGTAATTTACAACCCACCTAATGGATTATCATGAAAAGAGAGACGGGAAAGTAAATAACTAAGGAATAAGTTTCCAAGCTTGATGCATAACTTCGTCGTTTACGAATGGATGCAAAGACCACATCAAGGCGTAACTATCCAGTTCCTCCGATTTGGACTTCAAACTGAGTGATGTAACAATTTTTTCCTACAAAAATAGATCAAAGTTGAATTGTCTGGCTGATCTTTAAAATTAAAACAAAAAATGGAAGCTAGGTACCTGCATCAAATAGTCCTGCTTCACCATACTGTAAATAATCCCAATAAGGATAGCATAATCCGTGAGTCTTGGTTCTTGAAAACCTGATGAAGTTGTTTCATCCTAAGATTACAAATACAATGGCCATTTCAGTGTTAATGAAACTAAACAGAGTACCGGTGACAAACAAAAGTTCATCATGCGAAATGTAAGTTGAAAACCAGATACAGACCTCATCAGTAGATACTTCATGGTCAAACTCGTTATCCCATTCTTTGTCAAGTATAGGAGAATGATATTCATCTCTAGTTTCGATTGTAGCAATCACATCTTCGAGTAGCTCTTCAAGTTCGTCTACTATAGATTTCACTGCATATCCAATATACCTTTTACATCTTTAGATCAACGATAAAGGGCTGAGCATTAACATTTGAGGAGTAACATAAGTTCATAACTACGAGTAGGTTAGGTTGTACGATTATCATGCAGGGTTGGTTGTTTGGTGCATCATGGCTTATAAGCAGCTAAGAAAAGTCATATTTTCAGAAAAAAGCCAAAGATTGTTTGGTGCACTGAAAAAACTAGCTTTCAGATGAAAAATACGATACATTGGCGAAGCCGAAAGACATAAAAACGCAAAATGTTAAGAAGACGTACTTGAAGAAGTTTGATCAGCAGGCATATATAGAAGACATTTTAAGCCAAAAATCTTGTAATAGTTGCATTTTCTAAGCCTAATAAGACAGACAATATCAACAACCCTATTTGCTTATAAAGCTTCAAACCCAAAAATACTATGAACAACTCCTAAACAATGAAATTTACAGTATGAACAATAACCGTATGGGCACGTAAAAAATCTGTGGCATCTTACCACAAGAACATATATACCATGCACTTTAGAGTCTAGACAAGCTTTAACAAGACAAGAAATAATAAAAGAAACAACTACCGAAAACAGATATTACCTTTCACTATATGGTCCTTAAGTCCACACAGAGATATATGCACTTCTAAATGGAAGTTTTTTCATATAATGTAGGTCGCATTCAAGCAAGATCGACGAGTTGCATGAAACAGGTAGAAGAACAAAAGTAAGTACATCAAGAAAAGTTACAGTAAATTAGTGGCATTGAAAACTGAAGTATAGTATAAGTTCCAAAGATATCTAACTAGAGATTCACACTTTGGTAAATGACTTGGCTTACACTTTTTTAAGCTTTCTTTAGCATCATGAGTTTTGATACAGCCTGCTTCGAGATACGATGCAAGCCTTTTTGATCTATTGGCTTTTAAGATACTATTAATCAAATAAGACTTGGTATCTATAGGAGGCCGACTAAGATTTTCTGCAGGGGAAGTACATATTAGAACCGATAGCGAAGGCAACTTCAACAATTATAACAGTTGACAATAAGCGTTTTTTATACAAACCAAGTCCTTGTCGAAACCCAAGAAATAACCTGCTTCCAATATTTCCGAATTCCTCAAGCTTTGTGACCCTAATGATAAAATCACGAATCACCAAAGACTAATACGATCAATTTCCAACAGAGTAAAAAAAGAAATCATCAAATGTTAGAGACTTGGGGTACACACTATCACAAATATAAGTAATGGTGGAATGACTCAATGTATGATAAGAAAACAAAGAAAAACGAAGAATTTCAAGCGAAAAATGAGGTTTGAGGTCCGAACAGTCTGTTACTGTCTAATGCTAGAACTCAGAACTAAAGTAAATCCGAAACAGATGACACAGAGTTGCATATTATATACCGAAATAAGCACACACACTTAGGAACTACCTTGCCATGAACTCTTTAAATAGCTGGATAATCTTCTCATTGGGTTCGAATAATTGTTTGCATATTTCACCTTCCATCTTAAACAGCATGAAACTGCAAAACTATTTCACCAAAAAGTGAGGAATCATGACATAATTTAAATCAGACAACTATTATGAGATTGATAGTTCCCTAATACATAGAACATCAGATGAAAAAGATCCATTCTTACATCAGATGACAGTTCAATGAGACAAGACTCACAAGAGTAAAGATTTCAAAACTAGAAAATACAGTCAATTATAGGTCAAAATCAAGAGAACCCTAGGTCTAATATCAATCAAGGCTTCGATAAAAATATATATATAAAAAACCTATCCAGTTCATAAAAAGCACCGACATTGATGGTATTAAACCAGTTCAAAGCAAAACAAAAATTAAAAAATCCAATGAACCAGAATGAAGAAAAAAATTCGCAAATCTGTAAATTGATTACCTAAATCAGCATGAAACCTAACGAAATCCAATCGAAACTGAAAACAAAGTTTTTGGAAGGTAAAGAGCTACCTTTTACCGCCGGGTTTAGTGACCGGAGAAAGAGGCGCAGTTCGGAAGACGGCTGAGGTAAGGGCCACTGATTCACGGAGCCGCTGACAACTGGTTTTACTCCCAGTGGATATTGACTCGGCAGGGCGGATACGTGACCCTGCCTCGCTGGTAGAATAAGAACGAGGTTTCGCGCTGCGACAGTGAAAGAAAATTCACTGTTAATTTTGTGCACGCTTCGGCTAAATCCGGTCTTATTATAAAAACAGCTCCATTTTTAAGTATCACCCCACCGATTTCAACAATCCCAAAATTATACCTTTTTTCACTCCAAGTTTTATAGCATTTATACGAAAATTGAAAATGCAAAGATCTAATTACAATGATTTAACAAGCGAAGGCTAAAGTACAATTTTGCTAAAATTTAAGTTTGATTCGAACTGAAAAATTGGAAAGATGAAGAGACATGATTTCCAAGGCTTCGAGAAGCTTGATTTGAATCAAAACAATTGGGAGGATGATTCACAATTTTTGATGAAGAGAGAGCAATTTGAATTAGGTCAAAAAGAGAGATCTTTTACTGGGATCTCAAATTCCCAATACTCAAGCTCTTAAGAAGGGTAATGGCCTTCAAAGGAGTTGGGGCATCATCATGGTCGAAATTTAACGACTTACTAACAAGGAGGGTTTTTTTCGCGATCCAATCCGAAACGAAGTTCGGTTCTCTGTAAATGTGGTTGATAATCGTTTGCGAAGTGATGAGTTTTCTACAATAAGAGAGTAGTTGATCGATATACCGGGGGCTTTTCCATAAGAGAGAAGGTCCACAAGGATTTTGGAGTGAGAATCAAACTCCAGATTAGTGATATTCATTGTTAAACATATAAGCAGACCATCGAGAAGAGCTCGACACTTTGCAACTAGAGGAGAGTTCTTGCCATAGATTCTCCCAAAACCTATAATGATGTTACCTTCATGGTTTCTGACAAGGCCATCCCCTACTGCTTTCACTAGAATTCAGGCAAACATCATCAGTATTCAATTTGAATATGTTGGATTTTGGGTTTTTCCACTTAAGAGACAAGGAAAAACTGCTGGTTTTGAGATGATTTACACATCCAAGAGTGATAGAGATTTTATAGTCCTTGCCCCAATGACAATTTTTAAGGATCTTTGCATTATCAAGCCCCGAAAGCATATAGAGGACATGATTTACCATTGAGGTTGAAGTAGCATTCTGGTTTTTATGTTTCTTTTGGTTGCGAGTATACCAGATCACCCATAAGATGATTGAAGGAAGAATCGATCGAATATCACAGTTATTAGAACAAGACCAGTACCAAGCTCGAATGATGTGAGTCAAAGTCATATTTGGGAAGATGTAGATTTGAAAAAGAGAACTGAAATAGATCCAGGCAGCCCAGGACATAGTACATTAGATCATGATGTGTTGAGTGGTTTCTTCATTATTGTAGAACTGACATTTGGATGCTAGTTGAATGCGCTTCCTTTTAAGGACCGAATCAGTGGGGATCCAGTTGAAAATCGATCTCTAGAGGAAGAAAGAGTATTTCCCAGGGGTGACATTATTCCAAGTTATTTGAAAAAAATTCGAGATATTTTCAGGCTTCTTTATGGCGTTCCAGGTTTCTTTGGTGTTGAAAGAACCATCAACAGAGAGGGTCCATTGAGCTTGATTTTCTTAATCAGTTCAATTACAGTTGAGGTAACACTGATGCAAAGTTTTTCCATGTTCCAATCACCCGAAGACCAGAAGCAGTTCACCTTTTCAGTATTAGCATCCCATAGCCAAGATCTGTCATCAGTCTCGTATAGAAGAATGAATGGATTTTTGGAGCACCAACGATCAAGCCAAAAATCAATATTCCCAACTTCAGGATTCCAATAGATAAGAGACTCAACAATGTCTCTGGTATTCAAGATTATGATCCAAACTTTTGAAGATTTGGAAGTGATTGGGGCTAGAATAGGGTGATATTTGATGCAATATATGGATGAGGTCAGCTTGGCCCATAACAAATTCTGAGCTCTGAATGCAAACCAGAGTTTTGAAGAGAAGACAAGCTGCATTTCTTCTATCTTTCTGAGATTCACCCCCCCCTTCAACATGAGGCTTGCAGAGTCTATCCTATTTAGACCAGGTAATTGTGTTTTTGTTTTCTTTATTCCCCAATAGAAACTTGTTGTAAATTCTTTCGATTTTTCCTATGACAGAGGTGGGGATGACCTTGTGCTGAATTACATAGATGGGAAAGGCTGACAGAATGGATTGAATCAAGGTTAATCTACCAACAAAAGAGAGAGTAGCTTTATCCCAATCTGAGACTTTGTTTCTGATCTTGGAAATTATGCCTTCAAAATCCGTGAATCTAGTTACAAAAGTAATGGATGATCCCAGATAACTGAAAGGTAATTTTGTGTGGTTGAACCCAATAATCTTTTCAATTTTGTAGATTCTCTGAATAGGCATAGAGTTGGAAACAATGATCTTGGATTTGCTGTTGTTGATAAACTGACAAGAACCCCTTTAGTAGTGGTTGAGAAATTCTTTCTTTAGATTGATGGAGTTTGACGACCCATTAGTGAACACCATAAAATCATCAGCAAAGGCTAGACAGTCCACCCTTAGCTTCCCTCTTGACTTGTATCTAGAAATAGGATTATTTTCAGAGAGATGCTTAATCCCTCTAATTAAGTACTCATCTGCCAAAATAAAAAGACTCGGGGACGGGGGTCCCCTTGTCTCAGACCCTGAGTATTACTGAAGTAACCTTTCATTTCCCCATTGATAGAGATTGATGAGTGGACATCATTTGTTCAGGATAGACAGAACATTAGAATTAAACCCAAAGTAAGATATAATTTGAAAGAAGAACCTGGTATTGAGTATGTCAAAATCTTTTGCAATGTCAGTCTTGAGTATTACATTGTTCCCTTTCACTTTAGAGTTTAGATCATGACTAAGCTCTTGGGAAATTGGAATAGTCTCATGGATACTTCTCTCTTTCACAAAAGTACCATGTTCTTCAGATATCAGCTTAGGTAATAGACAGGCAAGTCTGTTGTTGATGACTTTTGCAATAATTCTACTCAACATTGTAGTAAAACTGATAGGACGATACTCTTGTCAAGTATTATGATGCTCAGTCTTAGGGATTAAACATATTACAGTGGCATGAACACCTGTAGGTAGAGAGAAACCTTTGAAAAATCCCTGAATGACATCACATAGGTCTTGATTGATGATTGGCCAACAGACTCTGAAGAATTCCCTATTAAAACCATCAGGACCAGCAGTAGTAACAGAACTTAGAGACTTGATGATGCCCTGTATTTCATTTAGATCAGGAATAGCAAGTAAGTTAGCGTTGTCTGAATCAGAAATAAGTTTAGGAATAATATTCTTAAGAGTGATTGGATCATTGTCAGTTCTGCTATCAGTTAGGAGATCTTTAAAAAAAGTTCACAATAGAAGAGCTGATATCCTCATGGTTGTCAAACCAACTATCCTCGTCTTTAATTCTATTTATCATGTTCGTCTTGTTCCTTTTCTTGACAAAAATTTGAAAAACTGCAGTGTTTCTGTCGCTATCTTTCAACCAGAGAGAATGGGATTTCTGTCTCCAGTAGGATTCCTCTCTATCAAGGAAGGAAATGTGAGATTTCCTGGGCTCTTCAAGCAGCATTTTATCAGAATTTGAATGAGTGTGTTGATAATTATTTTCCATGAAGTTAATCTCCTCATCAATACTCTTTATAACATCAAAGACATTACCAAACACCTTCTTATTCCATTACCTTAAGTCATCTTTCAGCCTCTTTTGCTTGAACCAGTATATTTGAATAGGGTTCCCATCCATGTATTTTGTCTAGCTTTTTTTGATAAGTTCCATAAATGTGGGATGAAAAACCCACATATTTAGGAATTTAAAGGATAATTTCTTCTTCTTAAGATTAGAAGTAACTGTAATGGATATTAGTGAATGGTAAGAGCAATTTCTTGCTAGATGATTCACATAAGTAATATCAAAGAAGTTCATTCAAGAGGAGTTAAAAAGTACCTTGTCTAGCCTCTTCCATTTAGAGCCATTAGACCATGTAAATCTGGAGCCATTGAACCCATCATCTTGAAGATTACAATCCATGATTGTATTATTAAAGTCTTCAATGATGTTGAGATTGATAGTGTTACAAGATAGTTGTTCATTGATATTTGCAGTAGTGTTAAAATCCCCAAAAACAATCCATCAATCAGAGGTTCATCAATAGCTCTAAGAGTATCCCAAAGAGCTCTCTTGTGATCTCTTCTACATTTTGCATAAATTATAAATACTCTAAAGTTTTTATCAAAGGCTGTATGATGAACATTTAGGTGTAGAATCTATTCATTATTGAGAAGTACATCCACTTTGAAATCAGAATGCCAGAAATCCCAATTTTTATCATTGATGTTGCTAGAAAAACCCATGTAGTTAAGCTTATGAACAATCATTTGTAGATTTGAAGAAGGTATCATCGGTACAGGGATGGCAACAAAACTAGCCCTTATTGAGTTGATTAAATATTTCAGTCTTTTAAGAGTATTTTTGTCTCTGATCCCTCTTACATTCTAGTTGAGTATGGAAATAGTCATTTAATGGAAGAAGAAGTTCTGAAGGCTCTCTTGAGATTTAACAGTTTAGATGAGGTTGGTCCCATGGAATTCCAACTCTTCATTTTCTTGCTTTTCTTGTTTCATTCATTCTTAACTCTTGGTCTTGATCTTTGTCTTTTTTTTTGTTGCAGGAGGAGGAGAGCCAGGGAGACTACCTACATTGTCTTTACAAGGGGAAGTTGAATCTTCAAAAGGGATTTGTGTATCAAAGAAGGATTTTCTGTCAATGGCTTGAAGAGCTTCAATGACTTCAGAATCTTTCAGTGGAGAATTTGCACAAGAGGTATTCATATTATAAGGAGATTCTTGCCTGGCAGAAGGTTCATCTATATTCAACATATTTTCCACAACAGATGTATTTTTATCACTCATTGAAACAACTCTATTATCTGAAGAGTCAACATTGGGTATTATAATAGATTTGAGTTTTGGTGTTGAATCCGGAACTACAATATGAGTAGGAGTTGTCATATCATTATTTTGAGGAAGGAATTGTTTCTTGCACTCAGATCTTGAATGTATGTGAGAGCAGTAGGTGCAGTATTTAGGCAGATCTTCGTAAACCAAATTTACCCTGAGACTATCTTCTTGACCAAATCTTATTAGAAATTTTTGTAATAGGGGCTTAGATATATCAACTTCAACCTAGATTCTGTAACAGTTTAACTTAGCTGTGTTTGATGAAGGAACCCGGAATTTCAAAGGAGATCCAATTGTGTTTGCAATAACATCAATAGTAGCCTCATTGAACATAAATTCAGGCAAATTAGGTATAACAACCCAGACTGGAGTGAAAGGACACTCTTGATTGGGATTAAATTGAGGTGTCCACATCAACAATCTAATAGTTTTGTTGCATACTACCCACACGTTTCTATGCCAGAGCCTCTTGAAGTTTTCATGATTGTCAAATTCGATAAAATATACCTGTAATCTCAAACCGAAAGATTGAATTGCCCTTTGAACTTGAATTTCTGAAGAAAGCTTCTTTCAAAAGACGGTTTCCCAGTTGAGAACTTCCTTATAAGGGTATGCTTTGATAGTTTAAGGAGATGATCTTTGTCTTTTGCCTCAAATTAAATAACTAAACATTATTTTTTATGATCAACAACAACATTGTTATGTTTAAAGGATATTGATTTTGGTTTCAAGATGTCTGCGTAAGTTGAAGGAGCCATTGTAGTGTTTTTTTAACTCTACAAACGCAGGGTTGTTACACATGAGGCCATCCAAATTTAAAAGATTTAGATCGCTTCCAGGAGAAACAAGAGAGATAGTTTTTTGGTTTGGGTTTTTGAGCAGAGGAAATTCCATGTTATGCGAAGAAGTAGTACCATGATTTAGCCTTGTTGATTTCAGCGTGGAAGCAATTTCGCTTTCCTCCATAATGCAGATGACAACAAGGATCAAGCTTTCATAGATAAAAATCAAGAAAGGAGACTCTGTACTTGGAGCTTAAGAACATATTTTTTTTATCTTCAAGGAATTAAAATCACTTACTCATCCCAAAAGTATACCTAAAATAGCCTCGACTGATTTAGTAAGTCTTAACCTTAAACTTTAACTATTTCCATACCCAAAAAACAGCTCTAAATGTAACATCTTCCTCTTCTCTTCTTCTTCAAACTTCCAAAATCTAAAATCACAAATTTAAGATTTTTGGCTAACCAAAAACTGTTCTTCAAAAACTTCGGAAAACTCTAATTCAACAAACAACAACAATCTGCAAGGGGAAAGTGTAAGAATATCTTTAATTACTTGTTTTGGTTATATATAGTTTTTTTTTATATTTTCAAATATTTATGATATTTTACAAAGATTTTTTTTTAATTAAAAGAATATTTAAAATTAATAATAAAATAATGTGAGATACAAAAGATGCATTCTCGGAAAGAAGCATTGAAGTTAAAATACAGTAACCGTCCAACCAAGGATTAGAAACAAAACTTCTGCTACCGCACTCCAAATTGAATAAAAAGGTAACAGAACTTCAAATGAAGTATCTACAGAAGGTGTAACATTTCCTTCATTTCTGAAGAACAGATCATCGCTTGACTGGATTGAAAAACATTTGCGATCTACTAAAATTACCTCCAAGATAAGGTTAGAACATAAATGGTAAAGCAACTCGGCATCAGGGTGAATCTAAAGAATGGACAAATCAAATCTTGAGAGCTCAACAATGGCAGAAACTAAAAGATCTCAAAAGGAAACAAAGAGAATCAATCAGCCTCCAGGTAGAATTCGATCCTTAGAAACAGAAAAACTTATCTATCTATTAGTAATAACCTAACCAAGGCCAAGGCTTCTAAGATAAGGATAGATTTAAGGCTGACAAATATATTATTTATAGAAATATATTGTTTCATTTTGTACTTCATAGTCTAGCGGGCGAGCCAATTGGCTGCTTTATTCTGGTCTCTGAAGATATGAACTAATATCATAGAGGGAAAAATCAATCTCCTGACACAGTTGAGAATATGAACAAGGGCCCAAGGAATGTTATCGTTACCAAGAAGATTGATTAGAGTGAGGGAATTAGTTTCAAGATCCACCTGAGTCCAGCCTTTACGTTTGCAAATAACAAGGCCATCGAGCATGGCTCTGATTTCATTCATAAGAAGATACAGCTTACCATATAGATTGCCAACCCCATAAAAAAATTACCATTGCTATCTCGAAAAACCATAGCGCCACTAGATTCACCATTGATTAGACACAAAACATCAGTATTAAGCTTCATTATACCAGTAGGGCGATTCCATTTAAGATAGATTGGCCTGATCTTGGTGTTCTTTTCATGATTAAAGAAACCTAAAACTTTAGCTGCAGAAAGATCTTTGTCCCAGTGTTTAGATTTAAGATGATGGTTATAATCAATGCTAGTAAGAATGTAAGTTATTTCAGAGATATCATTTTTGTAATTGACATCAATGCCTTTGATTTTAACAGAGTTTCTATATTTTCATATTATTCCTAGGACAATAGAAGGAATAAGATGCCTAATAGGAAGGTCTTTATTTGTAGACCAAAGCCAAGTTCTAGTAATGTCAGTAGTGGTCATAAAACGATAGAGATAAAACATGAAAATGTCAACAAAATATGTCCAAATGGGCCAGGCAAAATCACGGGAGACAAATAGATGGTTTGGGGATTCGATATTCATAAAAAACTGACATTTAGAAACAAGAGATATGTGTCTCCTTTGTAAAATGGTGTCTATAGGGACGTAGTTACTGATGAGTCTGAATTCTGCTTACTCCCCGGACAGGGACAGATCGGACCTAGCCCTCCGGACCGGACAAACCACTTCGAACACTTAGCTAATGGGACTGTTCAAACTATGACAAAAGTACTAAAAAACCTAAACACTTCTTGACTAAGCTACTTGCTCTCCTACTTAGAGCTCATGGGCCTTTAAACATGACCCGGGTCCATTGAACATGACCCGAAAGCCCATAAGGGCCCAAACGTAAGGGTATAAATACCCAACCACCTGCATTAAATGTGGGTAATGAAAATTAAATACAACCAGGCTGCTTAATTCTCCCTCTAGACTCTATTCTAAATATTAAACACCCACATACTTCCACAAAACACTAAACAAATTACAAGCCTACCCTCAGGCGATAATTATCCTCACCAAATTGGCGACCACAGTGGGAGGAGAAGGTGCCTGAATCAAGCATTCGAAACGAGCAAGAAAAGTCACTCCGAATGAATCCGGATGCCCCGGAAGTACCACCAGCTCTGCTCGAAGTGGTGGGTGAAAACGATGAATACACCATCGAAGAGCGTGATAGGCTGAAGGGTGAAATAGAAGCTCTGAGGGCAGAAAAGGCTAAGAAGGGCATGAAAGAAAAGTCAAAAACATCGGTTGCTCATCACACCGATAACCCCAGAGAGCATGAGACTTCAAAGACTCATGTGAGTACCAAAAAGACTCATGCCAGCTCCAAAAAGTCTCATCGGTCTAAGCCAGTGGAGAGCTCTGACTCAAGCTCAGAATCTTTTGATAGCTCTTCAGACGATGAGGGCGTTGAAGAATCCTTATCCTCTAGTAGCGATGAGGGTCGAACTAAAAAGAAGCAAAAGCAGATTAAAAAATATTCGAGAAAAAGGGATAGACATGGAAGGATGAAGAGGAATATCGGCAAAGGGTCATCTCACAGCCGGAGGCATGTAGACCGGATGCTGATGGATCCTTTTGCTTTCCACGATGAATCAGGTTTCTTTGCGACTCCCAATGAAGATACTGTGTTCAGTCGTGGTCGAAATTGGAGGCAATCTCCATTGTCTTCTAAAATTTTGTCCGGAAACCTCCCCAAGAGGTTTGACAGCACCAAAATGGAAAAGTACGATGGCAGTACTGATCCGGACAACTATTTAGAGCAATTCAAGAACTTTATGATGAACTTTGATGACGATGATAAGCTAATTTGTAGAGCATTCTCCCAGTCATTTACGGGGAGTGCTCTGAAATGGTATAACAGTCTACCACAAGGCTGTATCAAGAATTTCGATACTTTTTGGGTGGCCTTTCGAAGGCAGTTCGTTGGAAGTAAAGAGCTAAAGGGCAATGGAGACACAATAATCCATTGTGCTCAGGAACCAAACGAGTCCTTAAAAGAATATATAAGTCGTTTTGTGAACACCAAGAATGGGCTGGCTGATTGCTTCGAACAAGTAGCAATAGCATCCCTAAGACAGGGCTTGAACCCTGACAATTTGGCTGATTCAGTGACCAGAAAGAAGGCCATGACATGGGGAGGGTTGCTGAATCAGGTTGGAAAACAGATTGACGTCGATGAAACGAAGAAAACCAGGGTGCACATGCAGGTGATCGGACAGGGGCATGGTAGGGCCAAAGCTCAGTCTCAGCCAGCTGCTCCTGCTCAGAGTCAGCAATCCAGAAACAAGAGAGGGCCTTGGGTTCAACCAGAGTGGTTCGCAGAATTGAAAGAAAGTGTGGCCACCATTTATGATAAAATAAAGGAAGAGGTGCACTATAGAAGACCGGCCACACTACAATCTCCTAGGGAGCATCGCAATAACTCTTTCTGCCAGTATCACAATGACACTGGCCATACCACTGATGATTGTATAGCTTTGAAGCAAGAGGTTCAGAACTTGATCGAAAGGGGAAAACTGGGGGCTTATGTCAAAAGAAGAGGAGGTAACAGGCGTGACAATACTCACCGAGTTGGTCCAAGTAATGTTGCTCCGGAGGGAGCCATGGTTATAATTGAGAGGTTTGATGTGGAATCTGAGTACTTGGATCCTGATCCAACTCGAAACAGAGTAGGTGCAATTGAGGAATGTTCTAGGATGGTCTCGGGGCTCATTAAGTTTTTTGAGTCACTTACAATTTTTGGAGGGGATACTGTGACAGCTCCTACTGCTTCTTCGAGAAAGAGGCATGTACACACTTTAACCACCCAACTAGAGGGAGGAATGACTTCCTATCAGTCACAAATTCCTTTCCCCTTTATTGTTTTTGATGAAGATGATTTGAGAGATATTGTTGGCCCTCATGAAGATGCTGTTGTCATAGGGGCATCTATTGGGGGCAACGACATAAGACGAATTTTGGTGGATACTGGAAGCTCAGCCAATATCCTTTTCTTAACCACATACAAGAGAATGAAAAATCCAGCTATAATTCAGAGTTCAGACAGGTCAATTGTGGGCTTTACTAGCAGCTCAGCAGATGTGATCGGGGAGTTCGAAGAAGAAGTTTTGTTGGGCAAGGTCCCTTTAAAGAAGATGGTCAGGATACTTTTTATTGTGGTGGATTGTCCCACTTGCTATAATGCTATTTTAGGGAGGTCTTGGCTCTCTAGGATGCATGCAGTGGCTTCAACAGTCCATCAATGTTTGAAATATGATGTTCAGGGACAAGTGGGAGTTGTCCGGAGCAGTCAAAAGGTTGCAAGGGAATGCTATGCTACAGCTATGACTCCCCGGACGCTGGGGGCAGTTCGTATCAACGAACAATAGCAGTTTGAGGGGATTTCTAGGGGTGAGGGTGAAATTGCTGACCCCAGAGAGACCCCTGGAGTGTTGATACCGGTCAAAGAGGTAAAGACACATTGTTTAGAAGAAGGAAAAAGTGTCAAGATAGGGTCTAAGATGCCACCCGTTTTGAAAAATGAAATGTTAAAGTTTTTGAAGAATCATCAGCACGTTTTTGCTTGGTGCAATGCTGATGTTACTGGGGTTCCAGCAGAAGCAATATCACATCACCTGTCCGTCCAGAAAGACATAGCACCAGTGGTTCAAAAGATAAGAGCTTTTTCTAAGGAAAAGGCTGATGTCATTGTGCAAGAAGTTGATAGGCTCACAAAGATGGGGCATATCAAGGAGTCTCAATATCCTTTGTGGACTACCAATCCGGTTCTGGTGAAAAAGAAAAATGGCAAGTGGCGCATGTGCATTGACTACACAGATCTCAATAGAGCTTGCCCAAAAGATTTGTATCCAGTCTCCCGGATTGATCAGTTAGTAGACTCCACCTCTGGGAACAAGCTACTATCCTTTATGGATGCCTTCTCCGGATACAATCAGATCCAGGTAGATCCAAAGGATCAAGAGCATACTACATTTGTCACTGACAGGGGTCTTCATTGCTACAAGGTAATGCCATTTGGGTTGAAAAATGCTGGGGCTACTTATCAGAGATTGGTCAACAAAGCTTTTGCTGATCAGATTGGAAGGAATATAGAAGTATACATCGATGGCATGATGGTAAAGAGTGTGGATGAGCAATTGCATTTGGCAGACCTCCAAGAAACTTTTACCAACTTGGTAAAAGTGAATTTAAAGTTAAACCCAGAAAAATGTGTGTTCGGAGTGTAGTCCGGAAAGTTTCTAGGCTATATTATAAGTGAGCATGGGATACAGCCCGATCCGGACCAGCTTAATTCTCTATTCCAGATGGAGCCTCCTCGAAATATTAAAGAAGTACAACGACTAACGGGGAGATTAGCTGCTTTAAACAGATTTATCTCAAGTTCTTCAGACAGGTGCGCCCCGTTCTTTCAAACCTTGAAGGGTGCAAAGGGATTCGATTGGACCTCACAGTGCGATGAGGCTTTTAATGAGATCAAGAAGCACCTATCCTCCCCCAAAACTTTGTTTAAACCAGTTGACGGGGAGACACTCTTCGTATATTTGGCAGTTTCAAGTTGTGCCATTAGTGCTGTGTTGGTAAGGGAAGTGGATAGTTATCCCCATCGGGTGTACTACATTAGCAAAAGTTTGATAGATGCAGAAATGCGTTACTTGAAACTCGAGAAATTAGCATTAGCCATGGTAATAGCTGCAAGAAAAATGAGGCCTTATTTCCAGGCTCATCCTATCATCGTTTGGACTTCTTTTCCCTTGAAGAATGTCCTCCAAAAGGCAGACATTTCAAGCAGGATGACTAAATGGTCAGTAGAGCTGGGAGATTTCGACATAGATTTTGCTCCTCGAACAACAGTTAAGGCCCAAGCTGTGGCTCATTTTTTGGTTGAATTTTACTCCGACAGAGATTCGGAGCAGACTACTGACATAAAAGATAAAAAGGTATGGGTCGTCCGAAAAAATGGTGGATCTAGCACTATGGGATGTGGTGCCGGGGTGTGTTTGACTTCTCCATATGGTGACAAAATGTACCAAGCTATATGTTTTGCTTTCAGGGCATCCAATAATGAGTCCGAGTACGAAGCAGCTATAGCTGGATTAAAGTTAGCCTACATTTGTGGGGCTAAGAGGGTCAGGCTACTAAGTGACTCCCAACTTCTTATCCACCATGCCCAAGGTCAATCTGAGGCTAAAAAGGAGCAGCTTGTGAAATATTTACTCCTTCTTAAAAATGAATCACTCAGGTTTAAAAGTGTTACTTATGAACATATACCCCGGACAGAAAATGAGTTAGAAGACTCATTGGCAACCATAGCGTACACAGAGTCATACCCATGGATCCATGTGCTGGAAAGCCCCTCCATTCAACTTAATATGGGTAAAGAAGAGGAAATTTTTGAAGTATAGATGAAACAACCTCAGGACTGGAGGTTTCCTCTCCTGCAATACCAATCTGATGGTATCGTACCTCCGGATAAATCATTCGCAAGAACATTGAAACACAAAGCTCGTGGTTTTATCATATTGAGAGACGTTTTGTATAAAAAGTCTTACAATAAACCTCTTCTGCGTTGTTTGGGGGGTGATGAGTCTCAAGTAGTCCTCTTCGAATTGCATGATGGTGAGGGATCAGCTCATTGTGGATTCAGGGCTTTAACAAGGAGAGTTTTACTGGCCGGTTACTATTTGCCATCTATCATGAAAGATGCTAAGGAATTGGTAAGAAGGTGTGACCCATGCCAGAGGTACAACAATGAAATTCATGTCCCAGCCATTCCTTTAGAGTCAATTTCTGAGCCTATTCCTTTTGCTCGATAGGGGTTGGATTTAGTGGGCCCACTCCCTATGGCGTCCGGAGGGCGCAGAACTATAAATGTTGATATAGATTACTTTTCGAAGTGGATTGAAGCAGCCCCTCTAGCAGGAACAACATCAAAAGCTGTCATAAAATTCATTCTATCCAACATCTGTTGTAGATTTGGTGTCCCACGAAAGATAACAACAGACAATGGGCCACAGTTCGACAATAAGGAAATGGAGAGCTTCTGTGCCTCAAGGGGTATACAACATTATTTCTCTTCGCCTTTCTACCCACAAGAAAATGGGCAAGTTGAAGTGGCTAACAGAACTATACTGTCCGGTTTGAAGAAGAATTTGGAAGGGGCTGCTGGGAAGTGGCCTAGTTATTTACAAGAGATCTTGTGGGCCTACCGGACAACACCTGGGGCTGCAACACAAGAGTCACCCTTTTCTTTGGTCTATGGGATGGATGCAGTAGCTCCCATAGAAGCAACTCTCCCATTGTTTCGTGTTCACAACTTCTCCGAATGCGCTAACGAGGTGGAAATCAGAGGTCAGCTTGATCTGGTAGAAGAAAGAAGAGTTAAAGCTCACCTTAGAGTTGCACACTATCAGGGTTTGATGAGGAGCAGATTTGCTTCCAGAGTTAAAAGAAGAGATTTCCAACCGGGGGACAAGGTATTGAGGAAAGTCTTCTTACACACTAAAGAAAAATTATTCGAAAAATTAGCTCCGACTTGGGAAGGACCTTATATGGTTTTTGAAAGGCTTAAACCTGGAACATATTGGCTAGAAGACAAGGATGGAAGAGTTTTGACTCACCCTTGGAATATCGAACATCTCCGGATGTACTTGGAGTAGCGTTTGTGTAAATATTTACTTGTTTAAACATCCATGTAAATACTTGGGGGCATACTCTTTCCTCCCTGGTGGCACGGGGAGGTTTTAATGAGGTGTCCGGGCTTTTGAATAAAATTTGATGCCTTCTTAAAAAATTTCTGAAGTGTTTTAGTTTCGTCCTTTGTCACACCATCTGGATTGAAATAAAAGAATGATGACCACTTAAACATTTGTCATCGGAGAATTTAAACACTCTCACTGAAATAACTAAGGGCTATTTAAAATCTAGCCGGAGAATTTAAACACTCTCACTGAAATAACTAAGGGCTATTTAAACTCTAGCCATCAAAATTGGAACATACTATGTAAGAGGATGAGAATTGCACAAAACAAAGATATTCATTAAAATAACTTAAAGTGCCTTGGCCTTCCAAGGACTTTCAAATTATCAAAAACAGAATAAAAGACCTATCCGGTCAAATACCGTACACACTTACAAAAAAGATTGCCTTGGCCTTCCAAGGACTTTAGTCTGGATAAAAAGTAAAAAAGTAGTTCATAAATTAAGGCTGAGCCTTTGAAGATGGCTCAGCTTCATCTATCTTCTTCTTCCCCTTGGGATCATCTGTCTCTTCGTTTGGGCTCTCCCCAATGTTTTCTTCAGCATCGGATGAAGATGCGCTAGAGAAGCCAATCAGGTCGCCTTCAGCCATCGTGTGATATGGAAGGTCTTCAACCTCTACATGAAGCCATAGATCTCCTAGGTTCCTCTTCGGAAATTTCTCATGGAAGAGCAAGACCATGTCTGATCTTACCTTGGCATACATTTGCTCCTGAGTACCGATCACGTTGTTGGCATAGACATCGATCTTGGCTTGGATCTTGGCCTCCTGCTCCCTTAGCAAACTAGCTTTCTCCTCGGCAGCCTTGGACACTGTATTCTCAAGAGCAATTTTGTCATTGGTCAAGTTGGTGATGATTTGGTATTTGGCCTTGGATTCCCCCTTTGAGGTGGCAAGATCTTTCTCCAGTCCGGACAGCTTCTCCCGGAGCTCTGTGATGGTGTCCTCTAATGTGGTGACTTTTGTGGTGCTTGCCTCTTGGTTTCTCTTCAAATCCTCGTTTTCTTCCTTTAGAATGGCAGCGTTTGAAGTGGCAGTGCGAAGGTCATCGGACAGCCTCTCTTTGTCAGAATTAAGATCCTTGATAATATCTGCCTGATTCCGAACTTGTTTCTCCAACGCAAGTACAGGCTGAACATTGCTTAATAAAGAGTGGGCTATGACATCCCTTTCACTTGAAACAATAAAGGTCTTACCATTGAAAGTGACTGTATTTGAGGTGCTCGGAGAGAGATAAGGCCCAGCAAAGTCGTCTCTGGGAAGATTGATGAAGTACTCACCAAGCCCACCAAGACCGGTGATGTCTACCCCATCAATGTTGAGATCTCCCCCTTCTACCTCATCGGTATGGAAGTCGCCCGGTATCTCCTCCGCTTGTGTTGGGTCAGTAGGATCAGCTTGGGAAGGAGGCTCCGGAGCCCGGAGAGAAAGCTCATCACCCTTAGAGGTCTTCTTCTTCTTGGCCTCCCTGTCTTTGCTTTCACTTCCCTGTTTACGATTTCTTTTGGAAGCCCTTGGAGGTTTTGGGGGGTGCACTTCTTGCCTTTCAGTCTCCTGCTCCACCACTTCCAGGAGAGCAGCATCAATTTGGCTGTGGACTGGCCCCTCCGGATTTATTGGAGCATTAGCAGGGTTAGCTCCACCCACCACCTTCTTGCCTTTCTTTTTACCCTTCATCTTGCTTGGGGCTTTGGCCCGGCCTGACAAGTAGAGTGTCCCATCTGGTTCATGGGTCCTTTTAAGCACAACATCCGGAGGAGGCTGAGTGGTGAGCTCCTCCCAAGTCAAGTCTCTCCGACCTGTGGTGTTCCACAAGTGAGACCTTGCCAAGTTGCCTCCGGTAAAAGCAGCATGGAACCGGTTCCCCCACCTCTCAACAGTCCAAGCATTGATCTTGGTGCAAGTAGCCTGCCTGGTTTTCAGGTAATCACTGAATTCCTTGGGCATTTCTGCTGAGGAAAAAGTAAGACCAATTAGTTTAAATTAACTCCAAAAAAAAGACAAAAATATAAAGCAGGAGACTTACGGTCACTCCTCCACCTGCTTCTGAGAAGGCTTGGGTTCACTCCAGACTTGATCTTCTTTCCATTCTCCCAAACACCACTAACAAACAGGAACTGGGTCCTCCAATTCCTCTCCGCCTCTAACAAATCATCTACAGCTTTGAAATTATCCCCCATATTGAAATGGTAAAAATGGATGTGGTGGTTTCTACAAAGACCGGCCACAGCAGCAAACTCCTCCATTGGCAGAGGAATCCCGGAGAGCCTCGAAGCCATGATGCAGGACATGAGGGTGTACTAGGCGTTGGGGCTCAACTGGCTCAGACAGAGTTTTATCAGATTGAAGTATATGACAATTTCTGGGTCCAATGGGAGTCTGAGCCCCCAATTGAATAGCTCCGTGAACATGACAATTTCGCTTAATTTGCAGTCGATGGAAGTCTCTGGGTGTATGGGGATCCTGATCTTCACATTATCCGGTATTCCCCACTTCATACGCATCCGGCCCAGCTCAGCTGTGTGGATGAATGCGTAGTTGATCTTTTGCAAGGAGAGGAGGTACTTAACGCTGACCTTGTGGAAACAAGGCCCCGCCTTTCCTTCAAGACTCTCTGGCAGATCCGGATGCCTCAAGCACAATTTCTCTTTGACTTTGTCCTTTTTGGCAACTATAGCACTACTGGTCTGACCAGAGGGCTCAGACTCAAATGGAGCCTCTTCAACAGAGTCCTCCATTACTTCCTCCATAATTGTTGAAGGATTTTCAGCAGCAGTAGTAGGGGGAGGGTTCAAATCTGGCTCAGCCTGCTCTCCGGACTACTGGGCCTCAGTGTTCTTTTGGCTTCTGGCCTCCGGTTGGGGCTCTGGTGCAGATGCTTCTCTTTGAAGACTTGGACTGGTGCCCTCCGGACCGGACAGTCTGTCCTTGGGAGCTCTGATGGGCACTTCTAACCCAGTGCTGCTGTCTTTAGCACCCGATTTAGAAGGAGTGCTCTTAGAAGCCTGGCCTTTAACTAACCGACCTCTTCTCCGGTGAACTAGTTTTTGAGGGGAGTGCTCAGTATCTGACCCCATAGCTATGAAGAGGGAGGGTTTTTTGAAACTGGTTACAGTGACGCCCGGCTCAACCACAGGTTCTGATTCTTGAACCGAGGAACCTGAGATAATGGGGGAGAGATTGGTTTGGAATAACCTTTTCGGCTTGGTGCCTTTAAAGGAAGAAGAGCCTTAATCCGACTCTGTGGCTGAAGTTACTGGTTTGTCGATAGGCGAAACGGGTAGTTCTGCTGCGATGAGTCTTTCCCTTTTAACCTTTTGCGCCTTTTCTAATTCAGAAAGGTTGAGCCACCCACATTTGATCAGTGCGTTCCTCGCTGTAAACATAAACTATCTGGGTAAATTTTTGCTTTAGAGAGAGAAAGTTTTAAGAAGTTGCAGAGTAAACTTGAGAGAGATGGTAAAACAATAGAAAGTGTTTTAATTTATAGTAAATCTGAAAAAGGAGTTTGATTCCTAGGAGAATTCGAAAAGATTGGTAATGATTAAAGACGGCGCTGATATCACCAACTTTAATTAAGAGGTTGCTTTTCGAAGAAGGTGGGTTCGAAATTCAAGGTGAAAAAACGGCTGAAACAACCAACCAGAAAGCGACACGTGTCCCACAACCTCTGGCAAAAACCGTTTTGGATTCATGAAGCTTTATCAGTCCGGATAAATCCATAGCCCAAGTTGAAAGACCTGTCCGGGAAAAACTACCTCTGACTTCGAACTGTTTTTCAGGTTTTTGACAAAGGTATTTGAACAAACACCTAAAAAAGGGGCTCCTGATGAGTCCGAATTCTGCTTACTCCCCGGACAGGGACAGATCGGACCTAGCCCTCCGGACCGGACAGACCACTTCGAACACTTAGCTAATGGGACTGTTCGAACTATGACAAAAGTACTAAAAAACCTAAACACTTCTTGACTAAGCTAATTGCTCTCCTACTTAGAGCTCATGGGTCTTTAAACATGACCCGGGTCCATTGAACATGACCCGAAAGCCCATAAGGGCCCAAACGTAAGGGTATAAATACCCAACCACCTGCATTAAATGTGGGTAATGAAAATTAAATACAACCAGGCTGCTTAATTCTCCCTATACACTCTATTCTAAATATTAAACACCCACATACTTCCACAAAACACCAAACAAATTACAAGCCTACCCTCAGGCGATAATTATCCTCACCAGTTACGAATGGGCTTCTAGTTAAGGAAGGAATACTTCCTAGGAGTAAGGGAATTCTAGATTTTTCTTATAAATATGGGATGCATTGTGATGAGATCTGATGGTTTCCCAAGTATCCTTAAGAGTTAACTTACCCATATTGGAGAGGTTCCAAATCATACAGTCCTTAATATTAGGTTCAACAACACAGAGACTAATTATATCTAAGCCACTGGGAGCAATACGATTAGTTAAATCTCTTAAGTTCCAGGAGTTGCTGAGCCAGTAAATACTTACCTTTTCAGCCTTTAACCATGTATTGTCTACATTGTTATCCAGAGTTAATAGAGACTGGCCATTGGCCCATTTATCAAGCCAAAAATCCATCATTCCAGCTCTCAACTTCCATGAAATGTGAGGCTCAGCATAGCTTTTGATGTAAGCAAGCCTTTTCCAAATCACGGAGCCAAGCCTAGAGTAAGGAAGATGCAAATGGTGTAAGTCTTTGAAATATATATTGTGAATTAAGTTGGACCATACAATGTTATTTTTCATGAAGTTGGCCCAAAGCTTACAAGAAAGAGAGTCTTGAATATCAGACAACATTCTGATGTTCAAACCACTTTCCTTGAAGGTTTTGCAAACTTCTCTCCACTTGCACCAATGGATCTTGTGATTAAAATAGGTAGAGAAACATATTAAAGATGTTCATAATTTTGAGTAGGATACCTTTTGAGATAGTATTGTTTCCATCCAGTACTGAGTAATATTGATAAGGACAATATATACGAGAGATAACCTCCATGTAAATGAAAGATCAATAAAATCTCAATCTTTGATCCTATTGTTGATTTTACTACTAAGACTGTTATAAGTACTAGAAACATTAGTGATTTTTATCATGATACCAAGGTATTCAATAAGCAAAGAACTATAAGAGAAGTTACTATTTTTAGTCATAATATTAAGCTTTAAGAAATTCATACCAGTAACTGCAATGATTTTTGTTTTGTTTTTGTTGATGATCTGCCCTAATACATCTTAATATTTTTTTAAGAAACTAATAAAGAGATCTAGTGTAGAGTTATTGTTATTAGTGAATAACAATATATCATCCGCAAAGGCAAGACTACAAATGTTAAGAGAGCTTCTGTTCTTATAGTAAATTGATTTATTATTATGCAACAAGGCTTTAAGGCCCTTGTGCAAGATTTCATGAGCAATGATAAAGAGGCTAGGGGAGATAAGATCCCATTGCCTTAATCCTTTGAAAGTTTTGAAGTAGGCCATGACCCCACCATTGATTAGGATAGACACATTAACAACAACAATCATATTTTTAATGAGCCTAATAAACTTGTTAGAATACCAAACTTGCTAAGAACTTTGAAGGTAAAACAATAAGCCAGCTTGTTAAAGGCCTTTGATATATCAAGCTGCATAAGAATGTTCTTGTCTTTAACTTTCCTGTTAAGATCATGCAGAAGCTCATTGGCAATTAAGATATGATCTTGAATACCATAGCGAGGGACAAAGCCACCCTGGTTATTGGAGATAATTTTGGGAAGGAATTTGACGAGTCTGTTGTTGAGGATTTTGTACATAATCCTATTCAACAAAGAACATAGACTGATTGGTCTAACGTCCTTCCATCTAGTAGGATTACCAGTTTTGGGAAATAAGCAAATCCCCGTAGTTAAGATGCCTTTAGGGATGTCATTACCTTTTAAAAAATCTTGTATAGCTTTGATAAGGTCACCTTTAAAGATATTCCAACATGACGAAACAATGATTATAACCGTCCATACCTGCTACACTTGAAGGTTTCAAGTTGTTAATGATGTTCCAGATTTCTTCTTCATTAGGCTATACAAGCAAGTACTTGTTATCTTCGTAGGTAATAAGAGAATGATGTAATTAAAGATGGATTCTATCATTTTGTTCTGCTCATCGTCTTTGTCAGTGTAAGGGTAATCAGTTAAAGCTTCTTTAAAATTGTTAACAGCAAAAAGCCCAATGTGAGTCATGTCTGTAATCCAATTTTCTCCATCTTTAATGTCATTGATACTATTCTTTTTCCTTCTTCTTTTGAAATAATTATTCAAGACCTTAGCGTTTATGTCTCCCTCCATAGCCCAGTTAGCGTAGAATTTTTGCATCCAATAAGTTTCTTCCATTTTTTGAGCTTGAATCAAAAGGGTATTGGCTTTGGAAAACTGGGATCTAGTGTCAGTATTGTTGTGAACTTGATGATTTTGTTCCAGCATTTGAACTTCATCTTCAAGTGCCTGAACCTAATTGAAAATGTTACCAAAGTAAGATATATTTTAGTTAATAAAACCCTGCTTGAGTCTCTTCAATTTATTCTAAAATTTAAGAAGATGATCACCCTCAATGTCCTGGTTCCAATTCCTTTAAAAAAAATCAGAATCAAGGGACCACATGTCCAAAAATTTGAAACTTTTCTTAATGTTAGAGTTATTAATAGAGATAGAGATGATCAAGGGCATATGATCGGAGCATGTCCTAGCTTTATGAATAAATTTGGTTACCCCAAAATTTTCAGACCACTTGTTGTTGATGAACACTTTGTCCAAGCGTTTCCACTTGGATTTGCTGGACCAAGTATACTTGGATCCAGCAAAGCCAACATCCTAAATTCTACAATAACTTATCATCTCATTGAAGTCATTAAAACTATTTTGACAGAAAGTGGTGCAACCAAGTTGCTCCTCTCTAGATGTAACAACATTAAAGTCACCACATATCAACCACTCAGAACTGGTATTAGAAATGTATTTAAGGGTGTTCCAGAGATCACTTCTATTGATTCTCTAACACTTAGCATAAACCATAGTGATTAATATGCTTTCAGGAAAGACTAAGTATCTAACTTCAGTGTGAAGACATTGCTTATGATCAATAAAAATCTTAACAAAAATATCATCATGCCAAAAGATCAAGATTTTATTCGAAATGTTGTGATTAGAGTTATTTAAGCCAATTTTCTTAGCAATATAGGTAATGTTATCATTGCTAATCAAAGGCTCATGGACAACAATAAATTTAATATTATTTTTCTTGATAAAGTACTTAAGTCTTCGAGTTAAAGACTTGTTTCTGATACCACGTATATTCCTGTTTAAAATGGTAATCATTATCAGTAGAAGAAAGTTTAGTTTTACTTGTTCCTATGAATTTTAGAGCTTTAATGTGCTTATTTTTGGTGTTTTATTCTTTCCTTTAGCTGCCTTGATCTTCTTATCAAACATTTCTCTGAAGCTGTTGTCTTTTTCATCTTTGTTGAACTCTCGAGATGTAGCAAGAGAAACTGTGGTACTGAGTCTTCTTGTTGGTGTATTATGTTTGCTTCCTATATTGATATACTTTAATGATGATATGTCTGGAGCAAGATTTTCATAGTCTAAAGCAATCGCAATATTGTAACCATAATCAAGGCTCTGGATGGCTTCTATGGTTTCATTTTGATCAGGAGTAATGTAACCTTCCTTATTTGTTAGATAGATATCATCATCATTGGTACCATTTTCAGTTTCATCTAGTATAGGTTGGACAATGTGATTGTTGTTGTGTGTCTGCTTTATAATAACAGATCTGAGTTGGTTGGTCTTTGTTATTCCTTAAACCTTCGTTAGTATCAGGAACTTCTTCCTCAGTAGTATGCTATATCTGAATTGTATCAGTATTAGTGTTGATATTTAATTGCTTCTTTTTGCAATCTCGGATGCTATGACCCAAGTTATTGTAGTGTTTGCAATAGTGGGGCATATTCGAATATCTTATTTTAGCTCATTAGCCATGATTAGCACCAAAACCAATCTAAACATCATGTTGTATCTTCTTGGTTAGATCAATTTATAACCAAGCAGAGCAATAAGAGTTCAAACTTTGTTTTCATCTGGGACATTTATGATGAGAGGTTCTCCAATAGTAACAACAAAAATTTTGATTATCGTTTTGTTGTAAAGATGCTCAGGAAGCTTCTTTATCTTGATCCAGACATGGGTTATCGGACTTTGATAATTAGCAATGAAATCTTCAGTCCACTTTTAGAGATGCATAATAGTAGGGCCTATTGTCGAGACAGAACTTCACCACAATTTGTATAAATCCGTTTTTAAGTCAAATTCAAAGAAAATGTGACGTGAATCCCATATTTTATATATGTATCCAGCATCAAATTTCAATGTTTGAAGGAATTGGACAAGAAGACTTCTTTTTGGTATACCTTGTGCAAACTTCCCTACGAGTGTGAATTTAGATTCCCGCTTCAATTTTTCTTGAACTTCACTGTCATATTGTATTGATATACGATTTTGTTTCTCCGTGACACTTTTTGGAACAAATTCTCGATTCTCATTGTTTTGAATTCCCTTCTTTAGAACTTGTTTGAGTGACAGTTCTGGGTTGAATGCTCTGCTTTATCATTCTGTAACTTTTCCTTCAATCCTGATGCAGATTCTTGAAGCGTTGAGAATTTTATGAGGATGGAGAATTGTAGAGAAGGAATCACAAATTCTAGGGGGATATAATGAAGTAGGATTCAGAAGAAGAAAGATGGAGAGATACTTTCTTAGAGTCCAAGAAAGTATCCATGTTTCTTAGAGTTTTAGCAGTCTGTATTTCTAGCTAGCATCAACATTCATTATGTTAGAAGGCTTGATTGGTGATTGAATATATGTTTTTGGGTTGGGTTGGAGTTGTTTTCGAGTTATTTTAGGGGTTTTCCTCGAATGTGTTCTTGATCCCCGCCGGTGAGAACATGTCCACCCAACGGGGTAGCCTATTTTTTCCAAGTAGATTATGAACCCCGTCAGATTAGGCTGGGTAGGCCCAACGGGGAGGCTGTTTGTTATTTGTAGGTTACTTATGGTCCCCGCCGGATAAACCCAGCTTCACTCGGAGGGGAACTAGTCGATTTTAAGGTTTAAGTTGGGTTTTAAACTTTGTTTTATTTTTGCAAGCTCGAGGTACCTAGACCTGCGAATGAGAGAGGTAATAAACTAGCAAGGCGTGAACGGGAAGAAGTTCGTCCCCCCAAAAAAGGTGATGGTGGTGGTAGTCGACCAAAAGGTGATCGAGCCGAACGTGGGGATCACATGGTGCATACAGAACGCTCCGTGAGGCATAAAAAATAAGATATCACAAGGGAGCTTGGATTACAACCATCTCCTCCATAAAAGGTTTGTACCTAACGTCGTGGACTTATAGAATCCAAAGAGGAGGAAGAGGCGGATGTCCCTGAGCCATCACATCCACGAGAGGTCCGTAGCCAAAACCGTCCAACTGATCCAGAGGGATGGAAGGACCTTTTCTTAGAGCATAACAATATTATTCTGTTCCCAAACTATATTCAGCACGAGGCCTGCTTCACATTCATGAACAACATAAGTTTTCTAATTTTGGACTTAATTATTTATGTTATTACTTGAACTATATTTTTTTTACGGTATATCCATGTTTGTTTATTTGTTTCAGTCTCGTTCTGGCATCACAGTCTAATTGAAATACGGGATACTCGATCAATGGGATCTTAGCAAACAGCTAGGGGTAAAGGCTATATTGGAAGGGACTCATTTCTGGCCACTTATGCGCCACCTGCCGAAATTCAACTCGCACCCACAGTTGGACGAGGTGTTCATTAAGAGATGGAACTAATAGGCCAACACCTTCCAGTTCTCGTTTGGAAAGATGAACAACACGTTGGACGGCATGTATGTGATTATCGGCCTCTCGGTCGAGAGGAGAATTATCGACGCCTTTAGGACCGATTCGATAGATCATACATATGCACGATATGCCTCGTTGTTGGGAGTTTCGACGCAAGCCAGGCAAGAGGATATGGAGGCGCATGGCGGGAGTGGGTTTGTCCTTCAATGTCTAAGGGATACGTTAGGTGTATGACCATTTTCCTGTCTTTCGAGCAATGGTGAATCTCGGTTAAAGCCCGACCGATCCGAAGATGCTGGGGTGGTTACTCAGAAATCTTACTGGAGCACTTATTCGTGAGAAGTCGTACTATCGTGACATCCTCACGGCGCAAGCAGAGCCAAATTTTAATTTGTTGGTTTACGTCATCGATTAATATGTGGGTTTACTTATTTCATGTTTATATGTGTTTTTGTTTATTTTCAGGTGATTTTCCAACCTTACGAGGCTGTTCGTGCAGTGTTCCCGGAGCATGCAATAAATTTGTATCGCAACCCTATTCGGTTAATGTTCGTCATCGAGGTATACCACTCGGACCGAGTTATGCGGTAGTTCGGTTGGGTCAAAGAGAAGTTTGCTCACATTGCTCCTAGAATTGGTCTGTCAAGAGGGGACAATCTCCGTTATGCGCTTAAGGGTAGGCACTCGACGAACTTGAGGGATCATTTGTACGTGATCGATAGGTACTCACGACATTTAAAAGGGAGTAGCCGGACAACATCCCCCCAGCACGAAGCTTATTTGAAGAAATATGGTTTGTATAACATCACGCCTCGTATCCTTAGTGAGCGCTCCGCGGTCGATGTGGTTAACACGATAAATCATGTCCGTCCGTTAGACGATACCGTTGAAGAACTCGTGTCATTCGCAAGGAAGGTGCTTGAACTTACAAGTTTGTGGCTTGTTATAATGTTAGGCTTGTTTATTATTTGTATGTTGTTTTAGTGTACGAACCGTGTTTTTAGCTATTAGACTCATATATTTTAGATGATTTGGATGCTTATTTATTTTACTACTCTTTTATCTAAGTTTGATTCTATTATTGTTGTCTCTAAGTTTGTTTTAGATATTTTGGGTTGGTCTATTGTGTATGTTTTAGATATTGTGTATTTTTCGTTGACTCCGTAAGCAAGAAAGGTTTAACATCGGTGGTTAAACAATTCTCAACCGCGACGGTATTTTTCAAGCGCCGGCTGAAAATTAGCTAGCCGGCGGCTGGCCAAATTTATATGGAAGGCCATACTCCAAATAGAGTTGGTTTACCAAGACGACGGTGTGAAAATTTCCAACCGTTGGGTGAGTTTTGACCCTACTGGTTGAAAATTTCCAAACTGCCTGGTCAAAATCCTAAAGTAGGATATCATTTCCTTGATGCATTTGACGACCATACTCGTCGGGGGAATTGTCAACCGCCGGCTGATAATGTTTCAACGGGCAATAACTGGTTTTTAAAAGTCAATGTATAATTTTGTTTCATTCCCACGAAAACTTGTTTACCCGCCAAAACTATATTTCATTCCCGCTAAGTTTTTTGAGGAATTCCCTCCTACTAACCGTCTATAAGTAGTAAGACCACGCTATAGCATTAAACATCAAAGTAATAAAATTGTGTGATTTTAGGTGGAACATACACGAAGATGCAAACCTTCTAAATGCATTTGAGTTCGTTAAAAGCACGATGCAGGAGGACAGTCCTGGCTTTGTCGATGTTGTTTTATGTAGAATGTTCTTAAACCAAGGTAGGGAGGCATTGTGTTCGGGGTGTATAATGCCCCGACCACGAGGACGCGAAGAAGTGGCCGACAAGTTAGCTTATCTGAAAACCATGGCTACATCGATTGAGTCACTTTCTTACGAAGTCCGAAGCGAAACCCACAATATATTTAGTATGATATTTCAAAGTACTATTAGCAAGAGATAGTGGAAAATATGATGCATCAAATTCAAGAGAGAGCGGGCGCGATAGACAATGGTGTTAGAATTAACCCAAATCTTGAAGGAAGCAGAGAGAATAAGGAATATTCTTTCGAAATACGCTTTGAGCATGGATGGA
Source organism: Limnanthes douglasii subsp. nivea (assembly GCA_036936605.1). NCBI lineage: Eukaryota > Viridiplantae > Streptophyta > Magnoliopsida > Brassicales > Limnanthaceae > Limnanthes > Limnanthes douglasii. Next base: position 179,675,983 of record JAUPFV010000005.1, on the reverse strand, counting down.
ACTATCCGGCGCCATGAAACTGAGTCTGCTATGTCAACTCGGGGATACTATCTATATATCTATTTCTGTTGTTTGCATTTGTATTATTAATTATGTGATGTCTTCACTTAATGCGAACCAAAAATTTAAGATGAGAAAGTCTTAATATTTTTAAGATAAACGTCATCATTAACTACAAAACATATAAATTTTAAAATTTCCAAACTGTACTTATGTTACAATGACCTTCTCATAATCTACTACTCAAACAAAAACGGATAAATTGGTTACTTTGGGGCTACAACTTCTAAGCTCTTTGTATCTCTTGCAACGAGAGATAATCAGTCATGCCCAACCTTCTGCTTCCGTTGAACGCAACTTTATATAACAAGGGTGTATCCTCCCACATGAGGCCTCCGCTATAATCCCAAGCTACAACAAGAAAACGTGATGAAATGAATGTCTTAATATTTAAATTAACCATTAATGTAATTAAATACTTACGTTCACAAAGTGGTTGGAGTTCACCCTGGTGTGGGTTATTTCTGATCGAGGGTAATTTTGTAGAGTGTTTTGGGAATTTAATGTTTAAGGTGAAATGTAGATAGATAATTAAGGTGTCTGCTAGCAGTAAATTCTTATTACCCTTTATAATGAAAGTAGTTTGGGTATTTATACTTACTTAATGACCCATGGGCCTTTCGGGTCGGATTGTGGGCTTGGGTTAAGTTTAAGAACCCATTAGCCCAAGAGATGAAATGACCAGCACCGAGCTGAGTCATGTTCCACTAATTTATTCTGTTCGGTTGGACATGGTACTGGTTATGTCTGAACTGCCTTTCAGATAGGTTTAAGGGGTAGTGTCAAAATTATCTGACCTTATCAGTAGCCCCTTTAGGTCTTGCAAAGAATTTTTGGAAGAACTAACTCGAAGAAATAAAACTTAACTCATATTCAATGTTATCGTCCGATCTGTCTTTTGTATCCGAACTGAAGAGATTAAATTTACCATTAAGAATTCCAAGAATCAGCCAAATCAAATTTTGAAGAGACTAACTTTACCGTTAAGAATTTCAAAAGCCATTTTTCTGACGTGGGAGATATGTCGAGTTTTGGTTTGACCTCTCAGCTATTTTTTCTCCTAGATTCATTTACCTACTTAGCTAAAAAGTTACTTATGGTGTAACCCCCTTACCTCATTACCACTAATCATTACTTTGATCGGTTTGTCTTCCCTTAGGTAAACTCCCACATTTTCATTTTTATATAAATTGATTCCAGTGTTCTATTGTCTCTAAGAACACAAACATTTCTAGAGAGAGAAAGGTTGCTAATCTTCTTAAATTGTGTCTGGGTAGATTTATGTTCACAACAAGAAACACATTGGTAAAATGAGGTTGGCTGAATTTATTTAATTTGGGGAAATCAAGAAAAAACGCAAGAAACGCAAGAGTTGCAGCTGGTCTACCCGCCTCTCCTGGTGAAGAAATCAATCAACCAAAAACAAACACAGACCAAGGCTCATCATCATCGAAGACATCAAAGGTCAGAAAATTAACTTTTGGCCCAACCCTATCTCCTCTACAGTCAGGGTCTTCAATTCACGAGTCCCAAAACCCCCTACCTAAAGAAAAGGAAGTTTCCACTGTTAGGAAACCTTCACCTTTCTTGGCAATGGGTTCGGATGTTGAGAAATCGATTGAGAAAAAACCACCCCTTGCAGAATAACTCGTAAGTCCAAAGCTAAAACAACTCCTAATTCTTCAAAACTTGTTAGTTCGGAAATGATAAAGCCCCTAGCATATACTAAACCATTTGAACTACAGTCAAGCGTAATGGAGGAGACCATGGAGGATAGTATCAAAGATAGTCCCTTTGAGACGTACAGACAGAGGACACTACAGCAGATCAGAAAGGCAAATTTAAAGTGGATCTGCCTAACACTGAGTCACTTCCGGAGTGCCTGGAAGGGAAAGTGGGGCCAAAATTTCAGAAAGTCAACGTGAGGTACTTGATAGCCCTCCAAAACATTGCTTATGTGTACACCCATACTGCTGAGTTGGGTCGTATCCGAACAAAGTGGGGCTTCCCTGAATTGGTTAAAGTGAGAATTCCATTCACTTCAGAGACTCCTATGGACTGCAAGTCTCATGAGCTAGTAGTATACACTGAAGTGCTAAATTGGGGACTCCGATTCTTTTTTGATCTAGAGATAGTCAGGTACTTTTACCTGATAAGATTATGTCCGAGCCAACTGAGCCCAAACGCATGGTACACTTTACTCGCCGGTATAATGACATCAAGGTTTTTAAAAATCTCACTACCCATGGAGCAATTTGTTGCTGTGGCGAGTCTGTGCAAGAACCACCACATCCCCTTTTACAAGTATAATATGGGGAACGATTATAAGGTAGTAAATGAATTGTTGGAGTCCGAAAAGCCATGGAGGACTCAATTTCTGTTTATCAGTAGAGTTTGGGAGAACGGGAAGAATAAAGAGCTTCCACTAATCCAAGTCAATTGACCAGTCGCTGGAAGAGTACAAGTAATCTTTATTTATGTTTTCCTTAGTTTTTAAATATTGTGTTGTTATTCCAAACTGACGGTTGTGTTTCCTTGTAGTTTTTTCGAAGAAGTTTCCGGAGCATTTAGAGGCAGGCTAAAACACTTGTGCTAAGCTAAATGAATGGGCATCGTAGAAATGGGGGAACGGTTTCCAAAATTTCGTTAATTCTGGAAACTTTGTAAGGTCTCACCTATGGAACACTTCAGGGAATAGAGACCTCACTTGGGAACAGCTGACCATTCCCCCCCTTGCAGATATCATCTTGAAGAGAACTGAGGCTAAGGATGCCAAACTTTATTTTCCTTCCTGGGTCAAAGCTCCTAGCCACCTGGACAAGATTAAGAATAAGAAGAAGAAAACCAAAACAGACCCATCTCAGCAAATCACGGAATGAGTCAGTTCAGAAAACCAGAGAGGAATCAACGCTGCTTTGCTGGAGGCAGTTGAAGTTACAGTCAAAGAGGTTGGCGGATCGGATGGTCCGCCTCAGATCACAAGGAAGGATCATAAGAGACGCAAGGCAAGAAGTGATGAAAAATCTGCAAAGAATCAGAAAGTTACCCTGGGATCAGAGATAATTATGTGCCCTTCTGAACTCCATTTTCCTATTCCTGCTGATCCTACTTTGCAAGAAACAAATCCACCTAACCTTCCTACTCAAACACTCCTTCATACCAAACATGCAACTGCTGAAGGATATGTCAATCTAGATGCGTTTGAGAACATTAATATGTATTTTAGTGATCTAGACAATGATGATTTTGCGGGGCCTTATCCTCATGCCGATTTGGCCAATGTTGTAACCTATAACGGTGAGACATACGTGATATCAAGCTAACAAGACACTCTGAGTCATACCTTATTAGGTTATACCCGTTCGGTAGGTGACATGGAAAGGAAAGTGAGGGAACAAAAAACTACTATAACCTCCATGACTACAGAAAACCAGGGCTTGACGAATAGTCTCTCTACCGCTCAACAACGCATAGAATCCTTAAAGAAGGAAAAAAAGGATTTAGCTTCCGAACTGTGCAAGTCACAAGATGCTCAAAAAAAATCTCCAAACCAAGTATTATGGACTGGAAACTTCTTCCTCTACCGAGATTAATACTTTGAAGAAAAAATAGAATTCAACGCCGGTATTGTCAAGACTTTATCCGAAGGAAAAGTCAACTTGGAGAAGCTCCTTAAGGAGAAAACATGTGAGAATGCTTCTTTAGTAAGCAAACAATCCCAAGAGATAACTGCAGGAATAAAGAAGTATGATTATGGAGTGGTGGACTCTTTGGATAAAATAGACGATGGGATTAAGTCCGACATGGTTTTTCTATTCCATGAGATTTTTCCGAAGAGGACCCTTGGTCCTTTATGAAAATATGTAAAGTACGATGATATCCCTTTACATACCCTGGCAGATGATGACGAGCACAAACAACTACGCAAGTGGAGAAGACTCTGATGATAATAAAGGAACTGGTGAGAGTTCGAGTGTTGAACTCAAAATTCCTAAGAAAGGTAATAGCGATGAAGAAGCCGAAGGGAAAAAACCCTAAGGTTTTTTTTAATTTTGTTTTTAAAACTAAAATCCTTGGACGACCAAGACATTTGTTGCATTTTTTGAATTTCTGTCTTATGAAGCAAAGTCCTTGAATAGTCAAGGCACTTGTGAACTGTGGATCGAGTCTATTCCGATCAAGTTTTAATATCGTATATTTCTTTGTATGAATGCCGTTTATCTCTTCGTAGCCAATGTTTAAATAACTTTCAATATTTCTGATTTGTTAAATAAGTGTTTAATAATCATTAAATGATTCCAATCACAAATGTTTAATGAATGTGATCAAGTGTTTAATAAATCCGATCATCTCAAAGATACTTCATTTGAGAGTTGAGGTGTTTAATGAGTATTTTATCCAATCACCTCATATTATGGTTAAGTCAAGAAGAATTTTGCACCAGACTTTTGAAGAAGGCATAAGATATTATTAAAAAACTGGGACACCTCATTAAAACCTCCCTGCGCCACCAGGGTAGGAAAGAGTATGCCCCCTAATATTTACATTGACATACAAAAAAGTAAATATTTACAAGAGAGTTTTATTCTGAGTATAACCTGAGATGTTCAATGTTTCATGGGTGCTTTAGTGTTCTACCATCTTTGTCTTGAACTATGTATGTCCGTGGTTTGACTTTTTCACATACCACATAAGGACCTTCTCAGTTGGGAGCCAGCTTGCCGAACTACTTCTCCTTAGTGTGCAAAAAGACTTTTCTTAAGACTTTGTCTCCTAATTGAAAATCTTTTCTTTTAACTTTGGAAGAAAATCTTCTCCTCGTGAGACCCTGATAGTGTATTGTTCTTAAATGCACTTTAATTCTTCTCTCTTCAATTAAATCCAACTGATTCCTAACTGTTATACCATTTGTCTGTTCGGAATAATTTTGGATCTTAAAGATGGTAAAGTAGCTTCTACGATGGGATTGCATCCATCCCATAAACGAGGGAAAATAGGATTCTTGTGTAGCAATCCAAAGAGTAGTTCAGTAAGCCAACAATACCTCTTGCATGTAACTTGGTAATTTTTCTGCAGTTCCCTCCAGATTTTTCTTTAGCCTAGATAAGATTGTTTGATTAGAAACTTCAACTTGCCCATTGGCATGAGGGTATGGAGAAGAGAAATAATGTTGAATTCTTCTGGAGGTGCAAAATATTTTTATGTATTTATTATGAAATTGTGGCCCATTATCTATGGTGATCTTAAGAGGAACCCCAAATCTGCAACATATGTTGGATAAAATGAATTTTATGTTTGCCTTCAAAAGTGGTTCCAACTAGGAGAGTTGCCTCTGTCCACTTAGAGAAATAGTCAATAGCAACTATGACAGTTCGACATCCACCGGATGTCATGGGAAGAGGCCCAACCAGATCGAACTCTCATGAATCAAAAGGTATTGGTTCAGATATGAAATTCATAGGAACTGCTGGCACATGGATTTCATTTCTATATTTCTGGCAATGATCACACTTCTTTACTATATCTATGGCATCTGCTATTATTGTTGGCCAATAGTATCCTGCTAATAAGACTCTTCTGGTTAAGGCCTTGTAGCCACAATGTGCAGAATCTTCCCCGTCATGTAGTTCGGATAAAATATTTTATAATTCTTCAAGTCTAAAGCAACGCAAGAGGGGTTGGTGAAAGATTTCTTGTAAAGAATTTCTGTTAATACCAGGAAACTACGAGCCTTATATTTAATTTTCTTAGCCAAGGCTTTATCTGAAGGTAAAATCCCATCAGAAATAAACTGAAAATTATCACACCTCCAGTCCTTGGGCTGAATGAAAAATATTCTCATACTTTCTTCATTCTCTTTACCTTTTTCTTGGTCTGTTTGTATTGATGGACACTCTAGCAACAGAATCCAAGGGCAAGATTCAGAATAAGCTATGGTTGCGAAAGAGTCTGCCACAATATTCTCTGATATATGGATGTATTCATACTGGATACTCTTGAAGCTTACAACAACTTCTCTCAACATAAGAAAATATTCTATCAATTGTTCTTTCTTTGCCTCAGACTGCCCCTGAGCATGGTGAATAAGTAGTTGGGAGTCACTCATTAATCAGACTCTTTTCGCCCCACATATAAGGGCTAGCTTGAGACCAGCTATAGCTGCTTCATATTCAGAATCATTGTTAGAGGCTATGAAACCAAAACATGTAGCCAGGTACATAGTATCACCATAAAGAGAAGTTAAACAAATTCAATCCTCACACCCCCAGAGTACTAGATCCGCCATCGGTTCAAACTACCCATTCTTTCTTAGACTGGCTTTCTTGCATTTGTCTGGGGGACCCTATTAACATGGAATTCTACCAAGAAATCGTCCAGTGATTAGGACTTACTCGCCGTTCGGGGCGCAAAATCAATATTATAATCACCCAGCTCAACTTACCACTTGGTCATTCTACTTGAAACATCAGCTTTCTGGAGAACATTCTTCAAAGGAAAAGATGTTCGAATGAAAATAGAATGAGGTTGGAAGTATGGTCTCATTTTTCTTGCCACAATTACCAAAGCCAAAGACAACTTTTCAAACTTTAAATATCTTCTTTAAGCATCCAACAGACTTTTGCTAATATAATAAACCGGACGAGGATAATTATCCCCTTCTCTTACTAGCACAACATTTACTGCATATTCTAATACAGCTAAATATATGTAGAGCTTTTCCACCTGAACAGATTTAATAAGAGTCTTGGGTGAAGACAAATGCTTCTTGATTTCAAGAAAGGCTTGATCACACTGTGGAGACCAAATAAAATCTTCGGCATTCCTTAACACCTGAAAAAATGGAGCACATTTTTCTGATGATCTTGAAATAAACCAGTTCAACGCAACCAATTGTCAAGTTAATTTTTGAACTTCTTTGTTGTTCCGAGAAGGATCCATAGCTAATAGAGCATTGAGCTAATCCAGATCAGTTTGAATTCCTTTTTCACGTATAACATAACCCAAGAACTTTCCAGACTGGACACCAAAAACACATTTTTTAGGGTTTAGCTTTAAATTCATAACCTCTAAGTTGGAAAATGTTTCTTGAAGATCAGATATGTGCGCATCTTCTTCAAGGGTGTTCACCATCATGTCATCTATATAAACTTTCATATTTCTACCAATCTGGCTAGCAAAAGCTTGATTTACTAACCTTTGACAGGTGGCCCCAACATTTTTCAATCTGAATGACATCACTTTATAACATTGAAGACCTTTATCCGTAATAAAAGTGGTGTGATCTTAATCCTTCGTATATACTTGTATTTGGTTCCACCCTGAAAATGCATCAATGAAGAACAATAACTTGTTTCTTGAGATGGAGTCCACCAACTGATCTATCCGAGGAACAGGATAAAGATCTTTTGGACATGCTCTGTTAAGATCAGTATGGTAAATACACATGCGCCACTTTTCATTATTTTTATTGACCAAGACAGGATTGCCAGTCCATAATGGGTACTGAGATCCTTTGATGTGGCCTATTTTGGTCAAGCGATCAACTTCTTGAACAATAATATATGTTTTTTATTTAGAGAATGACCTTCTTCTTTGTACAACTGGTCCAACATCAGCTCGTATGGAAAACTTATGACAAATTACATCAGCAGGCACTCTGGTAACATCATCATTGCACCATGAAAATACATGCAGATTTTCTATTAAAAATATAATAGCCTGTGTTTCAAACCTGGTGCCATCTTGGTACCAATTTTAACATTTTTGCCCTCAACCAGGGAACGAAATTCAACTTATTATGACACTAGGAGCCTCCATGGGATCATCAATTTCATTCTCATCGGTGAAAGGCTCCAATAACTGCCAATATTTTTGAATCTTGACTGCCTTCACAGACTTAAAGCCAAGAGCTGTTGCATAACATTTTCTGGCTACCTTCTGACTGCTTTGGACGACACCTACTTATCATTGGACAACATATTTTAATCACTCATGGACAATGGAGGCCACAACATGCATTCTGGAGAGCCAAAACCTCTCAAATATCACATTCACCACAACAAACAATACCCTCACCATTTTATTAAAAAGTCATTTGCCCAACAATACTTTTTCTTCCAATTCTCCAATCACATCTACCGAACTCTCTGTGAAAAGCACAATGGTTCTGTTCGAACGTTGTATAACCGAAGGGTTTCTCATCTGTTTGTAGGAGCTTTAAACATGATATTTGTCAAACTATCTGTGTCAATCAGGATTTGGCGTATATCATTTCCTCATATCGATGCTCATATTACCACGACGTCTTTATGAGCACTTGCAATGTCTCTTAGGTTATCCTCATCGAAAACTATAAAAAGAGCTGGAGTTTGGGTGGTCAAACGGTTGACATGCCTCTTCCTTGAAGACCTTAAAGGTGCAGTCACAGTGTCCCCCCCCCCCCAAAAATGGTTAAGGATGGAAAATAATTAATCAAACCAGAGACAGTAGTAGTCTTGTCTGTTATTAATCCCACCCGATTCCGACTCGGATCCGGATCAAGGTACTCAGAGTCCACATCAAATCTTTCAGTAATTACCATAGTATCCTTCTGTCTAGACGTTCCATGAATTTTTGAAGGAGTAGTTCAAGGAGTGTGAGCATTGGATTGTGTATTATCCGACCTGCTCCTCCTATGTTTTTTTAACATAGGCCCCCAACTTACCCCTTTCAATGAGGTTTTGGACCTCTTTCTTCAAAGCTATGTAATTATGGGTATCATACCCAATACCATTATGATACTTACAGAAACATGTATTCTGGTTTTCTCTGGGAGATTGCAAAACTGCTGGCTTTTTAAAGTGTACTTAATTTTTAGTCTTGTCGTATATAGTAGCCACACTTTCTCCCAATTCAGAAAACCACTCAAGTTGAACCCGAAGGTCCCTTTTATTTCTAATCTGTTGGTTTTGGTTCTAGTTGGACTGATTCTGCCTTGATTGGTTGGATCCCAGTCCAGTCTCATTTGATCCGTAACCGGACTGATTTACAGCTTGAGGTGTTGATGCTGTAGTGGTGGACCTAATCTGGTGAGGCACTATGGATTTCTTTGTTTCTTCAACATTAATTTGTTTTCCGACCTGATTTAACAACCCCCCCCCCTCGCCCGTCATAGCTTTCTTGTGAGTCACTGAATCAGCTAAGTTACCTCGATTTAAACCTTGTCTGAGGGAAGCAATTGCAACTTGTTCAAAACAGTCTACTAACCCATTCTTTGTATTCACAAACCGCCTGATGTACTCTTTTAGAGACTCATTTGGCTCCTGAGCGCAATGGATGATAGTATCCACATTACCCTTAAGCTCATTGCTTCTAACGAACTGCGTCCGGAAGGCAACCCAAAATATGTAAAAAAAAATTATAGATCCCTGAGGGAGACTATAATACCACTTGAGGGCACTTCCTGTGAAGGTTTGGGAGAAGGCCCTACACAATAGTTTGTCGTTATCGTCAAAGTTCATCATAAAGTTCTTAAACAGCTTAAGATGGTTGTCCGAATCTTTTCTCCCATCGTATTTTTCCATCTGAGAGCTGCTAAAGTTCTTAAACTGCTCAAGATGGTTGTCCAAACCTTTTAGGAAGATGTCCATGGAGTATTTTTGCAGATAAAGGTGATTGTCTCCATTTATTATACGGCTAAACACAGTATCCTCATTCGGAGTAGCAAAAATACATGGTTCAGACTGGAAAGCAAAGGGATCAATCAGCAAACGGTCAATATGCTGATCAGCTGAACCCTTTATCTTCCCATGATGTTTCTTAAGCCTGACATGCCTATCCTTTTTTTCTTAAATGTTTTTTAGTAAACTATATTTTCTTTTTTTACCGTCCTTCAACACTGCTGAAAGAGACTGACTCTTCAAGCTCTGCATCATTAGATGAGCTACTGGAGGATTCTAAAGTGGAGCTCTCCACATGTTTAGATCAATGCGTTTTCTTGGAGTTGAGATGAGTCTTTAGAGACTGTTCGTTCTCTCCAGGATTTTCAGTATGGTGAAGCAACGACGCACCGATTTTTTCCTTAACCCCTTTCTCTACTTGTTTTAGCGCTCTCAATGCCTTTATCTCAACCCTCAACTGATCACGCTTCTCAACAGTGTACTCATTGTTTTCTTTTGCTACTTCCACCTCAGAACGTGGAACATTCTGTGCATTCAGATCCATCTGAACTACTTTGTTTGCTAGTTTTGAATATAAAATTTAGACACAGTCTTGCTCCCACATTGGTCGCCAATTTGGTGTGGGTTATTTCTGATCGAGGGTAATTTTGTAATTTTTTTTGGGAATTTAATGTTTAAGGTGAAATCTAGAGAGATAATTGAGATGTGTGCTAGTAGTAAATTCTAATTATCCTTATTAATGAAAGTAGTTGAGGGTATTTATACTTAATTAATGACCCATGGGACTTTCGGGTCGGATTGTGCGTTTGAGTTAAGTTTAAGAACCCATTAGTCCAAGAGATGAAATGACCAACACATAGCTGAGTCATGTTCCACTAATTTATTTTGTTCGGTTGGACATGGTACTGTTTATATCTGACCTACCCTTCAGATAGGTGTAAAAGGTAGTGTCAAAATTATCCGACCTTATCACACCCAACCCAATCCAATTTCCAAGCGGTTTGGCATCTTACGGGGTGCACCTTCTAACTGAAGATAAGTGAAGCTAACATCCATACTTCGGTACTGTCTTACGAAATGAAGAATGCAGTTAAATGCATATGCGATCGCGACTCCTATCCCGGGCATGAACATTCAATGGTCTTTAGTACCCACGTTAGTATAGCACTTCACACTCTCTGCAACATTAATCAAATCCTCAATACTTGTATATATCTTGACATACACGGATGCGTAATCCTTAAGCTCGTTGTAAAGGGCATCGCTAATCAACCTTCACCCATCTTGTTTCTCGTTCAAGATAAACACTATCGATCCGTACCCGCAATGGTCATCGAATTTAACATCACGGATGGACAATAAGAAAGGTCTAACATAGATTGGGAATTGATTTAAGTATTCTTTGGGATCAACCAAACTTGCTTTAGCCGGCATCGTAGAGTTTGACCTACAACCGACCGTTCCACTAGAAAGCACCGTCTCACTTGCTTGCGTTAGAATAACGCTATCTTTCTTTGGAGCGGGGGCGCTTTCCCATCCATATTTTTTACCCGGTATTTCTTTTCCTTTAGTTGAGGTTGCAGTCAGAGGTTCGAACATTTTAGCCAATGATGGTGAACTAGCTTTTCTGGAATCTAGCACATGCTCGTGCATAGATTTTTCGCAATTAGTGGATGATTCGGATACGGTAATAGACAACTTACGTTTGGAAAGTGGACGATCGCGCGTTTTTTGCTTCACCAATGGTTCTAATAGGGAAGTTATTTCGGGATGTATGACGATAAACCATTTTTTATAAACATGCTCTATGACATCGCTTACTAGTTTCTCGATTTTTGCTTTCAATTGCTCAATCGTCGTGAGATTATTACGAACAAAAATATATAACCTCTTCCAATGTTCATGAAATAAATCTAGAGGCACCCCTAGGCCTTTGGCAACAAATTCATAGATTTCATGCACGTAAGGCATACCGTGCGTAGTTCGTATGACACGCAAGGCATGCCGGCCCCGATTGTCATGTTGCAGTCACAATCTAATTCTTTGGAAAAAAGTTTCAAAGCATAGTGAAACATGTTGCTTTTTAGCTTACCGTACACAATGTTCGCAAATTTTAGTAGGGCTAACAAGCAGCTCTTTTCAAATGATCCCCTGATATCCCCGTGTTGCAATTCTATCAAAGTATGCAACTTCAACCAAAAAGAATCGAAGTTACATTTTCTCGTAGCGATGGAACGTGTGAGGCTCAAATGAGCGCTCTCCAAATGGTTATGTGGTTTGTTTATCAAAATGCATCCACTTGTTTGTTCTCGACGTGACAAACTTATTACCGTATGACCCTAACCAACTTTCGGTATACTCGATTGCTTTCAAATACTCTTTGAAGTCACGGTTAAATTCCGACCGATAATCGTTGAAGGCTACTTTCGTTGCCGTCAACATCATTTGATTCCACACTTTTAAGAAGCCGTTGGACACTTTATCCTCTTTTATGATTTTTTTCCATTTTTTCTAGGACGTTCATGTTAATGTGTCATCCACACAATATGTATGTTGCATTGAGGAACACTTCCTCTTCCGCCTTCAGAAGTGCTAAGTCTCAAGTACGAATAACCTTATTTGTAAGATGTAGTACGTGATTGTGAACGTTGCATTCGACCTCTAATCCCCATAAATCATCATCAACTTGATTTCCCCTGGGAGTGAAAGGGCATTCACATTTCTTCATACCGGTAGACTTCCTCTTAAGATGCTTCCGAATCTTTCGCACACAAAAATTATTCTCTGATTTTTTTCGAGCAAGTCTATCAAGACGACGTAATATAACCGCAAACATGTTGTCTATCGCAGTTTGCTTAACATAATCAATAAACTCTAATTGAGTGTAGAGAGATTTTGTGTCGAACAAGTAGCTATAATCAGCGGAGCAAGGCTCCGGCATTACCTCCTCATTCACCATGCACGAATCATATAAGTCATCCTTTAACTCTTCCTACTCCTCCTACATTCAACAAGCATAAATTATGTCACTCAATAAAACAAAAAAGACGTGGCGACCCGATGGTTGGGAAATACTCAACCCTCATTGACGTTTTCACCCGCCGGTTGACAATATTCCAACTGGCGGTTGACAATAGTTACCCCAATGGGATAAAGTACTAAACCTTCTTAAACCTCCTTAAAGTTGTAGGATTCAAAATGAGAATCTTATACGTCGTGGTGAATATTATACTCCGTCGAGGACGTTTTCAACTACCGGTTGAAAATATATACAACGAAGGTTGACAATATACACCTCAACGGTATATGTTAATTGCACCGTCGGGGACCTATTACAAAAAAACAATTGTCTAACATTTATCATAGGAAACAACCGACGGCTAGGGTCCATTACCCCGACGGTTGGGATCTTCCTCCTCGGTGGGTTAATATAGCCTTCCTCGATGGGTAGACAATGACATCCCCGACAGGGTTGGTTCATATTGCTATAAGGATTCATCCTCTCCCTCGCCGGTTGGAAGAGCCTCCACCGGTGGGGGGAGCTAGGGTTCATCTTTCTGAAAATGGAAGAATAACAAAAAGGAAACTTTTTGGTAAAAAATGGTTAGAGAGATTACCTTGTTTGAAGTTTCATGGTCTTTAATTAAGCTTCTCCTTACCTAAATCCATTCTCCAATAAATTGTTTTTTTAGATTTTGGATGTTTTAGAGTTTTTGAGAGGTTTTTGTGTTTTTTGAGTTTTATGACATTTTTGAGGTATTTGAGTCTTTTGAAATTTTGTTAAGTTTTGAGTATAAGAAGGATATTGGAAGAAGTAATTTTGTGTTTTTTAAGTTTTGGTTAAGTATACTCAAACCCACTACATGAAAAAAAAGATTATTAGTCAAAGGACAAACATGTAAAGACTATTAATTAGAAAAGATTCTCAAATAAAAATGGGACTTGTTAACAAAATTTGGGCCCGGATTTAGCAAAAGCCTTTTGTTTATATATTATCTTACCTTACTGGTTGTTTGTATTTTAAATACTTTTTTAATATTTTTGTTATAAAAAGTTTATAAGTTGTTTTTTGAAAATTAAATTAACACAAGGGCTAGACTAGAAATAAGACACATTTTGTTGGATCTCTCGGCCTATCCTTTTTCTTAGACTAAAATTTGAAAGTCCTAAAACAATCTTTTCCTTAATCTTAAACTAAAATTTGAAAGTCCTAAAACAATCTTTTCAATTTTTCTATCTACAAGACTCTTATTGTTTCAAAAATTATCCCTAAATCATAAACCTCCAAATCTATCCATAAACTCTAAAACTGTGCTTCTTCAACACTAAGAATTAAACACCCAAACACTAAGAATCTACCACAAAAAAATAAAACATCAAATAGTTATGGAAGACTTTTTTTGGATGATTTGGTGGACGAGGAGAACGTGTATTGAACGAAGGTAACAATTTGGTTTATATTTTATTTTGAATCACATAAATTATACGATGAACATCATGTTGTTCGCATATATCGTGCGACCAGACTGAGTTGGTCGCAAATAAGCATGCCCCATAGTATTTTATCGTCGCACTTCTTTATGTGACGAACTCATTATACTCGCACGACTTATGCGACCATAACAAAATTATAGTTTGTGTCGTGCGACTAATTAAATATTAAGTATTCTTAATATATTTTTATTTGTTGTAGGATAAATCAGGCCAACCACCATATATGATGGTTGATTACACAAGTTTCTTCACAACTGAAAGGTTATTCATTAAGCCAAAATCAGATGCTTTTGTCGAAGATAAAACGGAGAATATTAAAATTTTCACCATTATATATAAAAGTGGGAAATGGGAAAGAACTCCTAGATTACAGTACGTATGCGAGAGGTACAGTGTTTTCAAATCAAAAGAGAAGTTGGAAACTTTGAGAAAGCGAAAGTGTACAACAAAGAAATGTAATGGTCTTTTTCAATTATAGGGCACCTGATTGACGTACTAGCTATACAATGGTGTTTGGAAGTCATAAACGGGAAACACAATCACAAACCTTATGTTCGCTTAGAGGAAAATTCTCGTGCATGTAGACTCAAACCGGAAGAAGAGACATTAGCTCGTAATTAATCTCTCATTGGGTCGCATCTTAGGGAGATATATGTTGGTTTGAGGTATAATAATCTGTATAATATTTTGAACATGCAGGCAATATATAATTATCTAAAAACATATCGGGATGTTGAGCACAAGAAACAAACTCAAATGCAATATTTATTGGGAAAATTGAAGGAACATGGTTACTTTACGTGGGATCGGTTACATGTCGAATTGAAAGTGATCACCGATTTGTTTTTTCTGTGCATCCTACAATTATATAAACTGGTTGCGTACATTCTAGAATGTGCTTATCATGGATTGTACGTACAGAACGACGAGGTATAAGATGCCTTTAATAGATATTGTTGGAGTAACTTTGAATTCAATTATATTTACCATTGAGTATGTGTTTATAAGCGGGAAGAAGATACCAAATTATACATGGACTTTGAGTATTTTTTCGTATTTTTATTATGGATAATATGTATCCATTTTCGAGCGTTATTACCGATCGTGAGTTAGCTCTCATGTGATCTATCGAGGAAATATTTTCGGGCACAACTCTTGCTTTGCATGTGGCATATTAACAAGAACATTCTTAGGACAATTCAAAAGTTCATGTCTAATGACGTGATTGTGATACCATTTGTCAAGTTTTATGGTTATGTTATCGCCGCAAACATTATCAAAGTTTACAAAAAAACCTAGCTACATTAAACAAAATGTTCGTTGCTTACCCCAAGTGTATTGAATACGTTATGTCGACGTGGATAACAAAATATTGTGACAAGTTTGTTCATCATCGAACGAACAATATCAAACACTACGGCCAAGCAAAAACGAATATGTAAAATTACTTTCGTTATCATTTTATCTTTATTGTATCACTAAAAATTAATGTCTTAATTATCAACTTCCTTTACATGTGGGAGAGTGCTAACTCGGCCCTCAAAAAATACTTTGGCACAAACCAATGCAATTTCAAACTTTTTTGGGAAAAAGTTCACAACCTCTAAAGAAGCATCATGCGGGGATCCTCGAATCATTTGAGCGGAGTAAGTTTCATACTCTACCTGGTTTTGAAAATAATTTGAACAAACACCTAGTCGGTTATGTATCTCATATAGGCCTAAAAGAATTGACCTTCGCTATTATACATTCTAGAAATATAGGCGTCGATCGGGTAGCATGTAGGGGATGTGTCCTTTGGAAAATACATATGCTACCTTGTGCATGTTACATTTCTTTAATAGTAAGAGAAGGTATATATATTCATATGGAAAATGTGGATATATATTGGATACGATTAAATATTATTATTAGAGATGCCACTTTGCATAAAGGTGTTTGGTAAAAAACACTATCCATCATAGATAGTTCTATTCGTAGTTTTGACATGAACAACAAGATCATATTATCAATAGGGTTACACAACTCTCAAGGCACAAGACTAGTTATGTTCAAAAGCCTAAACAAGCGGTTAGAGCTAAAGGTAGGCCAAAAGCAGGCGTGGATAAATCGACCAAAATGAACCTTAGTTCGTAAAAATATCGCATTGAACAAACCGCTAGTGTTAGCACTCACACGAAACTGTTAGGTAGCACACATTTCAACATGTTAAGGAGCACAACTTCTTCGAAAGTGCCTCCGTATGTAGTACCCAAACCACCACTTGTAAAAAAGAAAGTTGGTCGGCCCAAAAATATTGTTAAGGAAGGAAAGTTAAGTTTATACATCGATTGCATCCCGACGTTTCTATATCCTTATATCACTAATTGTGTCGATGTTATATCAGATGGACAATGCGGATATCGGTCCGTATTACTTTCGATATACCATACCGAGGATAATTTAGAAACTGTTAGACACGATTTGTTGAATGAATTAAATGAAAATCATGTTTTGTGGTTAAAGGTTATGGTTCATCCGATGTTCAGGATGATATGATACGTAGGTTAGAGTACTTTAAACCCCAACCTTCTAGCCGCTATTGGATATAATTTCCCGAAATAGGCTTAGTCGTAGCAATAAGGTATCAGTGTCTGGTATACTATGTTTCTCAAGTAGGGTCTTTAACTTATCTACCAATTCATGAAAGTCCACATTTTAATGTTTCAACGATTATAGAGGTCGGAATTGCCTTCTTACATGGTTGTCACTTCGTTCGTGTAAGTCTATCAAATTTATTTTATTTATAAGGTTTTACGATTTTATTTTATACCTAATGCACTGACTTGACATTTATATTTTCATATTACTACTCCTCTTGATGGACTGTTGTCGTCATTATACTCGGTGTGGGGTACCCACGTCACCGACGAAGCGAGTCAATGGATACTTCTGTACTACCGTAGGCTCAATAAATTTATGCAAATTATATCGGTTAGGAAGTGAATCTTAACAAGGAAGCACACAATACCTACTTAACCAAAGATAAAATTTGATATTACGTTATTGTAGGTTTTCAGATTTTTTTTGTATGACTTTAACTTATGAATTTTTTATTATTATTTGTTTTCTATATTTGCTTATGTATTCTCATACTCTTTAGTTTAGAGTGAATCTTTAGGTTTTATGTTTCCCATTTGTTTAACGCTTCCCCTCAATTAAATAGATTTTCCACCAATGATTAATTACCACCAAAACTTAATTACTGCCAAACATTATTTCCCATAAACTATTAATTACCGTCAAAATATAATTCCTGCTAATGTTTTTTTCTTTAAAATGGACCTGAATCATGTCCTAATAGTTCATCCACCAAATCTTATTGAACATAAAAAAATAAGAATTCCTAGGTATGGAGTAGAATGTAGACGAAGACTATCAATTGTTTCAAGCCGTAAAGTTTGTTAACATAACAATGTTTGATGAGACGACCGATGCTTTTTTATTCGAGTACTATGTAGAAGGTATTATGGTTATGGCTGATTCAGAGCTCCAATCCAATTCTGCGTAGTCGTTTGCAGTAAACAATAGGTACAATCTTGTGAAATCTGAACCAATGTGCAGTGCGTTCAACATATCTTACAAAATAAGGAAAGAGACAACTGAAGTGTGGAACTTGAAAATTCTTTATTAGAGATATGCTAGCATATCTCGAGGAAAGCGTTGTTGAGAAAGATGATTGATTGCATACTGCTCACTTGTTGAAGATAATACAGGATACGAATTTAACTCTTAAGTTTTATTTTACTATGTATTGTTTTTGTTAATCTCACCTTGTTTTGAAGTTTTTTATTATATTATTTCTCAAATATAACATTTTTAATATAATTGATCAATCAGAGTTTGATTTATCTAAATTCTTACAATTCGCATAAATTGTGCATTGAAATGGTCTCTCGGCGCATGTAGTGTGCGACTGTAGGTATAAATTTTGGCATGAAAAATTCTTCCGAACAGTTGTTTTCGCATAGTGTATGAAAGAATATTGCTATTTGTCGCGTGTGCGACAACTTTACAAATTTTTGACATGGATTTTTTTTGAGTGGTTGTTCTAGCAGACCTTGTGCGACACCTAGGCAAGGGAGTCGTATATTTCATGCGACTCAGTTGATAATAGTCTATTTTTTTGTTTTAAACATGAATTGTTGGTTCATGTTTTACTTTACATTATGCTCCATACTAACTTACATTTTTTTGTTAGTTTATGATTATTTTTCGTTCTGTTCTACAATTTTAAAACATCCAAATAGAGAACATTGTAAGTCATCAATAATTATTTGTAAGTTAAATCTGTACTAAAAAGTTAAATAATTCAAACAAATATCATCTTAATAATAATGTAATTATAAAACTCATAATCATACATCAAAAGTCACAAAAACCCTACGACATAAACATGCACAATAATACATCCCGAAACAAGTCATAAAACATAACAACAGACATAAAATAAGTAATATAAACACATAAGTCAATGCAACTAACCAACAACGTCTATATCTCTCAGTAATACTGGCCATCTCATCTGAAACGTCTACCAATTCCTCATGCATCATCGTGGCTAGGCGTGGCCGATGAGTGTGCACCGGAGGCCCTCCACCAATATATGTACCATCGCTTATCGAAGTCGGGTTTGACAATATATACCATAGAATCTTCCTAACCCAAATAAGGTGCATCAAGTTCGTACCATCTTGCCCACCATCGAACGGTGTACTTAAAGTGGTGAAAAAATGGTGCTGCCAATTCTCTCACTATACAGGATCCCACCCAAAGTTTTGAGAAGATTTTTTACCTGCTTTTCTGAAAGGTATTTTACGTTTGTTGTAAGGTATCAGCTGAATGTGGCCCATCTGACTGGTAACGTGATCCGGGTAGTAAGACACGATTATGTATGGTCAATCCAACTGACCATATGAAACAGACGCACACCCCATAGATAAACATATGGAATAAAAATCACCTGAAAGACATTATATAGTTAGCATATATAGAATTTAATGCAAGTTAACATTAAAAAACAGAATGCAACCTACATTGAATATGGTGAACATCGACAGTGTGTGTCTCAACTCCGAGCGAACAACCTGCAAAAAACAAACTTTATGTGATATGTAATGGCAGATAAATGGTGATCCTAAAGTGAACACGTTGTACAAGAGAGCACTAAACAGCCTAGAATGATCAAAATCCAAGTCTCTAACAGCCCAATAAACCCGCATATACCACTGGTACCGTGCATAAAATCTTGGCCGAGCGAGTGGTAAAGTTGTGCCAAAACCATCTGACCCCAATTGTATCGACCAATAAACTAATACTAGTTTACGAACTTTAGGTAATCAAGAGAAATACCATTTACAGTTTTGTTGGCGCAAATAATGGGTCCTAAGATGTATAGTGTATAAGCTCGCATAGCGTGATCAACCCTCGCATCGGTAGACATACTATCACTATATCGCTCATGTGTAAAAATCGTATGAAACCAATATAAGATCAAACTAATGTTGTTTCTAAGGGTTTTAACCAGCTCAGATGGTCATACACCAAACATACAAGCGTATGTAATTCACCTCTCTGTCTCATCCTTTAAAGAAGGAAGGTCGAAAAAGTCATACCCGTAACCTTTGTCGTCGTCGAGAGTGACAACCGTCTTGCCAAATAATAAGGAAAATGAAAACTTTTTATCATGTAAGTGCTCGAGAAAGACCTCTATCAGATGGATGTTGGTATACCAACGGAATAATGCGTTAATCAAAGGGGTAAAAATCATCTCTATAACCTTTGCTTGTACCATAGTCTGCTGCCTCAAGTCCCACTTAAAGAGATTGTCTTACATCTAGAAGCAACGTAAGTTGACTCTCGCCTATAATATGTAGCAAAAAACAAATACAGTAAATCAAAAAGTTATTTATTAAAATTAATTTAAAAATAGGGTTGAAAATATTAAAGGTTTATATAAACTTACATCTCTGTGGTGAATGATATACGCCTTGTGTAGGGCGTAATTATGATAAAGAACAAGGACGTGGGCATGGCAGCCTCAAACTCCAGCTCAGGTGCCGCCTGGAAAGATAAACTTGCACAGATGCTGTCGGCCGCAGCCCAACCAACGTGATGGTTGGTATCATCAGTTACACCACCATAACGCAAGCGTTGTTTCGTACGAGATCTCGGCGACTCCTCCTCTGCAGGGATAATTTCTATAAGAACCGGTGTATCGAGGGCCGTTTCATGACCACACTATTTTTTAGCGGTCGTTTTTGTACGCACCATCCTTGAAACAAAATACCACCGATGAGATAAATACCAACATGTAGTGAAACAATATTCAAATGAAACAAATTGTACATGAAAGTGTAAACAATTCATGTAATAAGAGAAATATAAACAAACACGTACTTCACACAAAACTGTAAAATATAGATAAATTTGTCGCATGCGAATCAAGGTAAGTATGTCGCATGCAGCAAACACTCTTCCTCGTTGCACGACATATGCGAATCAAACACATCTAGTCACACATGTCGTGCGACAAATATCTGTCGAACCAATCAGGAGACTCTTGCACCATTCTTTTCAAAATCAAAGCCAAAACACGGACCCACAATTCACAAACAACCATACCATATCAATTCAACATAACAACAACTACAATCATGCGAAAATCAAAGCTTTTAAAAATAAAACGTAAAACCTAATTTTATATAGCTTATAGACACCAAAATTGACAAATAAATACAGTAGTAAGGTTGTATGTCATACCTCTATGTTGTTGTGAGTTCGGATTCGAGAAACAAACTCCTTTGATTTTCGAGTGATTGAGATGTTTTGAGAGGTTTTATGAATTTAAGAGAGAGAACGAAAGGAAAAATGGTGAGAGATCTATCAATTTATTTATATACTTTGTTTTTCTGCGAGAAGTAAATTTTTTCAAAATTTGGTGAGAGATCTAGCAAAATGGTATAAAATCCAACAGAATATGTCTTATTTTTAGTCTCACCCTTAAAACAATACAAAAATTAATAAAGCAAATCTGAAAAATTAAATGTATAATCGCGACACTATTTTTTATCTTTTTTTTTGGGGGAACCGCCGCTACTCAATTAGTGCGCACAACTCAAACCAAGAAAGCGTTTGTAGAGGGACTCGGACTCACGACCTTTGGTCATGAGCATACCATACTCCACCAACTCGGCTACCCCCTTACTATTTTTCATTTTTAATTTGTTAGATGGTTGATAGTTAGTCTCACATTATTTTTATTAATTTTTTAGAAAGTTATAAAAATTGTTTGGTTAATTTATTTATTATAAAACTAAATTTTTTTAAATCATTTATTTTTTATTTATAGTCCATTGTAATTGATGTTGATAAATTTAAATTACTGCATTTAGCCAAAGCCGTAAGCAGGCATAAAGCGACTAAGTCACTATTCGAGGAGTGGCGGATCTAGAAATTGAAGTAAAGGGGGCTAAACAAAATTTTATTAAATTCATTCAATTTTTTAGTAACCGATTTATGACTACGACGACTCCTTATATCTTGGAAACGTGGTTCGTTAACCCATAGATGAAAACATTAATATATTATTTTTAAAATATATTAAAAAATATAAAATATAACATCATTTAATATATAAAAAATATTTCAAAAGATGCATGAAAATAAAATGTATAGAAAATATTTTTGAAAATAGATGTAAATAAATTCAAATTTTTTATATGAAAACTATTTTTTAAATACACATACATAAAATCGAAAAATTTATGTCAAAAATATATAAAATTAAAATCAAATTTTTATTAGACATAATTTATAATATAAATATATTATTCTATTTTTAAAAAAAACTAACAAATATTTCAATATATATTCTCCGTAAACATATTCAAAATTAAAATCATATATTTTATAAAAGAAAATCTTAATATATTAGTAATTAAAAATTATTTTAAAAAATATAAAATAAATAAAATTAAAAATTAAAAATTATTTAAAAAAATATAAACAAATAAAATGAAAATGGTTATTTAAAATATACTTTAGAAAAATATGATTTCAGTAACTAAAACTTTGCTAACTAAAACTAAGTAAATGTATTTTCACTCTCCTAAATAACTACAAATTATATTAGAAAAAAATATTATCAAACGTTTTAAGATCAAAATATAATAAAATCTCAAAAAAAAATGTAGAGACCTTGGAAAAGATCAAAATAATAATAAAATTTCAAAAGAAAACAATGAGAATAGATGGACCTTGAAAAAATAAATTGGTGAAACTGCTTATCGTCTTTTTCTTTCGGATCCCTCCCCTTTTTAATTTCTTTAATTTAAATATTGTCTCCTTTATAAACAACTAACTCATTATTTTTTTCTAAATCAAAATCAGACATAAAATATAATTAATTAGAAAGAGTAAAAAAAATGGAAAAGAGTAAAAAAAATGGGATGAACGGGGATTAAGTTGGAATTCGAGTAACAATGAAGATGGATAATGTAAAATATAATATAAATTAGTTGGAGTAATATTGAATTAGAGTAATGCAAGTATATTTTCTGTAACTACTAATATACGCACATCAATGTATCTTTGATTTCGAACTTTGACTAATTTTGAATGGCTTGATTGGTTCGATGGGAACTGGTTACATCCTTACTAGACAGAGAGAGAGATCACTAAGTGGGATGTAAATTCCTTAAGCATCTGCATTTTTCAGTTTTTATAATCTTAAGTAGAATTCCCTCCAAGCTTTTGAACTGAAAACTTCTGAAACTGAGCTTAACTAGATCAGTGAATCAGACAATGACCGCATTAAACTCAAATCAGCCTCATTTGAGCTTTTAGCTCGCTTGGTGTGAGCTCGAATCCTCTGAGGGAATCCAAGAGCCCAAGGGATTGATAAATGAAAAGACATCAACATAAAGTCGTATACACTTTTTCATTTGAATTTAACCACCCAGCATTTAGATTATAACCTATAAAACAGCACAAGTTCAATTTTGCTGCATCAAGGATATTGAAAACTTCATTCTGCATACAAACTAAAATTCGTGTAAAATAAAAAGTTGAAATTTGTTCCACAGTAATTTATTTTTATAACATATGTCGGACTCCAAGACACTTATATCTTGTTTAGAAATCAGAAGACTGGACCAGCTGCAAGGATTTGCTCAGTCAGTTTCTCATCCGTGCCAATCTTGTAGTTGGTAAAAGTTCCAAAATTGTTCCTGAACAGACCACCTAGTTTCAGCAAGGTCTCGGTATAAGCCATCTTGTTGGTCCACTGCAGTCGCAAAAGGAAAAGCCAAATTCATGAGACTGTAAGACAAAAACTATACAAAACTGCGTATACTTTAGCAACTTTACTTTAAGAATAGAGAAACTAACCGTGTTGATTGGGTTTAGAATCTCAGATGGGATCCCTTCCATCTCAGTTGGTATCTCAAGCCCAAAGATTTCTGTTTTCTTGTAATTTGCTTTCAAAAGACTGCCAGAATGAATGGCATCAATGATTTTTCGTGTGTAAGCCAGCTTGATACGGCTTCCAGATCCATAGCTGTAAAAAAAAGTCAATTAGAATCTCAATCAAGTTTTTAAGTGTATTTGAGGAGTTTTGGTTTCTCTTATTTGACGATTTACCTTCCACCTGACCAGCCGGTGTTGACTAGCCACCCGGTTGCACCATGTTTCTCCATTTTCTCGGCAAGCATAGCTGCGTACTTAGTCGGATGCATCATTATAAATGCTGCACCGAAGCAAGCTGAGAATGTAGCTTGTGGCTCCTTAATACCTTCTTCGGTTCCAGCCACCTACATTTATCAGCATGATTATTTAGGCTGGGTTCATATTAACCATTTAACGATTTCATTTAAAAAACTTTTTTTTACATAGGAACCTACCAGAGCAGTGTAGCCACTGATGAAATGATACATGGTTTGTGCTAGGGTCAGCTTGCTCACTGGTGGCAGGACGCCAAAGGCATCACATGCAAGAAGTATAACATTCTTAGGGTGCGGCCCAACACATGGTATCTTTGCATTTGGGATATACTCAATGGGGTAGGCAGCACGAGTGTTCTCTGCAACAAGAAATAAAGAACTCCTTAAATACAATAAATATTATTAGTTTAGGATTGCATGTTGTCTTCCCTCCTCTTTCGTGCATGACAACCATACTTTAAGAACTATCATGGCCTATAAAAAGAACGAGTTTTTATTAAGATGAACTAGATCTAAATTTTTCTTACATCTATAATTCTTTTCCTGTCCAATCCGTCCTACGATCCATACCTCTCAACCCAAATTGTCGAGGAAGTCAATGAATGTGAAGGTTATGAAGTGAAAATTCAATGTAGGAACCATAGAATTGCACCAACACTTTACTTATCTACTTTAAGATATATATGAGAAACTTCGACATCAAAACTTTACAATAGAGAAATCTAAAGCACTAAGTTTTATACTTCGCTGTCATGTTTATTTTGTTTATGTAACTCGTAGCAAATGAGCAATTATTGATTTGAAAATCTAACATGCCCAGCGACACCATATAAATCTAAATTGTGCAATTTTCCTTCATTTAATAATTTCAAAACTACTCTAAGAAGTATATATATACCTGTCACCGATTTGTCAGTGTAGTCCACTTCTCTGGTATGCTCATCAAACACCACATTTTCCACGACTGCAACGCAAACATTCACAATATTAATGATGCAGCACAAGGCAAAGAAGAGCTATATATTCTGCTCACTCCTCATCTTCGTTCAGAAATGCACGACTAAATTCATAGCATTACCAGTTCCAAACTTAATGGCGTTCCAGATATCAGGCTCCTTCTCCCTAGCTAGATCAATGCACTTAGCATAGCAACCACCTTCAATGTTGGAAACACCATTCTCACTCCAGCAATGTTCATCATCTCCAATAAGATAACGGTTGTGATCAGTGGACAGAGTTGTCTTTCCAGTACCTAAAATTACAAATAACCCGAAAAATACTCATAAAATGGATGCAATATTATAAGAAAGATACATAGTAAAAGCACAATTACAAGGTGCTGAGGATTAGACCGGTATAATATTCAGTGGGTTCATAACCTCAACACGAGTATGATCCGGTGATACTATACCTGACAGTCCAAAGAAGAGGGCAACATCACCATCTTTTCCTACATTGCATCCAGAGTGAAGGGATAGGATATGACGCTTAGGCATGAGATAATGCATTAAACTGAAAAGCCCCTTCTTCATTTCCCCAGCGTACTGAGTGCCTAGGATAACCATTTCCCTCCTACTGAGATTTATGTCTATGCTAGTAGAGGATGTCATGTAGTGAGTGTATCGGTTACACGGGAACTGTCCAGCGTTGTATATAGTGAAGTCCGGAGTACCGAAGTCCTCCAGCTCTTCAACAGTGGGACGGATACACCTGTCACCCCACCCAGTTATCCAATTGTAGACTTAACTAATTGACCAATGACTTTCCGTCTATGTTGAATATAAATTCTTAAGACACAATACAATAACATCGGAAAAAAACATATACTTATCTGGTGTCTTAGGGCTTTGTTGAAGGAAAACAACAGACAAAATGTAATAGTCTTTGTCATGTATTTTACTTACATGTTGTGCATGAACAATGAATGGTAAGCTCTAGCTGAGACAATCCGGACCTTGATTTTGTTCAATGGATCCCAGTTCAAGAATTGATCATTGACAAACACCTGAAATAATCATAAGTTATATCCATAATTCATCAACTTCATAAGCTAACATGCATTTTCATCAAATCCAGAGAGTATTTCTTTAAGAACTGAGAGCAAATGTCCAACGGATCAATTTTGGATTAAGTACACTTACTAAGCTTAATCATATATAAATTAAGCGACTAAACTGACTCATCACGAGTTAAGGGTAGAGTATATATATTCAACATCATCCTCATCACTCCCTACTGAGTTCCAAAATCAAGGAACAAGCAATTTCATAAATCAAATCCCTAAACCTTAAATATCGGGGAAAAAAACAGGAAAACAGATACTTCGGCCACAATTAATGACTGTCTGAAAGACAAGCTAATATCTTATTGCAAACAACAAGAAGCTTGGCTTGGACAGAATGCAATACAAAAACATTCATCAAACAACATAATCAGAAAATATTAAAAATTAACCTTGTCCAAAGAATTTAGGTAATCAACAGCTCTTTCTCTGTTGACCAAAAAGGTCTCCGCGTCCATTTCAATGTTGGGCGATCCTCTGTGTCATCCCAACCAATACATTAGCAACATAATCAAACTTTAAACATCGACTTACCAGTATCATAAAAAGAGTAATGTCATTTGAAGGTAAGAAAACCACTCACTTTCCCCACCAAAGTTCACTTGCAGTGGTCTCATCCTTCACAACACGCTTATCTCTGGGAGACCGACCGGTCTTGGCCCCTGAGAGAGTCGCTAAAGCACCAGACGAGGTAATAAACGACCCCTTTTCATACTTGATAGCCTGCTCATAAAGCTCTGTGGACGAAACCAAACCATTATTAAAAAAATTGATCACATATACATAATTTTATTATAAAAATGTATCTCAAAGATGGTGAGTTTGTGTACCAGCTGGAGAAAGATTGTAGAGGACATGGGTGAACTTCAAGGAGCTGTCACTGACTGCGATGGTGGGGGCAGTGATATGCTGGTGGTGGTGCGAAACAGTAGCTCCTTCACTCTTCTTGGCAGGGTCTCCTCTCACGAGCTTGGGTCCGGTCTCTCTCGTTAGAGACGCCAACGATGCACTGTTTCAAAGCCATAAATGAGTCAGTGCCTTCTTTTTGTGTTCAATTAATGCCCACCAACTGTTTGCTAAAAAGGTACACTGAGTTTTTTGTTTTATGTAAAATAATAGTCAAATTTATCTTTATACGAAGCAGACGTCAGCGAAGGAGAGTTTAGTCATTTGCTACCCAACATAAATCTTTGCTCGGTGTGGACACGTGTCGCCACGTAAAACGTCCTCGTGGAACGCAATCTATTTACGATATCCTTCACCGTCGGACCTATCTTTATTACGATGAAAGCCTAGGATAATGAGACCCCACCCCTACAAGATGCTCTTATTTTTGTACTTTTCAAAATTAAATATAAAAACATTTTTCTTTCACCTTGTGCTAAACATTTCTGCGTTAAATACAAGTTGGCTTGTGTGTTTTTTATAACGAAATTAAATAAATTGGCTTATTTTACGATTTTCAAAACAATTTAAAAACATATTAGTTATGTTGAATTATAATTATTTTTCTATTAAAGGATGCACAAATATTTTTATTTTTATAAAATAATAAATAAAATTAACCGAACCAATTTAGAATGTCTATAGGAGGCATCATCATCGCCACGATATAATTATAATTTGGATAAATGTAAACAATATTTATAGAGTATGAAAATAATCCAACATAATTTTTATAATTACGTGTGTTATGTATTTTTTTTAAGTAAAAAAACAAGAGGAATTCATACAATTATGTTTAACCCGGCCGTCTGATAAATATAAATTATCTTAATCAAAACATCTTTACCGTTGAAAGATAAAGATTTAGAAATAATAAGTATTTTTAGTATAACTATAAGTATAAAGTAACGTTGAAAAATCAAGATTTAGAAATAATAAGTATTTTAACTATAAAAGTAACGTATCGGTGCTCTTATCCAAATTCAGTTTTTGGATCTTAAAGTAATAATAACTAATTACATTTAGACAAAAACATTTTAATGATTGTAGACATTAGTCTTAAGAAATAAACGAATCTGTTCTTCTTCCAAACATGGGTTCCACGAAGAAATCCGCATCGTTTGTTCTATATATATATATATATATATATATATATATATATATATATATATATATATATATATATATATATGTATATATAGAGTGAGAGAGAGAGATGTATGATACTTTTTATAGAAATATATATACCTGATCGACTGGAGTTGCATCTTGGAGCGTTCCTCGTCCGTAACGGGTGCGAGATCTCCACGAGCTCCATCCAACGGAGTATTGGGTGCCGATTTCTTCTTCTGGAGAGAATGAAGCTCATCGATGGTCTGTGCCTTAACAGTCGAACCACTGCCATCGTGACAGATTTCTTTGTCCGTTGTTATTTTCGGCAGTCCATTTTTCAGTCCGTTGATGAAACTAAACTCTCCGCTGCCGTTCCCGTTACCGTTTCCGTTGCCGTTGCCGGTGCCGTTCGCATTTGTTGCCATAGTTTTTCTTTTCGAAATCTCTGCATATTCATTCAATAGGTTATTATCGTATAGCAATATAGTAATCAATAAAAATATAGATGTGAACAAACAGAAGAGAAGCGTTTTAGTGTACCAACTGATCGGAAATGGCTAAAGAGATCGGAAAAAAAACACAAGAAAAAAGAAAAGAAAATGACAGCAGTGTTTAAGCAGAGAAAACGCTCATGGACAGAGTTCTCTAGAGAAGTAAAAGGTGGTGTGAGAATTGTTCAAGATGAGACCCCTATTTAAGGGCTTCACATTATGACCATGTTTTAATATTTCTTTTTTATTTTATTCTAAAATATTATATTTAAACTCTATAAATATAGTGGTGCGGCACTCTATTATTCCAGTTATCTTAATTTTACTCTCTTTCCATATCAAAAATCATGTCATTTTAGGTTAGGTTCACCAGCAAAAATTATATTAATGGTTGTTGTTAAATAAATTTCACCCATACACTAAAAAAAATAAAAAGTACGTTTTTTATAATCATTCTAGTAAATTAAAACTTTAATGTTTATTTTCAAATAAACACACTTCTGATATTATTTTATGAGTGTTGATTCATTTTATGATTGCAGAGTAAAGAGATTTGGTGATGCATATTTTTTGGATTGATTAGATGATAATTTTACCTCTATGGTGATGATATATAATTTTTGGATTGATACAGAAAATGAAAAATTAATTTTATCTCTACAGTGATTCATCAATACGACGGTCAACCTTTGTCAGATGAATATGAGAACGGATAGCCTTGTCAAACCAATTACGCAAGGATCAATTCTGACAACTTTCACACGCGTCGCTGCCACAGGTAAAGTTTATCACTACAGCGTCTTATATTGATTTTTTAATTCAATAATAAAAATTATATTATCGACAATTTATTTGTTTTAATTATTGATTATTTTATTAAAATTTTATTTTATAAATTATTTAGATTCGGTATAGTTCGTGTTCAGGTTGTGAACGGATAAGTAATTTTTGTGGTTCGTAGGGTGTTAGCTTTATTTTAAAAGCGCTAATTATTATTTTTCGAATATTTAAATATTAAAAATTAATTTTAAGATTATAATTTTATTTGAATATAAGAATGTTTGTTAGAATCTACTGTGGTTTTAGTTGAAGATAAGTATTTTTGAAATTGTTGAACTCAAAAAGGTAAAATATTGTAATCGGATGAACATAACAAAATTTATTCGTTAAAATGTTTATAATTTTGGTTATAATAAATAAATTTCAACAAATGATAAAGCAGTTATTGATCTGATCATAATTAAGAATATTGTCAATGTTCATGATGTCACTAGACGCGTCGTACCAATGTCATTGTTGCACCGTCGTTTCCATTGTGTTGTCATATAAAATAAGTTCTGATTTGTTATTCTGCATTTGAGGATTCATCTTATTCATTATTGTATTTACATATAATGGAGAATAAGTATTAAATCGTGGCTGATGTGAGAATTTTTTTAGAGAAAAAGCAAAAGTTTGTCTAATTTTATAAAGAGAAGCAAGATAGAGGATAAACAATGAGATACACACTCAGATTCATATTATCTTTTGTAAGCCACGTGCACTTTGTAACATAAGAAGAGTGGTTGTGTTTGTTATTTTTTGAGAGAGTCTTCTTGTAACATTTATATATAATATGCCTATATTACCCGTTGATGAAGGATTTCTTCAAATTTGAACCACGTTAGATCTGTCTTGTGTGATTGGTTTACTTTCTTCTTTTTATATAAGTTGAAAAGTTCACATAATTGTTGCTCTACTTATTTCAAGTCACACTTGCAAGAAGTGAATAATCTAAGGCATAAAACTACAATCTACCGCTGAATCATATAACTTCACTCATGTGGTCTTGCTACCATCGTTTGACCACTTATTATGATTACCACTAAAGTGTTTTTTACAAATATTTATATTTTTATAACAAGTGTTGCAGTGAGTGTAGATAATTTATACCAATATTTTTTGTAGGTAATATACACAAATGAAAGACATAAATGGTTTCAGATCTCAAATTTAGAGAGTTAGATCTCCCTATTAAATAAAAAAAATCATGAATATGAGTTCCATGAAGATCGATCTTGAAAAAATCAACATAAAGAATAATTTTAATCTCCGAAGAATTAAAATTTTAGCTTTTTTAGTACATAAGGGATTGTATGGAATTGGTGAGAATGTTGAAGAATATGTTGATGTTAAGGTGATGCTCAAAGCCCATGTTTCGCTGATCTTGAGTTTGAGTAACAAAGTGTTTTGAGAGGTAACAGAAGAGCGGTGTTGGGGGTATAAAATTGAAGGGAAGCTATTTACATGACGAATTCCCCCACCAAATGATTTAAAGAAACAATTGTATACATTGATAATGGATAGTATTAAGGAGATCTGAAAACATTTGGATGATATCAGTATAGTCATTATTGATTTGAATACAGTTGGAGTCGAGGTAGAAGATGATGATCAAACGATAATCCTCTCGATTTTTTTCCGAATGTGTATGAGCAATTTGTAAATGGCATTATGTATGGAAAATATTCGCATACGATAAACGAAGTAAAGATCACTTTGAGCTCAAATGATATTCTAAAAAAATAAATTCTAAAAAGTGAATATAAAGGTCTCTGACTAAGTGTGAAGGTCAGGTTCAATAAAAAAATCTGAATTAATCATGAAAATATTTGTGAGTGGTTCTAAAGTAATATGTTGGTTGTGCAAGAAAAATAGGATATCATTAAACACTACCCAGATATATAAAAATGACACGGTTATTCAAAACAATAAAATGGAGATGTTGTAGTGGTCTCATATGACAATGTATACACTAATGCTTTAATAATTTCCACTTGTATGTATAATGATAAATGGTATTGGATTAAAGAGTTTCATTTCACACGATAACCAAAAAAATTATTTAAAACAACTTGAGATTGTTTGAAGGTGGCAAGGTCATACTCGTATTGAAGAACCATGTATTGTAAATTGGATGGGGAACGTTTGGCTTAAGTTGTGTACAGAACTTGAGAGAATGATAAAAAATGCGTTGTACGTGCTCTATGTTAAAGAAATTTTCCTTTTATCAACATATTATATGATGAAATGGTTACATATAAAGGTGGAGATGATAGACTTAGGTTTCTTTAAGACTCACTAGTTGTGATAAAATCTTATATGGGTGATGATGTGTTAATTCTTGAAGTATCTATAGTACTCGTAAGTGTATCTAGTATAAATATAGATTCAACCAAGATGTGGCATCTGAGGTTAGGTCATGTTAGTGAGAAATACCTAATCGAGCTTATAAAATAATAATTGTTGGATGATAACACCAGTTCATAAGTAGAGGTTTTATGAAAGTTGTGTGCTAGGTAAAATAAAAAATGTTAAGTCAATTCCTATAAATAATACAACAATCAATGTGCTTAAATGCGTTCATTAGTATATTTGAAGTCTTGCAAGAAAACCCATCATAAGGGGTGCAAGGTACTCCGTGTATTTGATTGATGACTACTATAAAAATGTATATGTTATACTTTTGAAAACCAAGGATAAAACATTTGATGTTTTTAAAAAATTGAGAGGTTGGTGAAGAATTAGACTAGGAATATACCCAAGAAGTTAAGGACTTATAATGGCTTGTAATATGTGAATGAGGCATTCACTAACTATTTTTCTATACTTGACATTGCTTGAAATAGGGTGAGGGTTATTGCTCCTAATAACTAGAACGGGTTGAAAGTTTTGGGGAGAAGTTATAACAATGAATGCATATATCATAAATAAGAGTCCATCTACGATATTGAATTTTAAATATGCACGAGATATTATGGCCTAAAAAAACTTATGATGGGATATCCAAGAGTATTTTGATGTGACACATACGCACATGTAAAGGAATATAAACTTCAATTGAGAATACTAAATTGTTTGTTTCTCCGCTATTCAGAAGGATTAAAAGGGGATAGAGTGTGATGCATGGAACCTAGAAGTCATAATACTTTTATTAGACGAGACATGATATTTATTAAGGAGCTGATGGAATTGGTTAAGAAAGTAGTGAATAAACCTCATACTTCCGATAAGAGATGTGGAGTTAATAGTAATTCTAAACAAGAGGGTATAATGTGAGGATACTTATGTTATAGTTGATTTTATCCTGATAACTATATGGCTTATGCAGAGAAAGTTTGCTCATTGCATGAGTTAGATAATGATCGAGAGTTTTATATTCTAGAACCTTCAGATGTTTATACTAACGAGAATCATGATGATCTTGAAAGACACCAATTAGTGAGGGATAGATCACGAATACTTAAAACCTTACACAAAAGTTATGCGGATATTATAGTTTATATTGTCGATTAAAATGCAAAAATAATTTATTAAACCTGAGGGTTATCATAATGCTGGAACCACAGTGATAATTCAAAGTGGTTCGAAGCCACAAGGGAAAAAATGAGATCTCTAAAGAATATGAGCACTTGGATTCTTATGAAGCAATTTAAAGATCATAAGTTTTTTTTGGAGCAAATGTATATTCAAGAAGAATTAATAGATTCGTGAAGCTGACTTATCGAAATGAAAAACTAGATTAATGACTAAGGAATTTACACAAAACGAGGGTGTTGATTTCAATAAATTTTATCAGTAGTTGCGAAACAAACCTCATTAAGGGTTCTATTGTCAAATATTTCCAGATTTAATCTTGAGTTATATCAAATAAATATTACTATTGTTTTCTTGCATGAAGAACTGACGAGGAATATATATATGAGTCGCACCAAATTTTTGAATAATAGAAAAAAATTATGTGTGCTTGTTAAAAAATCCTGACATGGCTTGGAATAGCCGGCCAGGAAGTGGAATAGAAGGTTTGATTCTTACATGGGATCAATCTAGTATGTGAGGAACTACTATAATAATTATATTTATTGTAATGGGGAAACATACATGGAAAGACATATCATTTTGTTGTACGTAGATGACATGCTGATAAGTAGAAAATGAAAATGAGAACTGAAACACTAAAGACTCGACTTAAAGAAGAGTTTAAAATGAAGGTTATAAGAGAGACTAAGATGATTCTTAGTATATATATCAAGACAAACAAATTAAAATGGTTATATTCTTATCTTAATAAGAATACATACGAAAGGTTCTCGAGAAGTTTAGTATGTCTGAAGTGAAATAGGTTGGAACTCTCATTGGTGCCTATTTTAAACTTAGTACCACCCAAGAACTAACAGAAATAAAAGATAATAAGTTCATGCAATAGATACCTTATGTTAATATCATTAGAATAAATATGTATGCAATTATATGGTTGAGACCTGATATTGCCTATTTAATTAGTATCTTGGTCAAATTTGTATCTAATCCAGGGAAGTCTCACTAGCAAGCCCTCAAATGGCTCATAAGATACTTGAAGGATTCAACTAAAATTGGATTGTGTTATAATCAGAAGTAAAAGGCTGACGAGATGTTAATGGAATATGTTGACTCTGATTATACAGGTCGTCTTAACACAATGAAGTCAACTTTTGGTTATTTGTTTACTATTTTTGGACAAGTGGTTAGTAAACAATCATGTCTTAAGAGGTTTATCTTATTGTAACCTATGTAAGACGAATACATGGTTGTTACTAAAGAGATCGTTACGATTCTAATGATCAATAATCAAATCGTTCAAATCATCTAAACATTCTATTAGTTCTAGTTCATGATAAGCAAAAAAAACAAAGAAAGGTACAATAATGGTAAACATTCTATTATTTACAATGGTTCGACAAATCCAACCTACATCCTCTTTATTCTACAATAATTTTATTCTTAATATTTTTCAAGAAGGTACAATAAAATATAAGATTAAACTATATACTAGTCTTTATAGAACTTTAAATTTCAGAGCTCACATGATTTCTCTCTCAAGATCTCTCTATGTTCTTCCGAGAATAAATCTAATGAACAATCTCTCTTAGTCTATTTCCCTTCGTTGAACACTTTTTAAGGTCCCATACACTTCTTTATACCTCAAAGATAAATGTATCAAGCATATATATTGCTTGATACAAATCTCACTATCTTCAGAATATAATAAAAAACTTATAACATAAATAATCATTTATCTTTAAAAAATAAATATGTTTAAAAACAAATATAAATGTAACCATTGTAATTGAAAACATTCATCCGCTGATGTTTTGGTTGATGGGTTCCCGACGGATGTAGCCACTATCTTTACAAATGATACAATCGATGCCTTGAATGATGGCTTCATGGTCAATGCGTTGGTCGATGACTTCTTGGTTAATGCAACTGATGCCTTAGCTGACGCAGCCAACACCTTAGCTGACGCATCTGACAATATACATTAATAAAATTTCAATGATTATGTTGTGAAAGTTTCGAATTCAAAATCATACTTCACAAATTTTCACCTTGGTTTGGCTTACAAGAAATGAACACAATTGTTGTAGCTCCAATTTCCCCACTTCAAGGGCCTCAAGTGCTTTTCATATGTACGAAGTCCAGGAAATGCTTGAACTTGTTTATTATCACTGGTTATGGTAGATTGTCACTTGTATGAAACCTCTCTAGCACAATCTCTCCATTTTAAAGAACACTTCTTACAAAATGAAGTTTAACATCAATGTGCTTAGTGCATTCATGAAATACATGATTATTTGATAAATATATTGCACTTTGATTATCCCAATTCACCATTAGAACTTCTTTTGAAATCCAAGTTCTCTTAAAATTCATCTTAAACACATAGCCTTCTTTATAACCTTAGTAAAGTCAATGTATTCAGCTTCCATTGAGGGTAATGCTACCACGAGTTGGAGATTAACTTTCCAACTCATTTCACTACCAAATAGTACAAATACATAACCATTCAAATAATTTATGTTATCTAAACAACCAACATAATCTGAATCAACAAAACCTTCAACACATAATGTCCCAAACCAGTCTCTCCATACATCAGTGTCAGTCTTATGGATCCCTTTATATATCTCAAAACCCACTTAACTGCGTGTCAATGTTCCTTAGATGGACTTGAAATGAATCTTCATACAAAACTTAAAATATAAGCCATAACAGTTATACTACATACCATGACATACATACTACTTCCCACAATATTGGAGTTATGAATTCCTTCCATTTTATGCATCTTTACGTCTTCATCATCAACATTTAAATATGTTAGTTTAAAATGTTGAGCAATGTAACATGTGACCAGTTTTACATCTTCCATACTAAACATGCTAAACACATTCTTTAAATAAGCTTTATGTGATAAAAATAATTTTATTTTGAGTCTATCTCTACTTATCTCCATCCCAAGAATCTTCTTGGTTGAGCCTAAGTCTTTCATTTCAAACTCACTCCTCAACTTTTCATTTAAGGACTTAACTTATACCTTGTTTTTTTTAGAAATTAAAATATCATCTACATACAATAATATATATAAACCATATTTTTTCACGTATACACAACTATCATAACTTTATCTTCTAAATCCACAATTGACCATAAAATCATCAAAGCATTTATACCATTACCTTGGAGATTCCTTCAGATCATACAATATTATATTCAAGAGACATACCTGATCACTCCTTTCTCTATTTAAAAATCTTTTAGGATGCTTCATATGGATGGTTTCTTAAATGATCCCATATAGGAAGGCTTCATTAACATAAAGCTGGTCTAACTTCATATCAAACTTTGATGTCATTGCAAGTAGGATCCTGATTGACATGTGTTTCCCCACGTAATATAATATCTCATTATAATCCACACTTTGATATTGAGTAAAGCCTCTAACAACCATTATGGCCTTGCACCTGGACTTTTCAACCCCAATAATTTCTTTATTTCTTTTTAAAATCCACTTACAATAAACCAGTTTATATGCTTTAGATTTGTTTACCATATCCCGTGTGTTGTTTTTGTAAAGAGAATTAATTTATTTTTTCATATATACAAGTAATTTTAATTTATCCTCACTTTTCATTATATGCATAAAGTTATCAAAATCATACTGAATAATCATAGACATTCCAGCTGATGCAAAATACGTTAGTTCAATATATTTGAACCTTTGAGTACTTTTTACTCACACTTCTTTTCATATACCTTGTTAGTTGGTAACCATGTTGAGCTTGGATATCTTCGTATTCAATACATTCTTATTGCTCATATATATGAGTTGTCTCATTTCTTATAGAGTAATAAGCAGTTTTATTCCAGGTGACTCAACCTCAATATCAAGTGTGTCATTTTCGTTAGATTTAGCCTCATGTTTTTTTCACCAACCAAACCAGGATTCTAATTGTTTGAGTATCCCTTATAGTTCTATGAAGATATATCTCTTTAACTTTGCAATAATT
This sequence comes from Limnanthes douglasii subsp. nivea, assembly GCA_036936605.1. Classification (NCBI taxonomy): domain Eukaryota; kingdom Viridiplantae; phylum Streptophyta; class Magnoliopsida; order Brassicales; family Limnanthaceae; genus Limnanthes; species Limnanthes douglasii. The sequence continues at coordinate 179,639,029 of JAUPFV010000005.1, read as the reverse complement.
AGTAAATTCTTTTGAATAAATTTCAAGACCAGTGTCAGTTCTGAATTTCTTTACTTCTCTGCCAATTTATTTTTCAACCATGATCCTTCATTGCTTGAATTTATCAAAAGCCTTTTTTTGAATTCAATAGATAAATTCATAGCTAACTTGATTAATCATCAATTACTGACCGAAAATATTTGTACCCTCCATGTGATGTAACCTTTGCAACCCCCGAGAGATCTACATTGAAATAATCAATGGATTCTTTTATTATGTGCTTAGATCTTACAAACTTGACCCTCCTACTTTTACCATACATACGGGATTGATAAATTTCCAAGCCAACCAGGTTATCTTTTTCAAACAATCCGTATTTATGCAACTCTAATAATCATTTCTCACTCGCATGCCCCAACCTCCTATAATATAGGATTATATCATCTATAAGTTTATCAGAAAAGCTAGATATTGTACTTATTACAATATATCCAATCAAGGAATGAATTTTATTTGATAGTCTTCATTTTATTACATTCATAACACTTTTAACAAGTTTTATGGAATCATTTTCAACTTTGATTAAGCAACCTAAATTGTATAACATGCTTAATGAAATTGTATTTCTTTTCAGATCATGAACATACCTCGCATTTTTCAGAATTTAACCCCAACCATCATACATTTGGATATTCACAAATCCAATTCCAACTATCTTGCAAGTTTTATTATTACAAAGTAACATATTGCCTTCAATTTTCCTTTTAGATGGGTGAAATTCGTCTTTATGTATAATCATATGCGAAGAACATCATTAGTCAAGAATTCACTCATTTTAGTTTTATTTGATGAGTGCATCACAACATATGTAGAGTTATATTATTTAGAAGAAACATAAACATCCTCATGATGTGATATGTTATCACTTTGTGTTTTCATCCTTTATGGACATTCATTTCTAAAGTGACTCGAGTTCTTGTAGTAGTGACATATTATCTTAGACTTATCAAACTTCTTAAATGAATTTGATCTAGTATTTCCTCTATTATTATTATTATTATTGTCCTTAATCTATTACCTCACTATCATATTCAAAGTTTGATTGTTGCTTCCTCAACTCACAACCTTCTTATACTACATGAGTTCTAATTCTTTGGATCTTATCGCAAGTTCCAAATTTTAAAGAAATATATTATTGTACAAATATATTATCTTATAATGATATATTACACTGTAATATATCTAGTCAATAATCAGTCATCTATTTTATTGTGTATATAATTAGATTATAATATAATGTAACTAAAAGATATTCGAAGCCTATAAATATAAGGATTTAGTTTGTAAATTAAAGATATATTAATAATAAATATATTTTTCACTTCTAGATGGTATCAGAGCCACTAAGATTTTAAAAAAATCTATAGATCTAGATAAAATAAAGAAAAATATCTAATTTGATTCATGTGATAACAAAAATAACAAAATAGAATTTGAACGAGTCTAATTATTTATATTAGAGTAAAATTATTCATGTATATATTATAAAGCATAAATGAAGATGATCATTTAACAAAAGATATTCCTACATATGATACAACCAAAAGTTGGGTACGTGATGATGCTCGTATGTTTCTACAAATATAGAACATGATCACCATTTCTGTACTCAATAGTTAATTATTGTCAGTATGTTAAAGAGTTAATGAAGTATTTATAATTTTTATATGTTAGTAAAGATAATATTTCTCGTACCCATGTTGTTTTCATAGTATTTTGTTATAGTGAATTACGACATATTTTATGGAGTTTAAACGTATTTATGAAGAACTTAATATTGTTGTTAGCATTCAATACTGATATTAAGATTCAACAATTAAAGCGAGAACAAATGGTTGTAATGAATTTTCTTGCTGGTCTTCTTTCAGAGTTTGAAAGTGCTAAATCTCAATTCTTTGCTGGATATACGATATCATCTTTATATGAAACTTTTGAAGAATTCTTCAAACCGAAACGTCACAGAAATCACTAGTGCATTAATTAACCATAATAGACCTCGTATTTCTGATAATTAAACTAGTCATGTTAGTCGTGGTGGATATATTGATCATGGTGATTATGACGTCTATGGTTATAGTATTCCTAGTAGATATAGTGTTCGTGGTGGATATAACGACCATGTTAATCGTAATGGATACAAGAACCATGATAATTATGGTGGATACAACAATTGTGGTGATTCTGGTGGTTATAGTAGTAATGATGGATACAATAGACATAATAGTCATGAAGAGTATGGTAACCATGATGAAATTAATAGTTATAGAGGGTGTGATTTTCGATATTTAAGCAATGTAAAATCCTTTTATTTTCATAAATGTGGTCACATAAAGTGGACCTCAACTACCGTAATAATTTGCTAATTTGACAACTAATGAGGAATTTGATGTGCTTTATGCTGAGGAATATGCTTAATTTTTAAGTATCACGAGTCTCTAAAGTCACATAATCTTATAAATCATACAGCTTGTGGGTCAGGTAACTCAATTACATGTCTTTTTTCTTCTTTCTTTGATTGGGTCATTGTTATGCTATCATATAACATATGACATGTAAAAATAATTTTTTACTAATTTTTTTAAATAAACATCATTCAGATGTAACATTAATAGATGGATTATCATCCCGTAGTTTAGGTTATGTGACTATCCATCGCACGAAAAATATTTCTATGACCTCTGTTTTTTATCTCATTTAGTTTTTATTTAACCTCATTAATATTAGAAGAATCACTAAAATATTAAAACAATTGTCATATTTTACTCTGACCATTGTTTGTTTTAGCATCTTACGAAGAATAAAATCGTTGGTTTAAGAAAATAGATTCAGGTTATTTAATCTCTCGATAAAGACGATCATACATCTACTGCATGTTCTAGTATTACATATTCATATGAAGCCATTGTCGTGTGGGTCATCCATATTTAATCTTTTTTAAAACATATTTATCATAAATTTTGAAATTTGATATGATTAGAGTGTGAGTCATGACAATTTTCTAAACATCATTACATTCATCATATCCTCATGTTAATAAATGGGTTGCGTTTCCTTCTGATTTAGCTCATTTATATGTTTAGGGTAATTTTTATTTGGTTTCTATATTGATTTTAAATATTTTGTTAGCTTTGATGATGACTATTCCCGTGTTACATAACTTTAGTTAATAAAAAATTTATCTAAGTTATTAATAATTTGTTCAATTTTTCTATTCGTATTTTAAGAAGTGATAATCATAAGGAATGTTGTTCAGTTACATCTCAATCATTTATGGAACAACAATTAATCAAACTTTTTGTATGGATACACCATCTTAAAATGGTGTTGTTGAAAAACAACATATTCTAGAGGTTACTCTTGCGCTTATTTTTTTTGAATGAAAGTACCAAAACCATTTTGGACATTTATGATTTCTATTGTCTATTTTTAATTTATCGTATGCCTTCTGTTGTTCTTTCAAATAAGATTCCATATTTTGTGTTTTTTCTATCTAAACTTCTATTTCCTGTTGGACAATGCATTTTTTGTATACTTGCTTTATTAGGGATGTAAAACCTACTTGTACAAAATTTTATCACAAATCTTCATTGGAAACTTACCTTAAGTTTCTCTTCTATTCTTCTCATTACAACTCTAACTTTTACGTTCTCTCTCTATGAGTACAAATACAACTCAAACTCTTATATTAAAATTTCATAATACTTAACATTAGCGACAAAATTAGGAGAGAGTAAGGTACCTAGTTTGCAAATCTAAAACAAAAAAAATACAAAATTCATAGTTAATAATATTGATTAAAATGGAACAAGAGAATACAAAAGCTGATTCAGCAGTTCGTGAAGTGATTGAAACAATTAAGTCAGATTTGCACAAGGAAGAAATTCAAGGTAATATTCAGGTTCCTGAGCAATGTAATTAATCTGACATTAAAAATCGAATGAATGAACTGTTAGAAAAAAAATAATTTTTTAAAATGAGGAATATGTTCGAAGAGAGCGGCGAATTCAGTTTATTATATTGAAATCCGAAGTACGAACAATTGAGGAAAAATATGACTTGGGAAATCAATCTGATGAGGCCTATACAGCTTATCGAATTCGAAGTGATTATAAATAAGCACATTTTCAGTCAGACACAGAACACCGTTCTTCGCGGAAAAAAGAAAAAGGAAAACAACGATATATTTCATCTAGTGATAATGAATTTTCTAACTCGATTCGAGGGTAATTTTCTTAAATAGAGAATGTAGCTGCTATTTTTGAGAAATCTAAATGTCAAGTGAAATTTTGAAAGCCAGATCCGATTAATAGACTAAGAGAATAACACAATAATAGGTTTTATAAGTGTCACAATGACACTAGGCATGGCACTACAGATTGTATAACGTTAAAGAAAGAGATACAGATTTTGATAGAGAATGGAAAGTTAAAAACTTTTGTTAGATGATAAAGCATTGGGTCAAAAAATCCGAGCACGACAACACAACAAATTATTAATGCAAATTCAAGCAAGAGAGTTCATTGATGATTTTGGATTCTAAATGCGATAAGTTTGATATGGCAACATAGTATTTGGATACAAACCCAGATCGATTAATTTTGTTAGTAGGAGATGAGCTACCAGTTCAAGGATGGGTTCAAAGTTTGTGTAATGTTTTTGAATCTCTGCAATTTTCGGGGGAGATACCATGCATGGTAATACTAATAGCTCCAAAAAAGACATGTAGTGAGTTTTGTTACTCAAGTATAAGGTAAAATGTCTACTCATTTATATGGAAAGATGAATACACCTTTTATTAAGTTCAACGATGATGATCTTCGGGGAATAGCAGGACCTCATGAAGATGCAGTGGTTATAGGGGCAGACATTACTAGGGTTGAAATTTGACGTATTTTGATATATACATACAGTTCAGAAAATGTATTGTTCAAGTCTACGTATGATAGAATGCGTAATCTACCTAAGATCCTTCGTCTGGATCATACTATAATTGGGTTTGCAGGAGTGACAATTCAAGTTATTGGAGCATCCAAATGGGAAGTATGTTTAGGAAAAGGCCCTTTTAAAAAGAGGGTATGAGTCTTGTTTATGGTGGTCGAATGTCCAACTAGCTATAATGCTAGCTTTGAGAGATATTGCATATCGAGAATGTATGATATAGTCTCCATTGTTCACCAATGTTTAAAGCATGTCACGGGGGATCGCGTTGGGATTGGCAGTAAGTGAGAACATCGAGGAGTATACATTTACAAATGGGAAAACTCTTCGAATATGAACGTTAATGTCACCCACTTTGTGTTATCAATTACAAATACATGGTTATATATGGGTTTATAAAACTGAACATAGTTACATGGTTAATATGGAAATACATAAAGCACACCTTATAACAAAAGGTTATACCTATCATGAAGGGATTGATTTACAGAAAACCTTATATATGGTGTCGATAAAGGATTATTTTAGAATAATAATAGAATTATTTGAGCAGTTTTATGTCGAGTTTCATCAAATTGATGTAAAGACAACGTTTCTCAATGATAATATTAAGAAAATGATGTATACAGTGCGATCATAACACTTTAAATAGGTAACTCGAAGAATATGGCATGTAAGCTTAAGAAATTCATTTTAAGCTTAAATAGGTTATTCTCAGTGATGTCATAAAATTCTTGAGATAATAATCTCTTTAGCTTTGAGGTTAACTCAGTTAAGGATTGTGTGCAGCAAAAGTTCAATGAGAGTAATTTTATATTTATGGTGTTATATACCAATGACATACTATTTTCCTCGAACAATAAGGAATTAATACACATAAGAAAGAATTTTTTATTGGATAAATTTGATATGAAAGATCTTGGTAATGCAGGTTTTGTGTTAGGAATCAAGATACATCAGGATCACTCTCGTAGTATTCTTGGAATATCATAAAGAGAAATATATAGAAAGTGTGTTACAACGTTACGAACTGGTAAATTGTAGCCCCTATTCAAGGAACGAAATGAGACATGTTGATATATAAGAAATCATAAAGGTTGGAGATCATTGGGTATTCCAACTCATATTTTGGTGGATGCATAGACACTTTAAAAAGTACTTCCGGTACAATATTCTTAGTAGCTGGGGGTGCAATATCCAGGAGAAGTATAAAGCAAACACTTATTGTATCGTCCACTGTGGTGGTAAATTTTTTGCGTGCTTTGAGACATCACACCAGTCACTGTGGTTGTGGAATTTTATTACTGGTTAATGCAAGGTCCGATGTATTTTTACTAGGACAACATTTCTATAGCGCAGTACTCTAACGGTAACATAAGCTCGTCTAAGTCTAAACACATAGACATAAGATCTTATATGTTAAAAATAGATTTTAGAGGGTTTAGATAAATATAGAGCACATCGGCACAAACTCTATGATAACAGATCCTCTAACAAATGTGGTATTACCTAAGGTTTCCTAGGAACACACCATCAAGTGTAATTGATTTGGATGATTGGCCGTTTCCATGAGAGTTTTTGTAATATGATCCGATTAATATTTGAAATACTGTATATATAAAGGTTTATTGCAATATATGGCTTGGTTAAATTTATTGACGTCTGTAACTCTATTAGATCTCCAAGGTAGGTTAATTTGATAGTGGATATATACAATTACATATCATATTATCTTGAACCACACATCATAATTGACAAAAGTAATTGATTGATGGCAATAATGTGATTATAATTGCATCATATTATTCATATAACGATAAAGATGCATTTAGTCCTTTATTGTTTATTGATCATCAACGGGATTGTACCGTTCACCTATTGACAATGGATTCAAGGATCCTATTGAAGCTAAATATATTCTTGAGTAGCATATGACGATCCAAGTGGGAGATTGTTGAAATAATTTTGGATAGGTATGCTAAATATATATTTGGATATTTTCATAAGATATTCCAATTTATAAGTAATCGGATTAATTATATTATATATAATTAAATATGTTTTGGGCCTATAGGTGAAAATTTGTTACGGAGGTAACTCGCTTGAATTTGGGCATTGTGAAGGATTGAGCTAGATCTCAACATTCAAGCATGAACTAATAATTAAAGGACTAAATTGATATATAAATTATAGTGATTGTGGTCCTTGATCACAAAGCGGCTAAAGTATATGGGCTTAATACAATTACGGTTTCAAATTTTATTTTATATGTAAATGAGACTAAGGTTAATAAATTCTTTATATCTAATATATAGAAAAGTTGTTGTTTTGTTGAAAGGAAAATCCACAACCAACGTGCATGCAAAAGAAATACTTTATCATATGTTGATTATATAATCAACAGAATAAGGGTTTAGTATTCTGCATATTGATAAAACTATATTAAGTAATTCCAATTAAGTTCTATCAATAACATCATACCAACATAATAAATTATTACATCATACCAACATAATAAATTATTGTTAAAAGATCTATTTGGGAAACCAACGATACCCAAAGAACAAAGTTAATAAAAAAGAACATAGAAGATAAATCAATTAGATAAGAAAAGATTTGACATGGTTCAGATCGTGAAGAAATCATACATGTATATTAACGAACATAATTTATTTATAGGAGGTTACAAGAAGACTCTCAAACACTAAACACTCGATCCTGCATTTATTAAATAAAACTCTCACGAGCTTACAAAGAATTCGTGAATCTTAGAATACATATTCAAGTTTTTATCTTCTACCTCTCTGTAAACAGACTCGTCGATCTCATCTTTATCTGAATCGTCGCTCATATGTTATCTCGTCTCGCCATACATTGCAAAACAATTTTTTATTTATTTATAGGCGTGGAAACTCATAATCACTTAATTAAAAAACCTAACGAGAAATCTAATTAATATAGAAGATTCAATTAATAGGAAATCTAATTAACATGAAAGATCTAATTAGTATAAGATTTATTTAATATAAAAGACTCATTAATATAAAATAATGATTTAGTATGATCTAATTAATATTAAAGATCCAATTAATAAAAATGTAATTAATAGAAAATGTAATTAATATATAAGAGCTAATTAATATAAAATCTAATTAATATAGAAGACTCAAGTAATAAGAAAACTTAATTAATATAATATATCTAATTAGTATGAAATCTAATTAATATAGAAGACTCAAGTAATAGGAAAAACTAATTAATATAAAAGACCTATTTAATGGTAAATCCAATTAATATATTAGACCCATTTAAAAAAAATCGGCTTACTTTGAGCATATACTTAACAATTCTCTACATAGACCCACACTGACACTAGTATCTCTTACCCAAATGCTTCAACTACTCATCAGAGACAAACTGTCCACCTGCACGCTTGAAGTGATCAATTTCCATACACTTCGTGAACTTTATCGAAGCAATCCTCCCAAAAAAACTAGACATTCTACATCCAAGAAAGTGGTATCGATATCCACCTGACCTAACTCATGACCAGACCGAGCAACACTTGACATATGCCCTACAGTTTGAACATTCGAAACCTTTGACACATCAAAGTTCAAATCAAGACCCAAACCCAACAATGGTTGAACTTTCTTTGTGAAGTTTGAGCTCTGAACCCAGCTAAAACAGTTTATGTAGAGGCACTTACTTCACCACCTTTATATTCAAACTTCATCTCAACTATAGTTTCACCTCCGCAACCTATTACATATTCATGACAACTGAAAATCCAGGGGATCATGGTGACGATGGTAAATGTTCCAGCATCTTCTTCACTCAACCTCTTATTTTGTCCAGTTGTTGGAAGCATAACTCTTACTCCAAGTAAGGGTTCATTTTCTCATTTATTTCATGTTTTAGGATACTTTTTAGGATTTTGCGCCTAGGCATACCAACTTGAGAACAATAGCTATTGAATGATCGGTTTACTAATACCATGCCATTGTCAATCATAAACCTCTTTAGGTACTTCCTGAATTAGATATGCACCTATTTAGACAAGCCTTTAACTACCTCCAGCGGATCAGACTCATTTTGCACACTAGACCCCCTTCTATTATGGACCCATCCAATACTAAAATACCATCAATCCGACCAGCCTCCATAACAACATGCGAGTCTTACAATACCGTAAGTCTTTCATCTTCACCCTTATACTCAAACCTTTTATCATCTAACATAATATAAACAGAAGGTGACGTTTAAATTAATGATATATCTTATGTTTATTAAAGCATTTTCCATTCCATAAGATAGCTTGAATCAAATATTTTTCTCATGGAATCCATTATTATGATAATGCTTTGATTAGGAAATAATTATTTAGAATAATAGTCAAATCAATTTAATATGAGGAATAATTTGGCTTTATAAAAGTCTCGTAAAAAAACTCAACAAATGTGTAACATTGATGGTGCCGTATGTAATAAATAATAATTATGGTCGAGCTTAGTAAAATAATGGGATGAAATTACCTTAAATGGGCTAATCATGTGGTTTTTGCTCCCACCGCTTGTACTATATAAAGCAACACACATTTGTTGGAAATGGTGAACAATTATTACTTTATTATTACTTTTGTCTACTTCTCTCTAGCTTTCTCGTGTTTCTTTCTCTAAATAATCTCCTCCAAACATAGGTTAGACAGATAATCCCTCTAAAAATCTTTGGAACTATCACGCTTGACTTTACTCTGAGAGTCTTGATCGTCGTTCTTCTATTTTGTCTTCTTCACCAATAACGAACATTGATATAAGATCTCCACGCTCACCACACCACTTGTTAGGGAAACAACCAATATTCGAACAAGATCTGAATACAAATTTAACAAGAAATAACAGAAAACATAAATGAATCGCACAATACGAGATTTAACGCGGTTCATAGTGTGAATTGTGTTTACATCCACGGGTAATGGACACAATTTATGTATAAAAGATTACGAGAAAACTCTCAAACACTAAACACTAAACACTCAGTCACTTACTCGTTACAGAACTATCTTATGGGTTTAAAAAAATCTGTGAATTTCAGAATGCATATACAAGTGTTTATTTTCTTTTTCGCTAAACTATTTACAAACAGTTTCGCCGATCTCCTATGAACCGTCAATTGTCTTTTATGTCGTCTCGCCACACAATTTAAAACAATATATTTTAATATTTATAGATGTGAAGATTTATAATTTTATAATTAACAAACTTAATTAAAAATTTAACTAATATAAAATATAATTAATAAAATTTTAACTAATAATTTTTTTAATCAATATTAAAAACTTAACTGATATAAAATTTAATTAATAAAAAATATAATGACTATATGAGATTCACTTAAAAGAAATGACTAATTATTTTATACCTATAATCAGATTTCTTCATATATTGCTTTTTTGGCTGTATTTGGTGTCTGAATTTTACCGTTTTATCAATGGCCACAAATATCGCGACATTACGAAAATTTGGTAGGAAGAGATATCATACATATTAAAATAGTGAATTATATCCGAACGGTATAGAATAGTGATTAGTGAATGGTATTATGTTGGGTTGTTGGAGTAGTCCGCTGTCAAAATCTGACGCAATACTCCACTGGTTTGTATGGAAGGAGACGCCATTAGAGACTGTTACAGTATTGTAAGATCGTAGAGAAACAAAGAAACAACACCGGAACAAATTAAAGATGGTTTTGTTGAAAGACGGCCGATAATATTGTTCGAAAAATAGATATTCGAAATACATGTTAAACATATATTTGAGAAAAAGTTATTTCAATATTTCCAACAAATTTTATGGCTCAATATACAAACAACCAGAGAACGGATTTTAAATTTCTGAATATTACGATAAATACAAAAATAACTTTATTTTTAAAAATGAAAGAAAAATTATAAATATAAAATACTTATTTTGGATTAAAACTCAAAATTATTTAAACATAGTAATAATCGTTTTGGACATTTTAAAAAAAAAATTATAAATATAAAATACTTATTTTGGATTAAAACTCAAAATTATTTAAACATAGTAATAATCGTTTTGGACCATTTGCAAAAAGTTATAATATATATATATATATATATATATATATATTAAATTATTAGAAATAACAACTGCATCAATTTGAAAAAAAAACAAAAAAAAAAAACAAAAATTGTTTTTTAGAATCATATTATTTTTAATTTTTATAACTTTTTATTTCTAACAAATTTAGGTTTTTTTTTTATTGAAACTTATTCTTAATAGAACTAAAACGCCCAATATTAGACTAAAAGAGAGTACAATATCTATAGGTCCCAATAACAAGATTTGGTTTTGGCACATAATGAAATTTTAATTTCTCTATAGGTCCCAATAACAAGATTTGGTTTTGGCACATAATGAAATTTTAATTTCTTCCCCTCAATAAATGAGAGAGAAAGAGATACACACAATTACAAGCCAAATTTCTTTCCTTCTTCCTTCAATCTTCATCATTCTCATCAACTTCACAACTCCAAAAGTCTAAAGTCTTCCTTTAGAAATTCCAAAGACCCTCAAAACAGAATTATCAAATATCCAATTATTGTCTTCTTCTCGATTTTATTCTTCGGTTAATTTGGTAACCTACATGCAATGTTCTTTCAAAAGTTGGCTCTTTGTCAAGCAATGCTTGCAGCCCGGGAATTAGTTCGAAGTGAGATAATATGCTGTTGAACCATGTTCAAGTAGCCTAAATTTAAGTTTTCAAGGAAGGTAATCGATCTTAACTGATTAGGAGCATCAAAAGAGGTGAATTCATTTTTTAACTTATATTTTAGGGTCCATTTAGCAAGCCAATCAGCTGCTTGGTAAATAGTTTGCATCAACAATTGAGAGTAAGGCTTAAGGGCCATGGTGAACTCCCGTTCGGAATCATGTTAACCAAGCTTTGACAGTCAGTTTTATTTTTTACATTAGTCAGACCATACATTTTGCAGAGCAGTAAACCATCTAACAAAGCTCTTGAGTCAACCATGACGGGGTCATCTTTCCATAAAGGTAAGTAGCAGCCCGAATAATAATACCATTATGATCTCTGATAATGTTACTACACTAGCATTGCCTTCCATTGACAGGAAGCATCAACGTTAAGCTTCAGGAAATCAGGGCTAGAAGAATTCCATTTCTGATATATGGGCATCTTATTACCAGAAATGTATGTCGTACAACCCATGTCTTAGCAACGTTAGCATCTTTCTTCCGGTGTTTCGCTTTCAAATTGTTTGAACTATCCAGACTAATAATAATATTGTTTATGTAATGAATAGCAGATTCCATATTTTGGTTCTTATTGTTGAATTTAATATTGTTTATGGTTTTCCAAATTGTCCATATGATTAGTATATGTAGAATTGTTCTTGTATGGACAGGTTTAGAAGTAGACCATGACCAAGTACGAAGAAGATTAAAAATAGTCATAAAATTTTCAATCTTAATGTTGAATAACGAGGCATAATGGCACCATAGATTCCAAGAAAAATTACAGTTTACAAAAAATGCTTAGGGGAATTAATTTCATAGCAGAATTGACACTTGTAAACTATGTTAAAGTGTTTTTTCTGCAAAATAGTGTCTACATGGATAAAGTTGTATAACAGTTTCCAAACTAAAAAAAATGTTTTTTTTGGGATAACAGATTTCCATACTTACCAAATAAATTGGATTTTTTTGTGCTTGTTCCTTAGATGATTCCAAGTCAGTTTGGTGTTGGACTGATAGTCTTTTGACAATTTCCATAGAATGCAATCTCCAGTGTTGTTCTTGATGGAAGTTTTTAGAATGTTGTCAATAGTTGACTGAGTTTTAGAACAATCTCAATTTGTTGATATTCCATTCCTCACCTTTCCAGTATTCTTTCACTGATTGATGTTTGTAACCCGAATTGTTGCAGTTCTCATTAAGGGTTAATAAAGGAGGGAAGCCATAACAGTTTTCAAGTCAGAATTCTATGTTTCCCTTGCCCAGTTTCCACATAATATTTGGTTCTACTATCGACTTGATTCTCGTGAGCCTTTTCCATGTGGTGGATCCTGCTTTTGTATAAAAGATTTGAAGGTGATGCAAATCCTTGTAATAGATGTTATGCATCAAGTTTACCCACAGAGTTCTGTTTCTCCTGGAATTTAGCCACAACTTACAATCATAAGTTTTCTGCAAATAATTTAAACTTCTAACGTTCAAACCTACTTCGTTGTAAGGGTTACACACTTTATTCCATGAGGTCGAGTTCAATTTGTTATCAATTGTGTTAGAGTTCCACATGAATTTATTAAAAAGTTTTTCAATTTTGTTATTAACATAAATGGGAATAGAGCAGTTATGAATCCAATAATCAGGAATCATCATAAGAACAGAGCTCATCAAGGTAATCTTTCCACCAAAAGATAGTTTCTTATATTTCCAATCTTTGATCTTTGTAGTGATTTTGATGATGACGCTGTCATAGTTTATTGGCTTATTGTTGTTATTCAATGTTATGCCAAGATAATCAGTAGGGAGATTACTCAGATTGAAACCAAAGAGCTTAACAATAGTTTCAATTCTAGTTGTGGACATAGTATAACTCAGTCATACTAAGTTGAAAACATAATATAACTAAGTTGTGACACATGATATAACTAAATTGTGAAACATGATATCATTAAGTTGCAAAACATGGTATAATTAAGTTGTAAAATATGACGTACCTAAGTTGTGAAATATAGTATAATTAAGTTATTCAATGTTTCACAACTTAGTATACCATGTTTTGAAACTTTTATACCATCGTGTAGATCTCAAAAAATATGGTGGAATAAAAACAAAGTCATTTAGACAACCGAGTGCAGCCTTATGGTCTTTCAATTTTTATTTTTATTTTTAGCACTTGGTATAGCTAAGTTAGAAAATATGGTATAACTAACTTTAAAAATATAGTATAATTAAGTTACAAAATATGATATAATAAAGTTACAAAACATGGTGTATCTAAGTTGTGAAACATGGAATAGTTAAGTTACACCATATTTTGTAACTTAATTATATAATGTTTCACAAATAGTTATATCATATTTACCCCCGTTTAACATTTATAAATTCAAACTCAATAAGAATTTTATATTCAAATTTTGCGTGAGTTGTAAAATGGTAAGATTTATTTATAAATGTTTACATTATACATTTTAGATTCCAAAGTTGATATAAAAAATGATGTAGCTCTTATGGTAGAGCGCTCGCTTAGCATGTGAAAGACACGAGACCAATAATATATTTTTTCTCAGAATTTTGGTGAAGAACACGAGCCAAAACTAATATGATTTGGATCGGTTTTATCTAATTAAATGGTCACAATTTTTTGTATACATGGTCTAAACCCATTCCAAACACCAAATAACATTAATTTACCTTAAAAACTACAAAACTAACAACCTTAAATTTGATTTATGATATTCTTTATTTATTTTTAATACATTAAAAAGAGAAAAAAAAATAAGAAACTTTGCATAAATTATCTTAGAATAGAGCGTTGGAGGTGGGTTTGTTGAACTTCTTTATGAATTTTAGTAAACTGGATTGATATATTGATCTAAGAAGGTTTAAGTTTTAGAGTTGTATTAGTTTTTTTTATTTGTAACTATGTTTGGTAATAAGTGGAAATGATTGTAAATAACTTAAGGACAAATAATTATTTCAGTTTTTCATTTAGTGACATTTTTGTAAATATTGATACAACAAATTTATAGCTATGTTAGTAAAAACCATATTTCTTGGTGGATTCTCCCTTAACATATTTATAAGATTTAACGAAGTCATACAAAATGTTGTATATGATAAAAAAAATATCATTCTGTAAAATATACATTTTAAAAATCATGTTTTCCCAAACAAGTATATGTTAGTCATCGCAAAAATAATGAAATGAGTTATTTGTAACGAACCAATAGTTTGAAAAGATTTCTTTGTGAGTTGCACGATTCATCATAACGACGTTTACCCTCGATTCAAAATGGATTTTCCCATTTTACAGGTTGTAGTGACGAGCCTTTCTCGTCTCTGTGGCGATAACCTATAGTATACAAGTTTATGGGTTCGTATCCAAATCATCGTGGCAAGATCTATTTTATGCCCTAACAACGATCTTTTCATGTTGTATTTTCTTACATAAGAATTTTTTTGTCTTTCTAGTTTGTTAATATATGAGTTTTAGTTCCATCTTTCTAGATGTATAATTTATCAATTCTGGAGCCAATATTTTGGTAAATGGATGTGTTAGGTTCTAACTATAACACATGTACAAGACCAATATGATTCCAGTATGAAACAATTGCATAACATACTCATATCATAGACTTATATGTCTAGACTTTTTATTATAGATGCCCTTGTAAGCTCTACATGAAGTTTATTGAGTATCACAATGTATTTGGATTGCTATGTTTCATTTTGAAGTGAATAATGTTTCCGACAATATATCTCTCAATCGTTCA
Source organism: Limnanthes douglasii subsp. nivea (assembly GCA_036936605.1). Taxonomy (NCBI): domain Eukaryota; kingdom Viridiplantae; phylum Streptophyta; class Magnoliopsida; order Brassicales; family Limnanthaceae; genus Limnanthes; species Limnanthes douglasii. The sequence continues at coordinate 179,623,506 of JAUPFV010000005.1, read as the reverse complement.
ACCTTATTTCTCATTGCGACCAATGTGATGAACTCAGACTTCATAGTGAAGTCGGGTATACATGTATATTTATTTGATCCTTAAGAAACAACACCTCTTGCAAAAGTGAAAATCCAATCCACAATCAATTTATTGTCACATAGACTGGTGATCCAACTTGCGTATTTGTATCCCTCGAGTATTTTAGGAAAATTAGAATATATAGATCACGTGTTTTTTGTCTTCTTCAAGAGTTCAACAACCTTTTAAATTGAATTTATTGCTCCACGGATTCCATTATATTGACTTAATTTACACACCAAAAATAAAATATATGCCATAGTGTACACAGTTGTATACATTCAACTTCCTACATACTAGCGTATTCCAACCGACCCATTGGTCGTCCCACATTCATTTTAAGTTTTAAACCATTATAAAATGCCGTATGTATTTTATTTTTCTATTTTAAAATTTATCAAGTACTTTCAATGTAATATGATTGACTTATGACAAAACCTACATTATTTTTTTATATTTTTATTCCTAAAATATCATTTACATCTTTATGACCTTTCATATTAAAAGTAAAATACATAAACATCTTTGTTTCACTAATCAATTTTATATTATTACTTATTGTAAGTAAATTACTTACGTATAGACACACAATGACCATCATGTCACCGCGAGCCTTAGTATATAAAACTTATCCACGGTATTATGTATAAACCCATAAGATACAATTGCATGATCAAACCATTTATGTCATTTTTGGGTACTTAATTCAGAACATACACCGACATAAGAAACGTACACATTGTTTTTTTAAAATTTCCATGAAGTATAAAACTTTTACATTATTCTAAGTATACCTCCTTATCGATATATATATATATATATATATTTAAGAATGTCATTTTGACATATATTTGATAAATCTTCAGTTTGTATACTGATGCAATTGTAAATCATATTCTCATTCTTGTGGTTCTAGAAACCATAGAATATATATCAAAATAATTTGTTCTTTGTTTTTATCAGAAACCATTAACTAGTTATATTTATTTAGACATTTGAATTGTACAATACATGTGATATATCTTCACCAATACCCACTTACAATCAATTGCTCTTGACACAAAGGTGAATCAACTAATTCCCAAATTTAGTTTAAAAATAATTAAATCCATTTAATCGTTTATGGACTTTTTCCAAAATACATAATCTTATGAGAATATTACTTGCTTATAAGATTTAATATCGCATAACTGTTCGTGTGATTTCTTCGCAACTTTCTTTATGAGTTATAAATAAATACTTTGAGTATATATCTCATATGAGCTAAAAAGATCAGTTATTTTCTCCATTTAATTCATGTAAGGTTTGCGTGGTTACCATTCAACCAAAAGTTCTTATTGTGATGTCATCTTCTTTGATGTCCACATCGATTTGAGTCATATTATCATTAAATTAATTCGATTCAAATAACTTCTCTTCTCTATAATAAAATTTAACATTAAAATCCAAGTCTAATAACATATACGTCTTGATATTGGATGCACACCCAATAAACACACATCTTATATCTTTTGGATATAACTTTTTTCTTTTTAGGATCATATTTTTGCAAAATGTTAAGTACCCTAAAACTTAAAATATCAGATATTTGGTTTCCTTCCTTTCCATAACTCATATGGATATATTCAAATTATTTTAAGAGTATGATTAATAATATGAATTAAATTTAAAACAACTCTATTCAATAAGAACATATGCAACTTATAATTATTTTGCATGACATTGGTCATCTCAATTAAATTTATACTATCGTGTTTAAAATGTATATTTTATTGAGGAGTGTAAGACATGGAACATTAATGGATTATCCTTTGTGCTTCACAAAACCTAAAAAATTCTCATGAGAAATATTTTTCGCCTTTATCTTCACGTAAAATTTTAATCATTAGTGTTTAATTAATTTTTCAAGTTTTGTTTTAAATATCCTAAACATGATAAAGTCCTCATTTTAATGTCTAAGCAAGTAGACATAAGTAAATTTGGAGTAATCATGTGTGAAAGTTATAAAGTATCTTTTACCTTCATGCGGTAAAACACCATTAACTCACATATATGAGTGTGTATCAAGTCTAATATTTTTAGTATATTTTTACGAATTTATAAGGTCTTTTAATCATTTTTAAATCTACACATATTTTATATTTTTCATACAAACTTATATCACAATTTATAATTCTGATTTCAAAAATTACATCAATTGTGCCATGACCTATATGTGCAAGTCAACCATAACATAATAAATAATCATTACGAGAGTTAAAGTAAATAAAAAATTTCATTTTATTAATAACATAATCATTAGTACATAGTTTCATTATGTCGCTACAAGAGTATCATTTTCAATGAAAATGTCACCTTTGGAAAAAACAAAGTTGATGATTCATACACAGATAAAATTCTTGCCAACATATCACCTATTTTTTTCATTTACAAATCATACAATATATTTACAAGAGCTATATGTTTGTTGCTCGTAAATACTAACTTACCTTTGTTGTTCCATTACTGAATATAGTTTTGTTATGAAAAACATGAACTGATACGTACAACCACTTGAAAGTCTTGTCCTGATGCATATGAACTAATGCGCATATATCACAATTACAATAATTTATTTCACTGCACAACTTATGCTTTCACTTTTCTTCTTAAGGTTGAAATCGCGAGAAAAGTTACATGGTTTACCATAAACAAAGAATTTTTTCTTTGCACTCTTAAATGTAGTTTTGTTCTTTGTGCCAAATGATTTTATCTAAATTAATGGTTCTCGTGTGTATATTAACCTCTCAAAGGTCTTGCATTAGATTATTATTTTGCATCTCTAGTTCATAGTTCTTCTTGATCCTCAAATGTTTTTCGATTTGATCTAAAATGCATTATTTGAAATTGAAATTACTTTTTCCGATAATTATTTTAAGAATGAGGCAATTTCGCTATAGTTGCTTATACATAGAAAATTTCCACATGTACTTTCGTTACCGATACGATCTTATTGATTGCGATTTGCAACTCATGTATTTAAAGGAGAATTGGATTTACATAAAGGAATCCACAATCAAAATACTAAGATATTAAAAAAATTACATCGTACTTCTATTTTGTACTTCTCTTTGAGAGCATTTCGAATTTTCAGCGCCAAAGTCCACTTGTGTATAAATTGAACAATTAATCTGAAAAAGTGTTCAAGATATGTCATTGATATATAAGTTCATATTATTCTCGCTTGTATATCTTCTCTTTGATCTCATCGAAGTTATTATAATTCCATAAATGTTAAAAGTTAAGATCCACAAGATACTCTTCCACATCATAGTCTTCCAAATAATAATCATATGAGAATCTCTTCAACTCAAATTGTAGTTAAGGCTACAGAAGGAGACAAAAATAATTTAAAAAATATATTTAAAATTTAATATTGGGAATATTATGGAAAAAATTTGGCGGGGTTTGGAAGGCTATTTGAAAATATTTCAATAAAAAAGTTGATGGAGATACTAAAAATGAAACCAACCATCTGAACAATCATAAGTTGAAATGTACAAAATTTCCAAGAGTAACTTTGAAGAAAAATACCATGGTTACTAGATTTTGTTAGGCGAAATAAAAAAAAAGTTGGAATTTTATACTTTTAATCAAGAGTATACGATTAGAAGATATAAGAGTATAATAGTCCAACTTTTCATAAGTATATTTCATGAGTATCCTCTCTCAATTGTCAATCACAAAGGTTTTAGAAGATATTGTGGTGCTCTCGAGTTAGTGTTCAAAATAGTTTTAAAGATACCATTAAAAGTGATATATTCAAGATATATGGCAATCATAGGTTGAGACCATGAAATTAATAGAAAAAATCTAAGCGGAGCTGCAATCATCGCCATTGATATATGGTTACCTAAGAAAGAAAAAAAAGGTTTTCATGGCCATTACAACATATTCTATTCACGACTCTTGGATTTTGGAAAGTCACATAATAAGGTGGTATGATATAAATTTTAATATAAAGCTTTTAATAAATTCAACACTAGTTTTATTATTTTCGTTTATTAATTTTTGGTTTAATCATGTCTCATGTCTTTATAAGAAAAAAGTATTATGTGACGCATTATATGGTAATTTTTTGGATTGGAATTTACATATGAATATATTTACTATTATAGTGGATAATTACACAACTAATGTATGCTAGATAAATTAGATCATACCAGATTTTTCTTATATAGAACAAATTAAATACACGATGTTGTGCCCACATCCTTAATATAATTGTGAAAAATGGTTTAGAAATTATAAAAATATTATTGGTAAAATTCGTGATAATGTCCAGTATTGGTCTGCATTGTCATACTAGATGAAACTTCACATATTTGATGCTTCAAATTGCACTAGTTTATAAAGATGTATTTTATCGAGTTAATTAATGAGAACAAAATTGTAAAGAATTTCCGAGTTCAAATAATTGAAAATTTTCTATGGAAATTTATGATAGATTAAAGTTATTTTATAAAGTGAATAAGTTATTTTATGTTTCTACGTGTTCTACAAAAAAATTATATTTTCCTAAAGTATGAGAGATTAAAAAATCTTTGTGTGAATATATCTTTCAATGAGATTATTAAATTGATGGGTACAAAAATGATGGAGAAGTTTGATTAATATTGGGATGTTATCCATAAAATTATGAGGGTCACAACGATGGTAGATCTAAGGTAGAAATTGACACTGTTAGAGATGCATTCGTACAATTTATATTGTAACTACTTTTATTGAAATAGAAAAAAATTCAAAAGTATTGTTATGATTTGTTTTGTGAGTACCAAGTTAAATATAACACTTGTATGGACTCAGATGAAAGTTTTTTTGATGATAATAGTACACTTTCTTATGATCTAAACAATTATTTGGAAAAAAATATTTTGCATAATAAATCTGATTTGATATATTGGTTTGGCAGAAAATGAATGAAGTAAAATATACAACTTTATAAGTTATTCATAGAGACATATTTTTTTGAAATATATTAAATAATATATTCCAACAATCTCCCACTTGGACCGCCACATGCAGCTTAAAAATACTTAATGAGATCCATTTATACATTGTCAGTGGGCAAACGGTACAACCCCGTACATAGCTGATAACAATAAAGGAATAAAGACCTCTTCCTCATAATGTGAAGAATAGAATGCAACATTAATCAGATTACCATTATCAATCAATTACTTGGGCCAATTATGGAGCGTTGACTAAGAGTAATATGGCTTGTAATCATACATATCTACTCTTAAATGGTTCTTACCTTTGGATATCCAATACAGTATAAATATTAATAAATATTTCCAAATACACACACACACACACACACACATACACACACACACACACACACACACACACACACACACACACACACACACACACACACACACACACACACACACACACACACACACACACACACACACACACACACACACACACACACACACACACACACACACACACACACACACACACACACACACACACACACACACACACACACACACACACACACACACACACACACACACACACACACACACACACACACACACACACACACACACACACACACACACACACACACACACACACACACACACACACACACACACACACACACACACACACACACACACACACACACACACACACACACACACACACACACACACACACACACACACACACACACACACACACACACACACACACACACACACACACACACACACACACACACACACACACACACACACACACACACACACACACACACACACACACACACACACACACACACACACACACACACACACACACACACACACACACATATATATATATATATATATATATATTGAAAACTTTTATGTACAAATACTATAAAATATAACATCAAATCCTATTACAAACTCTCCCACTGAAACTAACAATACTCTAAATCAACTACACCTATACTGATGGCGTGTCCCTAGAAAACCTTAGGCAAAACCATATTTGTTAGAGGATCCTAGTTATTATGGAGTTTGTGTTGATGTGTTCTATATTTATCTGACCCATCTGAACTATTACTTCAACAAAAAATAACTTTATGTTTATGTGTTTGGACCTAGACAAGTTTCTATTACTGTTAGAGTATTGCACTACGATATTCTGTAGCCACTATTACCGGTTCGATGCCTCAAAGCATGCAATAAATTCTTCCACCGCGGTGGACGATGCAATATGTGGTTACTCTACACTTTTCAAGGATATTGCCCCTTTAACCAATAAAAATATGTTTCTTGACATGCTCTTTAGTGTGTATACTCATCCACCAAAATTCGAGTCAGAATACCCAATGATCTCCAGTTTATCCGACTTTCCATATGTCAACATGTGCCTATTTGTTCCTTACGGATACTAGAGTATCTTTTTAAATACTTTCCAGTGATCCATGTGTGCGTTACTAACATATCTCGCAATATATTTACAGCAAATTTAATGTCTGATCTAGTACAAATTTGAGCATATATTAAACTCCCAACTGCCGAAGCATAATGGACCATTTTCATTTCCTCAATCTCAAGTTTTCTCTTAGGACATTGACCCAGATTAAGTCTGTTACCCTTTGCTATAAGGGTAATTAGAGGTTTGTAATCTGCTAATCCGTAACGTTGTAACACACTTTCAGTGTATGCCTTTTGTGATAATCCAAGAATACCACGAGAGCGATCTTGATGTAATTGGATTCCTAACACAAAACTGACATCACCAAGATCCTTCATATCAAACTTGTCTGATAGGAATTTTTTTTGTAGTGTGTAAGAATTGATTATTGTTCGAGGCAAGCAATATGCCATCCATATATAATAAACGATATATGAAATTACTCCTATTGAACTTGTGATATACACCATCCTCAACCGATTTGATCTCAAAGTCATAACCGACTATCACCTCAAGGAATTTGTGATACCATTGTCGAGAGGCTTGTTTAATCCCATAGAAGGATTTCTTAAGCTTGCAAACCAAATATTTTGAGTTACTTTCCACAAAGTGTTCTGGTTTCACCATATAAGTCATTTCCTCAATATTACCATTGAGAAAAGCGGTCTCAACATCTATCTTATTAAGCTCAAGGTCAAAATGTGTAACTAATGTCATGATTGTTCTAAAGGAATCCTTCGTTGATACTGGAACGAAATTTTATTTAAAATCAATCCCTTCACGCTTAGTATAACCTTTCACTACAAGACGTGCTTTATGTTTTTCCACATTACCCATGGAATCACGTTTGGTTTTCTAAACCCATTTACAACCAATTGTCTTTTCCCCTTCAGGTAATGGGACAAGATCCCATACAACATTGTCCTACATTGATTTATACTCTTCATTCATAATGTATTGATGGACTATTCCACACTTCTTTAGGTATTGTGCAAAGGGTCCTGGACGTTTTTCACCCAATCCGTCATATCTACCATAGTATTCACCACCACAATTAGATCTAACAGTTTTAATGCTTTTACCAAGTTGTTTCTCAACCTCGGTCTTAAGATCTATGAACTTGTCCAAGGCCTCAGACTTTTCATAAAGAAGATAGAGGTGACCAAAAGGAGAGTACTCGTCGATAAATGATATAAAGTACCACTGTCCGTTCCCGAGTTCCTGTGGAAACAGTCCACAGATGTTGGCATGTATCAACTGTAGGACTTCTTTCACTCTATATGCCCCTAACTTTTTAAATTTGGTTTGTTTCCCTTTGATACACTCGATACAGGTACCGAATTCAGATTAATCAAGGGGACCTAATAAACCTTCAGCGACAAGCTTGTCCATCCTAACTTTGGATTATGACCTAACCGCTTGTGCCACAATTTAGAAGATCTTTCAGATTTAGTAATGTTTTTTGGTGTACGTTATGTATTCACAGAAATGTTGTGATTATTTATAGTATTCAATAAATATAAATTATTCTCTTTAATTAAATTTCCATTTCCAACAATCACATTATTTAGAGAGAGTGTAAAACATTTGTTTCCCATCGGACAAGAGTAACCTTACAAGTTTAAAACTGGAAAAGAAATTAAGTTCTTTCAGAAAATGGGAACATACATTACATTCTTGATGAGCAAATGCTGCATCTCTACCTTCTCGTTTTTGGCAAAGTTTTTCTCGACCTCCTTGAGAAAGATCGAGGCAATCGTAGCACCTTTAGGGACAGCCCCACGCAATGCTACTGGTATCCCGTGTAACAAGAGCGCCATGCATAACTTATTTAACTTCTCCCACCTTTTATCATCCTTAGTTTCCTCCGGTGTATTTTCCGGACTAAGAGGGATGGTTTGGGAGTTGGCAATGCATGGTCGTAATCATGTATAGATAAAAACAGCAACATATCTTCCTTCCACAATTGGAAGTCTGAACAATCCAACATGAGTGGACGGTTCGCTAATAGATTGTAACCAATGGATACTATAATATGAACAAACAACACAAATCACATTTAACATCTTGACATATAACTGAAAACATATGCATGAACATGACAAATACATGTAAAACATAAAATTCCCTAATAATAGGTATTGAAGGGAAAATCATACTAACATACAATTTTATGAGTTTGGAAAAAATATCATGATCATTATTTTAATTTCCTAAGTACTAATGAGACTTTCAGGAGGGTCGGTGTCATTTACTTAGATTAAAATAACCCTAATTTAATTTTCTTAAGTAACAGTGAAATCTTCTGGAGGGACGATTTTACCTACTTAAAATAAAATAAAAATTGCAATGATGAATTTAAGTTATCCTAAGTATCGATGAAACCTTCTGGAGGGCCGATATCATCTACTTCAAATTAAAATCAACACAAGGACCATTTTCAATAATTTTCTCCCATTTATGATTAATTTAAACCCAAACGTGAACCTTCCGAAGGGCCGATAATATTTGAATTTAAATTAATTCTCCAACTTTTCAAAGCATAGGATTCATAAAAAATTTAATATTAACCTTCCCGAGGGCCGGTTAAATTTATTTCTTAGTTTCACCTACCGGTCTACGAAACCTTAGTCATGCATCACCATTTAATCATTCCAGCACACACAATTTAATTTGCACATAAACACTGAACAATTAGCATGCCAAACACATCATATTTGTGAAATATATTAATTCAAATATATTAAATAAATAATATAATTAATTTAAAAGGAAAAAAACTTATATCCACTTTTATTTTATTTTCGGATTTTTTTCTTCCGACCTGCTGCAGGTCCTGGGCGGTCCAAGTGGGAGATTGTTGAAATATATTATTTAATATATTTATGGACCGAAAGTAGTTTGGACCGACATGCTAAATAAACATATTCAGTTATTGTCTTAAGGAAGCCAAAATTAAAAGTAATCGAGTTAATTATTTAATTAACTAAATTGGACCTGAAAAAAGTGTTATGGGCTCAAGTGTGGTAACTGGGCTGAATTTAAGCACTGTGATGAAGAGGGCCCAAATCTCAACACTTAAGCCTGAATTTATAAATCAGGGATATAAATTGAATTATCAATTTTATCGGGTTATGGTAACCGGACACAAGGAAGTAATAAAGGATGGGCTTTACAATGTTGGGCTTCACATTGTAAAAACTATAAGTAAGGGGATAGGTTTAGGAATTTCATCATCATAAACCCTAATCAAATAGACGGTCGTTTCCTTCAGTGTCTGGAAATATTTCCTTTCTAAGAGAATACTAGATGGAAAGCAGTCGGCAAACCCGTAAGTGTTCTTGGTTTTCTATTTATTTTATTAGCTGAATCTAAAAAGGGATCTAAAAAGGGTTTTTATTTAAAATTCCGCGATTTGTTATATATTATTTGATGCGATTTCGAATTATAACAATATTAATTATTCATGTGCTTACTGTTGCATACGAGTCTGCTTTTTAGTACGGGTGATCGATTGATAAGCCCTCGTCATAGTTTATTTCATCTGAAGACATTTGTGACCTTAATGTGTGCGCAAAGTTGGTTATGAGAGTTCAACATAAAAATGGTGGTATGTATTATTCGTCAAACTCATTTTTCAAATTATAAGGTTATCAAAACTAAAGCATTTACCTATTTCCATGAGATGGTTTTGTTATACATTCAGATGGTTATTCGATAATATTTGAAGATGTTGATGAAAATGAATCAATATAATTTTAAACCAATAGGTTTATTTATTTAATTTTTTTCTCAATTTGGAAAAAAAACAATAATAATTAATTTTCGATAAAATTTATTAATTATTTTTGTTTGATATTTAAAGATGGAAATAATACTAGTTTTAAATTTTAAAGATATATGTAAACATATTTTCAAGGATGCATAGTTTGGTGTAACTTTATTATATTAATTGTTTTTTTTTGTGAATTTAATGTGAATTTTGTACTTTTTATTAGATAGATTTGAATGATAATATATAATTATATTCATATTTAACATGTTTATTTAGATGATTAACAAATTTAAATAGGTAATTGGCTTATTGATAGTTGGATATTTTTTAATTAGATGTTTTATCTGCGGGAAATTACTAGCCACGATTTTCTTTTCCGATAGTACTTTTATAATGGGTATTTTCACACAAAAACCTATTATCCGCGGGTAGTTTTGCAAAAAAAAAATCATGGTAAAATAGACAGGCAATAGATACCGACGGGCGGGTACTCGAATCTGGCGAGTTTGGATGTGAGAAAAAAATATTCTTATCTGCCAGGTGTGGATTTGGGAAAATAAATAGAGCATGATTTGCGGGTTTAACTATACATTCATCCATCTCTATCTAGCAACATCACTAATGTGAAGTTTGTTCGGTCGAAACAAACGATATATTGGTTCATAATGTTAATAGTAACCATCATTGTTTTGGCTCTGTATATATAAAATAGTACAACATAACCAAAACTTACAGAATTGTTCCAAAATTCTCATTTGAGCATTGTTGAAAAATAAAGAATTTAAAGCACATACCAAATACATTTAAAAAAATATAATATCTCTATTGCTTAAATCATTTAAGAGGAAGTGCTTTTATGATGTAAAAAATATAATATCTCTATTGCTTAAATCATTTAAGAGGAAGTGCTTTTATGATGTAACTTACTTTGTGACTTCCGATACAAACAATCAGAAATTAAAAATTGTTTGACAAAAATTTAATAAATGAATAAGGTATAACTTTAAAGATTTATAGAGTTAAATGTTGTTTGAAACAGAGTCTAGTGGTTTATTTATGAGATTCAACAAAACTCTACAAAATGTGATATCTTATCTGAAATGCATCACTTCAAAAACTTTATTTTCAAATAATCACATTTTTAACAAAGTATTTGTTCGTCATCGCTATGATTCGTCAAAAGAGATTTAATACAAAAATTATCATTTTGTAAATCACCTTATAAACTTCAAATTATTGGATTCGTGTTTAAATATTTTCAACAAATCTTATCATATACCATACCAACCCGATCCATTTTAACCTATTAATTTTACATAGTTATATTTTTCAATTTTGTTAATTCATTTTTCAACTTTAATTTAATTTTAATAACTTTTACTCTATTTTCGAAAATATTCAGCTTATTTTATTATTTAATATTTGAACATTTTCGTTAGTATTTCAATGTAATCGTATCAAAAGATTAATATGTATAATATGATCTGTGTCTGAGTATTAAATTATTATGTAATGTAATTATATAATCAGAGGTACATCAATTGTTTAATTAAATAATACAATATCATAACAAATTACTGTTAAAAATATTAATTAAGAAAGAGAGAAAAAAAGTCATTTAGAAGCGGGTAAGGTTTCTGTTTATTTAGAAAAGTTACATATTACATAAAGTATAAGCTCTTTTTTATAAAATATATGCGCTAATAATCCTGAGCGTAATATCTGTAACACTCTCTATCAAAGTCACAATGCAACAGTAATAAATATTGAGAGTTAGTCACAAAAAAAACTATGCTGTTGACTGAGCCTTCGTGAAAATATCTGCAACTTGCAAAACTGATGGAACATATGGAAGCGAGATGGTATCGGTCTGAAGATGATGCCGAGTGAAGTGACAATTTATTTCAATATGCTTTGCCCTCTCATGAAAAACAAAATTCTTTGCAATCTACGTGGCGCTTTCGTTATCATAGTGTAAGGAAATGGGTTTAATAAAGTTAACTCTCATATCTGCAAGAATCCATCGTAACCAGACAATCTCACATGTGGTCAATGCCATAGCACGATACTCAGCTTCAGTAGATGATATGGAAACAACATATTATTTCTTGCTTTTCCATGAGATTAAGAAATCTCCAAGGAAAATACATAAACTATGAGTATATTTACGAACACGAGGATCAAGATCCCAGTCAACATTACTATAGACACATAATTCAAGTGAAGAGGTCGAATAAAAAAAATGCTCTAGAACTGAGTGCCATGAAGATATGTTAGTATTCAAAGAAAAACTCCATAATAGACAGAAGTAGGAGCAGTAACAAAATGACTAACCATATGAACAACATAAACTATATCTGGCTGAGTAACTGTAAGATAGACAAAGCTCCTTACGAGAGTACGATATAGAGTTGAGTCTGACAAAGGAACACCATTAGCCGGAGAATACTGTTTCAAGAGGGGTATTTACCGTCATGTTATCAGAAAGTCAAGCTTGCTCGAATAAATCAGATATATATTGTCCGAGAGAGGATATAACCTTTTGGAGATTGAGCCACCTCAATACCTAAAAAATAATGTACAGTCCCAAGTACTTCATCACAAACCGTTGAGTCAAATCACGTTTTAGTACCTCAATTCCATTAATATCATCACCCTTAATGATTATACCATCTACATATATGGATAAAATAATTTGTCCTGCAGTCGTACATTTGATAAACAAGACGGAATTATGATTACTAGCAAGAAAACCAAGTGAAGTAATAACCATAGAAAAACACATTTTCTACATCCAGTTAAAAGATATTCCACTGGTGAATGAATGTAGTTGCAATAAGAGTCCGAATTATCGTCATTTTACCACTGGGGCAAAGGTCTAATCATAGTCTAGACCATACTTTTTAATACTCTTTTACTATAAGACGAGCTTTATATCTTTCAATGGACCCTTTAGACTTTGTTTTTTAATTTTAAAAACCCAACGAGAACCAATTATATGCTTACTATGCGGAGGTTCAACCATATCTCATGTATGATTCTGAAAAAGAGTAGTAAGCTCTTCGACCATAACATTTTGCCAACTAGGATCACAGACGGCTTCTTTGAACGACTGGGGTTCATATACATCATATATGTTTGCTATGAAAGAAGAAAAAAGAGCTGAGTAAAAAGACTATGTAAAATCTGATAGTTTGGTGGATGAGTTGTTGCTTCACTAGAGGAATAAGATGACTCAGGCATTGACATAGCAAAAGTAGTATCAATAGTCGTAGATGTCTCATGAGCTGGCACATCAATATGAATGGGTATGTCGCTATTATTTTCAAAATGATCAATAGTCTGAAGTTTGTTCTTTGTTATATCATGTGATTTCGCTAGAAAACGAATAAAACGGGATATACTCAAGAAATGTAACATGTTGAGATACATAAAGCTTCTGATTGGTGGGATTAAAATAATGATAAATTTTCTGTCTAGTACCATAACCCAGAAAAACACATATATCGGTTTTAGGACGTAATTTTTTAACATGAGGACGAAGAAAAAACATGTACATCCAAACACTCGTAAGGAAAAATAATATGCCGGCTATCCAAATAACTTCTGAAAGGGACACACCCCTAATTATATGAAGTGGGGATTTGATTAATCAAATATACAGCAGTTAAAACTTCTTCTATCTAAAAAATAGTAAGAACATCAACAGATAAAAGCAAAGAACGAGCATTCTTAAAAAGGTGACAATGTTTTCTTTTTGTAACACCATTTTGCTAAGGGGTGTTAGTACAAAAAGACCGATATATGGTACCATCGGGTGCAAGTGCCTGAGTCAAATCATTGGATGTATATTCATTCCCTAAGTCACACGTGAATTATTTTATTACAGCAGAGTGTTGAGTTTTAACAAGTGCCTAAAACTCTTTATAAATTCCAAAGAAACCCGATATTCATTTCATGCGATAAATCCATGTGAGTCGAGTATAATAATCAACAAAAGAGACGTTGGTGTGGATAATAATTGCCTGAGGGTAGGCTGGTAATTTTAGTTGGTGTTTTATGGTGGTGTGTGGGTGTTTAAGTGTTTAGAGTAGAGAGTAGAGAGATAATTAAGCAGCTTGGTAGCAGTTAATTCTCATTATTCACACTTAATGGATGTGGTTGGGTATTTATACCTTGATGTTTGGGCCCTTATGGGCTTTCGGGTCATGTTTAATGGACCCGGGTCATGTTCAAAGACCCATGAGCTCTAAGTAGGAGAGCAAGTAGCTTAGTCAAGAAGTGTTTAGGTTTTTTAGTACTTTTGTCATAGTTCGAACAGTCCTATGGTCATAGTGTTCAAAATGATATGTCCGGTCCATGTGATCTGTCCGGTCTGGAGGCCTTGGACTGATCTGTCCGTGTCCGGGGAGAGTACAAAATTCGGACTCATCAGACGTAATATGATGAATCATCATTTAAGAAGACGTGAGATGGACCCCATAAATCAGAATGAATAATATCAAAATGAGCAATATAAGAAGTGACACTTTGAGTAAACGGTAAAGCAAAAGTGTTGGCCAGTTTATAACCATGATAATCAGATTTATTAAAAGTTTTTAACTGAACTAAATGACATGTAAAGATTAAAAAATTCTAACAAGGTGCGAATACATATCCGAGACGAGAATGGAAAAGAGAAAAATTAAACAATAAATGACTTAAACGAAACGAAGACAATTCAACACCAGAGGCAACGATATCAGTCATGTATGTTTTCCCACTATCTACACCATATACGTCCACATTAGTTACTTCGGGTTATTCTAAAACATAGAGTTCCCCTATTTTACAACTTGTCTTAGTCACTTATGAGTATGTTGTTTTTGTGTAGCACAAACAAAATCAGAAAACAAGATACAATAACTAGATTTACACAATTGGCTAACCGAAACAAGATTCAAAGCAAAGGTGGAAAGACTATAAACATCTAGTATCGATATATGATGGTTAAAAATAGAACCAATATCCTCTACTGATGTTGCGGTAGAACTAGTAGACAAAATAAAGATGGTTGAAATAATAGACAACAAAATAAAGTTCGACAAGGTGACATATGATGAGACGCACCCGAATCCAAAATCCACAATGATGAAGCAATATCATAAGTGGAAGATGAGGACATACCCTAATGATATACAGATGTATATATGACAAAGTTCTCATTCAATTTGATCTTGTAGACTGTAGAAAATCATCTTTTCATATTCTATTTGCATTAGGATCCACAATCTCTGATCGGACAAAATCAAATAGTCGAGAGATACCAAGTCCAAATTAAAAAATCAAATAAAAATTTCAATAAAATCCAAATTGGAAACCATTCAAGTCGAAGTCCAAACTCAAATCAAAATGAAATCCAAATATTAATTTATGTGTAAAATCCAACCTCTTTTACTAAGAAAAAACGTTGCATTATTCCATCATCTATTTCTCCTAAATCTTAGCTCTAAATCACAATCCAACATGTCAAATTGAAACACTAGACGTTCCGAACATAATGTCCGAAATTAGAAAAAATCAACTCTATTTTCCTCTCGATCAGAGCTTTTGATTGTGGCTGCACACAAGAGATCTGGAAAATAAAAACTGTACCTCATCTAACGATTTTTTGTCAGATTATTGTACAAACAATTACTTTTATCGATTAAGGAAATACACATAGAGAAAAACAACTCCAAACAACTCTTAACCCCAAAGAGAAATCTAAATTTCTAAGAAAAAGTATATCAAAAATAACAAAAAAAAACCTTCATGAAGCACAATAGTAATAGATCTAAAACAAAACAACTCCAAACAACTCTTAACCCCAAAGAAAATTTCAAAATTATGAGCATAATTAGATCCAAAATAAGATCAAACAAATCAAATTGAAGCAGAATGCGTGACAAACTCCAAGGATCGAACACGCTTTGATACCATGTTAATAAACAAATAGAGATGATGAAGAAGAATCCTCTAAAAGCGGCTAGGATTTCTGTTTATTTAGAAAAGTTAGAGATTACATAAAGTATAGCTCTTATTTATAAATAAATAAAAAATTAATATATGGACTAATGGGTCTGGGCCTAATATCTCTAACAAAGAAAACTATGTCAAATTTATTCATTTTTTTTTGCTGTATTTGGTTTTTGAATTTTACCGTTCGTTTAGAAGTCACAAATATCGTGAAATTACGAAAGTTTGGTTGAAGAAGATAACTTTGATATAATACGAAATATTTGTATATATTTAGTATATCTTATTACATATTTAACAACCCGAATGATAGCCTAATTAGTAGTAGCATATATTATAACATAACTGGTAGCTACTGATTTTGTGTGTGTCTCTCTATATATATATATATATTGCTTTTTGTCAATGAGAAAGACACATAATTATATTCTTTCATGATATCAGACTTGGGTTAGGGTTTATCTTTTCTCACTTCTGATGCCCTACCACGTCACCATCTTCTCATTTCTTACTCTGCTTGATTCTCCATTCTCATCTGCTCATTTTCGTTGACATGGGTGAATCCACTATCAAAACTTATTCTTTCTCTTTTCACCATGCACTTATTTTTTTCAAACATCAAGACGTATGTTACCATCATTCTTGAGATGAAGAATATTTAATATGCCAATTTTGGTAGAATTATTCAAGGTTCATTGTCGCTCGCACAAAATACTTCATCATATTATCCCGCTAAAAACTGAGAAACGAAAAGACAAAGAGATGGATCCTCTTACCGATGATGAACACGATATACTACATACCTTGGATGATTTTGAGGTTCAGTGGATTTATTCCACCATATCCACCGATCTCTTTACCACTGCTATTGAAGCGGGCGTTTCAGCTATGACTATGTTGAATCATCTTTGCGATTTAGTATAAGACAATGAGAATTATCTTGCTGTTGCTTTGGAATACGAGTTTAATAACACTTATTTGCGATATTTCTCATTGGTCTCTAGTTATTGCCAACACATTGAGACTCTCTCCGACCAGCTCAAGAATGTGGGGCTCTGGTATCGAACAATCGTCCTGTTCTTCGTATGGTGGGTGGTCTTACCCCTGACTACAAAAGTATAGCTTCTGTAATTCGACATAAGAAGATTTTACCACTGTTTTATGAAGTTCAATCCATGTTTACTTTAAAATAAACTAGCATGAAGGAGGCATTGGCTGGGGGTGATGATACGATGATGGTGGCTACTCGTGAATCAGATGACACCCCTGATCATTTTCCTCCAAGTTAGGTTCAGGGACGCGACAAATAGTCCAAGAACCGCAACAACAACAAACATTAGAATCACATGAAATCCGGTGGTGGTTTGAGACATACTCCAGCTGGGGTTCAGGGAAGTACTGGACGTGGATGCTACGGTGGAGGTGGTCAAAATTCAGCAAGTGATCCATCTTGGGCAATTCCTCCTTGGTGGCTTAGATGCAGCCACCTTGGAACGTACCTCGCAGCCCATACCGGACACAATCTTAGGGCAGGCCTACTGGACCGTGACAACTCAGAATATTGGGCTCCAGACCCTGAAAAGAGAAACACCAGGCATATGCAAACTCTTAGTAGACTCCGACGGATATAGAACGGTTATGCACGCTATGTATTTGTTATAGATCCTAACTGATATATGGACACCGGGGTGACTTATCATATGACATCTTCACAAGGTAATCTCGCGTCTTATATTAATATGAGCAATAATAATGGTGTTACTGTAGGTAGTGGTCAGTCAGTTCTGATTCATGGTTATGGTTATACTACATTACCTTCCCCGAACCCACCTTTCTCACTCAATCATGTCTTGCATACACCAAAAATTATTAAGACTTTAGTGTCACTTAGAAGTTCTATATCTGACAATCTTGTTTCGGTGGTATCTCATCCTTTTGACTTTTATGTGCATGACAAGGACATGTCTAATGAGATATGATAGTATCAACCGCATATATACTATCATTCCTTCCAGTTCGACTATGGCCGATTCCTCCACTGCATGCATCGTATCGACTCTTTGGTATTGACCGTTTGGATCACCCGAGATACTCAATTTTAGATATTCTCTGGCAATATAAATTGATTGATTTTAATAGTCCATCTAAGTCTACTACTCCTTAATCACGTGTTCTTGGAAAAAATATAAAGTTGCATTTTATTCCCTCAACTTCTACTACTTGCATGCCTTTTGATATTTTTTTCATAGTGATCTTTGGACTTATTCACATTTGAGTTCTTTGGGATATTGTATTATGTGTTTTTCTTGGATGATTATTCAAAATTCTTTTTGGACTTTTCGTATTGCTAATACATAACAAGTTCTCTCAATTTTCACAAAATTCCAAGCTCATATATGTACCTAGTTAGAACGAGATATTAAAACCATACAATGCTATAAAGGGGGATAATTTAATAATCATTCTTTTTGGAAATTTTGTGAGTCTCACAGAATTCCTTTTCTTATTTCACGCCCCCATATTTCCTCACAAAACGGGAAGGCTGAAAAAAATATGATCCATTAATAATATTATCATGCGCACACTTCTCATTCATGCATTTTTTCCACTTCTTTTTTAGTATCATGTTCTTCACAAGGAAACACACCTACTTAATATTATTCCAAGTAAATTGATTGCCAATGAGTCCCCTTTTAAAATTCTATACCATCGTGTTACATTTTACTCTCACATTTGGGTTTTTGGGTGCTCGTGTTTTCCCTGTTTCCCTCAATTACCATTCGAAAATTGCAAGCTCGTTCTACTCCTTGTGTTTTCTTAGGTTATCTAAAAAATACTAATGGCTATAAGTGTTTTAACTTATCCACTAATAAAATCATTCTTTGTCGTCATGTTCAATTTGATGAAACCATTTTTCCTTTTCCGAAGTTTATCCGTCTAATACGGGGGATTATGATTTTTTGGCTAATGGTGTGTCTCCTTATTTGATCCATCAATACCTAAAAACACAACATATTGTTCATTCTCTTGCAGTCCAGTCGGTTTCAACATCTCATGTGTCTGATTCTCCCATATCACAACACATTCTGGTTTCCTCGTCATCTTCTCACCTCCTTCTGGACGTCATTCGACACTAGTTCTGCCCACTCGTCCCTCTCGGCTTGCTAGATATCAAGTACAACGTCCTATCACCCGTAGCCAACATGGTATTTTTAAGCCTAAAACTATCTTCGACCCATCTCAAGCTCATACCACCATGGTTACGCCATCACCTCCACTCCGTAATTTTGTGGCTATCCTTCGTGACTCGAATTGAAAATTGGCTATAACCAATGAATTTGATGCTCTTATTAAATAGGAAGTGAGATTTGGTGCCCCGTCCCTTGGATGTTAATGTTATTCATTCTATGTGGATTTGTACTAATAAAGTTAAACGTGATGATTCATTTGAGAGGAATAAATCCCGTATTATGGAAAATGGTAAAACTCAGTGAGTTGGCATTGGTAGAGAGACTTTTAGTCCAATGGTGAAACCGGTTACCATTCGTACGGTCTTTAATATCGACTCATCGAAGCAATGGTCGATTCATCATTTAGATGTCACCAATGTTTTCTTGCATGAACACCTGAATGAGACTGTTTATATGCATCAATCCATGGGATTTCGAGACCTAATGCATATGGATTATGTATTTTTATTGCAAAAATCCTTGTATGGGCTTAAAAATTCCCTCAGGCGTGGTATAAAAGATTTGTTGATTTTGTTGCCAATATTGGTTTCTCTAAAAGATACTTTATTATTTATCTACAAGCAGGGTTCATATATGGGTTACTTGTTGTTATACGTTGATGATATTATTTTGACAACTTCATCTGCTACTTTCCGCAAAACCATCATGGCGCATCTTACCTCCGAATTTTCTATACATGATTTTGGTTTCTTGCACTATATCCTCGGCATAGGTGTGACTCGACACAAGGGCGGATTGTTTTTATTTCAGCAAATGTATGTCGAGGACATTATCCAATAGCTTGGAATGAGTTATTGCAAGCCGACTCTCACTCTTGTTGATACAAAGCCAAAAGTTAGTGCCACTAAAGGTGAGTTTTTTGCTGATTCAACACTATACCGCATTCTCGGTGGTGAACTCTAATATCTTACATTTATCCGACCGGATATCTCTTATGTTGTCCAACAAAATTTATCTACATATGCATGATCCTCGAGACGAACATACGAATGCTTGAAAGCGAATCATACGGTACATCTGAGGAACTGTACATCGTGGACTGCATCTCTCTCATTCTTCCATTACATATCGTGTCACATATACTGATGCGGATTGAGAGGGTGTCATGGTACTCAACGTTCCATCCCCGTATATTTTATCTTCTTGGGGGACAACTTGGTCTCGTGGTCATCAAAACGTCAACCTACTCTCTCTCTCTCTCATATAGAGGAGAAGTTTAATACAAAGTGGTAACAAATATTGTTTATGAGTCTTGTTGACTTCGTAATCTTCTTCTCGAACTCTATTGTCTCATCCGTAAAGTTACATTGGTGTATTGTGATAATGTGAGTGTTTTTTATCTTTCAAGAAATCTTGTCCAACATCAGCGTACGAAGCATATCGAAATGTATATTAATTTTGTTAGAGAAAAAGTGACGCAAAACGCAGTTCGAGTTCATCATGTGCCTTGTAAATAACAGGATGTCAATATTTTTACGAAAAAGCTATTTCTTATATTATTCGACGATTTTCAAACAATTTTCAATATTGGTGAATCTCAAATTTTGACTTTGCTGCTGCCGAATAAACCAATCGAAAAATAGGATAACATGCTCGATAAGACATAAGTTCTAGTATCATAAATATTTCTTCGTAGAAACTTCCACGAATCTAATTAAATTACTCTTCTTGCTTTATAGGCAGACATGCATATATGTTGACCTAAGCAGAAGAACGATAATATATAAAATATTTGTATATAAGTTAATTAATGATTATCTAAAGGCCAAAGCTATTTCCTCCATGATAATTTTTATTTCCTCCATAATTTGAAAATAACCTCATCTTGTTATTTCCTCCATAAAGGAAATTACACATTTGTCTTTCTACCCATTTATTCTATCTCTTTCCCTTTCAAGAACGCCATTATTCTACCCTTTATTCTATTATCCTACCCATTAAAAAATTCAAAGAAAAAAAACCATATTTATCTCTCTCTTCAGTTTTCTACTTTCTTTTGTTTCCCAGTTTCTTTTCAAACCCCTAATCTCTTCAGTTTTCTACTGTTTTTTGTTTACCAGTTTCTTTTGGCTATGGCTCTTCTTGTTAGGTTAGGATTCTTATTTGGTAGATTTAGGGTTCGATTAGGGTTCTTATTTGGTAGATTTAGGGTTCGATTAGGGTTTATACTTTTGGTTGGATCTTTTCGAGTTTTCTTCGATTTTGTGACCATATGGCTGTTCTTTTATATTCTGTTTTGTTAGCGAAAGCATGTGATTCCGAGAGGCCATCTCGGAATCACATGTTTTTTTTTAACTGCAAAAACATCTGATTCCGAGTGGCCATCTCGGAATCACATGTTTTGTAGTTAAAAAAAAGCATGTGATTCCGAGATGGCCTCTCGGAATCACATGCTTTCGCTAATGTTTAAATTTTTTGGCTAGCAATAGTTGTTTTCCGTTCAGAACTGCAGAAATCGGGTTTGGCTGAAAAAAAGAAGTTTTGAAATGGTAAAACATAAAAACAAAGATTACAAAACAAAGATTAAATTACCTTGTTCGTTCCGGTTTAGTTTGGGTTTCTTCATTTTCCATGATTAATCTTTAATAAAATTGAAGTTCTTTGTTTTAGGGTTAATTTTAGAAGTAGAATCATATATGTTGGATTAACGTTAGGTTATTGGTGTGTTTTTTCATATAATACTATCTATTAGATCGATGACATCTAGTGTTAAATTTGAAATAAAAATAAGGATAATTTTGTAAAAGCAAGTCACTGGTATTTTTAAAAATTTGAATGATGGAAAAAATAAAAAATAAGATGGAAGAAATAGCTTTGGCCATATCTAAATTATAACCTTGGCAGCTAATAATATTTTGTATATTTGTCTTTTAGCATGAGAAAAACATGAAATTATATCCTTTCAAACATATATTAATTGGAAGTAGTGATTTGCATTATATTCGAACGCTATAGAATAGCGAATAGTACTATGTTGGGTTGTTGCAGTAGTCCACTGTCAAAATTTGACGCAATATTGTATGATAGGCGACGCCATTAGAGACTGTTACAGTACAATCAAGATCATAAAAAAACAAAGAAAGAACATCCTTTTATACCAACAAATTAAACATGGCTTTGATCTTGGTTTGACCTCACCCGAATTACTGATGTGTTGTCTATTCTTATTGGAAAAAAAATGCAAAATAACTAAGGTTTATTCAAACAAACTACGACTACATTAGATATTCTTTCTAATTATAAGAGTCGACGATCGTCCATGAGGCTCCGTAAAAATAAAAATATTATATATTATTAATATTAATATCAAAATCAATATTATGATAGATAAAGATAAAATAAAAAGATTCGTCATCAGTCATTTGTTATACAGTTTAACAAATTTAATAAATTATATCAAAATTAAAAAATTAAATTTAAATATTTTAAAAATTAATATTAAAATAAAATAATATCAAATATAATATAGAGAAAAGTACTTGAAAATATTTATTCAACTATCTTATTACCTGGCAGTACCCAAATTTAACATAGTGTTACTTAATACCCAGACTAATAAATTGGACAAAAATACCCTTCCATTATATATACCCATTTTTCAATTCCATCCCACTTTTTCCACCTTCCTATCACCCTAAACAAACACAAAAGTCTAATTTTAGAAACCACCAGAAAACCGTTCGACTTCGTGATACTCTCTCTCTCTCAAACCCAAAAACCCTACAGCTTCTCACCGTTCGCACCTTCGACACTATCGCACCGGTCAGCGTCTTTTACTCACTCAGACTACACACCTTCTGTTCGACAAAGTTGTCGTTGAGTCGTCTCTGAAAGTTCAATCTCGTTCTCCGACCGGTAAAATTTAACAGGTATGCATCATCGTGAAAAGTGTATTTTTTTTTGCGTTTTTGACGAATTTGAACCACTTTTTTCTGTTAATTCACGATAGGCGTTGCTTTTTATACTAGAATGAAGTATCTACCAACGATAGTTGCTCAGTTTATGGGTTTATCGTCGAAGGCAGGGTAGAATTTTAGTTGCATGTAATACTAATACTTTCCTGAGAAATATTATGTATGTTAGATCTGCATTAGGTAGTTCATTGTTGATTTTGGTGTTTGTTGAATAATTCCCAGATCCTTACAACGTGCATGTAAAAAGTGTAACAGTTCGCATCCTGATCACCCAATATGCAAGCAATTCGCAGCTCGATTGTATGTTTATGTTTATTTACAGACAATTCGCAGCTTGAGCTGCGAATTGTCTGTTAAAAAAATATTTATATGTATGCAATTCGCAGCTTGTGATGCGAATTATTTGTGACACTCCAACTGATTTGTGTTTGTGCATAAAGTATGACAACAAAACCTAGCTACTATAGATCAGGGTTGGTGAGCCTTCTGAAGCTACTTAAAGACATGCGTATTGCAAGGGCGCACATTGAAGCTGCAAGAAACACCCCCTTCTACACACTGCTGAAAACGGCTTTCCAAATCCGTAATGAGGCATAGCTGCCAAAGAAGAAATTCTACTCAATCATTCAGTATATCATCGAGCAATTCTCCGTGGATAGAGACGCCTTTAGGATTGGCAACAAGTATGTAAAGCTAACTGAGAACGATGTCAAGATCATATTCGGGTTGAGGCATGGCACCGAGAAAATGCCATTAACAAAAACCGGTGCTTTTCACAACAAGTATGCACCCGGCGAGGAGGACGAATCAAGGATGATAAAGAAATACTTCATGGGTAAAACTGACAGGAAAGTAGCAGCTAGTAATACCAAAACAATAACAAATGCCATTATAAAGGTACGTCTAAAATGGACTTCATCTTTATAAAGCAAGATTCTGTACATTTCTAACATAGCATGTTGTCGTTGGTTTTACAGGAGGGTATAGAGAAGGCCATAAACGAAGGAGGGGAGCATGAGTTGGAAGATGTTGCGAGGCTGTTGATACTGTTTTTGTGCTCCACACTATTCTACTCCGTATCTGGAGATATCCTGGGATGGAGCACGGTTTATTACGTTAAAGACCTCAACAGAATAAACAATTATGACTGGGCTGGATCAATACTGTACAAGCTTCGACGATCTATCAGGAGTTGCTTAGCAATAGAAAGAGCTGATAAAGTCGTCGGCTGCGTCGCCCTTGTAGTTGTAAGATTGATCTATTCAATATAAAAATTAGTTATATACATAGCATTGTGTTGATAAAACATATCCCCATGTAACCCTTCATCATGGAGCACACAACAATCGGCCACGAGGTAGCGAAGCCAACCTCGATACCAAGGTTTTTCAAATGGTTGGGGTTAGAGTGCCAAGCATCAACCATGACATATCTTCTTAGAGCACCCTCGCTGGATAATGACCAGGTATAAGCTTTATATATGTATTGAACTGGGGGTGCATACAGTTCGCAGCATATCATGCGTTTTGCTTAGAAAAATGTATCAATCATTTCGCAACCTGATATGAATTTTACTTCGCAGCTTCTTTTTCCACACAATTCGCATCATATAGTTTTACACGTAGTTCGCAGCATATTGTCCCATACATAAATACTTAGTTCGCATCCTATGGTTTACACTTAGTTCGCAGCATATCTTTTGCACATAGTTCGCAGCATATTGTCCCATACACATTTCGCAGCTCAGCATGCAAATTCTTTGAAACTCTAACATGATTAAAATCACACATTTCGCATCATATGATGCGAACTGTTTCTAAAAAACAATTTGTTTGTCTACACCCTCATACTTTCGAAACAATTAATTTACTTACATGTGCCTCTGTTGGTAGGTTTTAGAAGGTCCATTACAGCTTACCGAGGCTGAAATTGAAGCTTTTGGAGAACGAGAAGATAATGAAGATGCAGAAACCTTTTCTACTTCAACGGAAGAAAGACCAAGGAAGAGGAAGAAAAGCACAGCATCAAAACCAAAACAAAGGAGACGAGCATCACAGAATGCAATGAATAAGGTGATGTCTCCCAAACCCGAACAACCACCACCACCCGAACCAACGATTCCACCACCAAGACTCCCCAAGCAAACGATTCCACCACAACCGAAAGGCAAATCCAAGCAGGAGTCCTCCGGCGACGACACAACTAGTATGAGTGAAACAATTCGGTGATTATGTACTCAAACGCAGAGGTCCTAAGCGTTTGAAGACATACGCCGACAAGAACAAGTACGAGAGAAAGATAGAAAAACAGGCCAGAGAAGTAAGTATGACTTGAACCTTAAATAATCACTACAATCAGCACTTAATATGTTTATAAAAAGTTTGCTAACATTTTTGCAGCTGAAAGAATTGAAACGCAAGATTGCGGCACTTGAAGCACAACAACTCCACAATGCTATCTCTCAGCCAATTTGCCGGATTGAAAGCCCAATAGAGCAGGTACCAGCAGCACTTCCAGAGAGAGAAGAACCCACTGATCAGCAAGCATCCGTGTCTAATGCTGATCAACACCATGCTGATGGAGTACTGGCAGAAGAAAGGGACGATGATGCCAACCATTCACCCATACCCCTTCAAATATCTGCAGAGATGGACATCTTGGAGACACAGACAGAGGAGGTAGATAATGTAAGTGGATGATATGATGTTACCAAACAAATATCAGGACTCTTGTGTAGTCTTGTCCAAACGTTTCGCAACTTAAGCTGCGAATTGTGTAATAAACCATTGGGTTGGTTATTACACAATTCGCATGCTGAGCTGCGAATTGTTAAGAATGTACAACACAGATATCAGGTCAGCATGCGAACCGTGCTCAACAGTGAATAACTTATGCTTAACCCTTCCACCCTTTTGTTTTTTTGGATTTTTGTATGAAACAGGAGACCGAAAGACAACAACAACAGCAGAAACAGCAAGACCAGCAGCAACAACAAGAACAACAACAGCAACAAGAACAACAGCAACAACAACAACACCAACAAGAAGAAGAAGAACAACAACACCAACAGCAACAACAAGAAGAAGAACAACAACAACAACACCAACAGGAAGAACAAGAAGAACAACAACAACAACATCAACAGCAAGACCAAGAAGAACACCACCAGCAACAACAACACCAACAGCAACAACATCAACAACAAGAAGAACACGACCAACAACAACAACAAGAAGAACACCACCAGCAACAACACCAGCAGCCACAAGTGAAAATATTTTTAATATTTTCACTTTTAGATTTTATAGATACTCCATAAACATAAACATCACCAATAAATATGGGATATTAAGTTTTATCAATAAAGTATTATTTTATACCAAAAACCAAATTTAATTTTTTACTATTTCAAACTCAGTACCAACTACAATTCATTCAATTTCACCAATTACAAATATTTTTAGTACCTTTCATACCTTTAGTTACTATATAATATATTTTTTAAATTATTTTTATATATATTTGTATTTTTTTTTCTCTTTTTATTCTTTCAATCATGAAATCCCGAAATCGATGAAAACATAGAAAAATAACGAAATCAATTTCGTGATTTAAATTCATTTTATTGTTTGATTTTGCTAGAAAACTCGGTAATGGATTCAGTGTTATAAAAAGAATTACAAAGAAACAAGTTAAAAAGTAATTGTTTTAATCATTAAATCAATTTCATGATTTAAAAGTTATTAAAAATGTACTAATGGGTTTAATGTTAGAAAGAGAATTATGAGGAAACAAGTTAAAGGAATCCGGAACCATGTTATGAACCGTTGTAAAATGTACACAAAAATCACGATTCTTCTTCTTATTTTCTTCTTTTTACTTAAATGTTGTTGATTTTGCCTCTTATTCTTTGTTATTCATCTGGTGTGTTTAGATCTATAATTTGTTTTTGCATAAATTGAGACAATGACAACCAAAGAAAATGATTGGAACAATATTCACATATTGAATATACTAAATGTGAATTGTGAATCATGTGAAAAGATGCCCACAAATCGTGAATCGTTTGAAAATAATAAAATGTGAATCCTCCTATATGACTAAATGCAAATCAGGAATCATGTATGGTCATGAAATACGAATCATGAGTCATGTGTAGTCATAAAATGCGAATCATGAATCATGTGTAGTCATAAAATGTAAATTGACAATCGTAGGTTAAGTACGAACTAGGAGTCATGGTTTAGTTACGAACTAAGAATCACATGTTAAATCCAAACTAAGAATCATTAGTTATATGTGAACTAAGAATCATGGATTAAATGAGAATTGAGAATCATATATTAAAATCGAATAGAGAATCATGGGTTAAATACAAACTGAGAATCAAAGGTTAAATGAGGATCACGAATCCCGAGTTAAATGTGAGTCACGAATCATGAGTTAAACGCGAATTGCAATTCACGGGTTAAATGCGAACTGAGAATCATGAGTTATATTTGAATTGAAAATCATGGGTTAAATACGAATTGCGAATCATGGGTTACATGTGAATCACGAATCATGGGTTAAATGTGAAATGAGAATCATGGATGAAATGAGAACTTAAAATTATGTGTTAAATACGAATTGAGAATCAAGGGTTAAATGCGAACTCAGAGTCGTGCGTTAAATCCAAATTGAGAATCAAGGATTAAATGTGAATCGTGAATCATGATTTAAATATGAGTAATGTATCATGGGTTAAAAATAAATCACATGATAAATATGAACTCAGAATCATATGTTAAATCAGAAATGATGACCAAAGGTTAAATATACAAATAGAGAATCACAACATATAGTATCACAATTTTTTTCTTCTATAAATATCATTCATTGATCTAGTTTTGTTCGTCTTAAAAAAATCAATTATATTTTTCAATTTTTTTTTTCTAAGATATGGTTTGAGAGATACAGACTTTTAAAACTTTTAATAAACAAATATACACATTTTTACGAGTGATGGTTAGTGAAGGTATTTCACATGGTCCATGTATCTATTAGTATCTTGATTTTTTTGGATCCCAAAATGCTAATTAAGTTTGGTTTTGGGTGCCTAGTGGTAACTCCTCTATTTAAATTTCTCTAGCAATTATTGGAAATTATTATGATTATCTTCTCTCTCAAACTCTTTACATGTTAATTACCATTTTGGATCAACTTACCTACTCATAATTTCCATATTAGTTTGCATCGTATATGGGAAATACATATTTTATTCTCAAACAATAAAAGCAAATAAGAAAGCTCAAAACTAGTAGATGTCAAATTCTAAAGAAATGTATGATCTGTATGTGAATGAGGAGTTGGAGGTGGTGGATCCTAATAGGCAGTCCCTTACACTGATCTTAATCGACTTGCTCAACAATTAGGTAAAGAACAATATGACAATTTTAGATTGTTACATGAATAATTAACTTCCCAAACCCCATAGTCAAATTTGTTATTTAGTGCGTGGATGAAGATGAAGAGTATGATGTAAGTCCTGAAATACCGATGTATCATTTAATCAATGACACTCAGAGGATAAAGTTTTATTTCAACGCGCCTAACAAAGAGGATAGAGAAAACTCGAACCAAAAATATTTTAACCAAAGTATGATTCAAAGACAGTGTCTCTAGAAGAGAAGAAGAAGACGAACTCCTACTTTAAGATACAACTAAAGGGAGAGAAGGCTAAAGAGCATCGATAATCTCACGATGAGTATAAAGGAGAACCTGAAATCCAATACGATCTCATGTCGTTGTTGTTCAACAATCATAAGATGGATAAGTACTAAGAAAAAAAGATGAAGAACATCACAAAATAATTCAACAGTGATGTATTACAGTATGGAGCGGATGAAACAATTAATTTCATGGTCTTTTCCATGGAGATCCGAGGAAGCGTCATGCAATGGTTTAATAGTCTCCAAAAGAATGCATAAGAAATTATAAGATACTCAGGACATATTAGTGGTTCATAGAAACCAAAGCTGAATTACAAGATTCTTACAATCCGGTATCCGTAATTACATTCAAGTAGGGGTTTATAGAAGGCTCCATCTCCAAGACCATAATGAATAAAAAAGTTTGAACTTTGGTAACTATTGGCTCAAGTGGAATGTTATATTGAGTTAGATGAAATCAACGGATCAAAGAATGAGGTAGACACAGTGACCCCAACAACATACACTTCGAATAACCAAAAAGACACTTTGTTTAAGATAAGTACAAAGAACAAAACACCAAATAACAACAATGCATCAAATTTGGCCAGACCACAAAATCGTTAGACAATGATACACAGGAAATTCCAAAGATGGCTATGGATGAAACAATGACAAGAGAACTGAGTACTCTTCAAGAGTACCATTTACAGAGCTCATATAACTTTGGCGCTAATCTATGTAAAGATAAAAAATACTGTCAAATACAACCTTTCGGGGAAGTTGCATGAAGTACGAGAGCACAAAGACAAAAATAAGTATTTTAAGTTCCATGGAAATATTGGTCATTTTACTAGAGATTGTTGGGGTTTGTATGATCAAATCCAAAGGTTAGTATATGAGGGAAAACCTAGTTCATGAGAAAGTACTATCAGCAGGTTTTGGCACGAGCCGAAAAGAGAGAGCACTAGTAACTAATGCCGTTGTACTGGCCAAAGAAGAGGAATAAAAGCATCTTGATGTGGATTCGAACATGCATTTAAATATACATGATTGTTGAAGAAGATCTATACTTCAGCATTTTTGAAAAGTTAAGAAAATGGTATTCAAACAAAATAGACGAACAATATCAAGGACAAACGTCCCCACATTTATAACGAAACCATATATGATTTTTTTCATTCATAGATAATGATTTGAGAGGAATGACATCCCCACATATCGATGCGGTACTAATAACGGTGAATATAGTTGGATTAGAAATCAAGATGGTGAAAAGGATTGGTAATGGAGGTACGTACAAGAATATGAGAAAAACACTACTATTAACCCTAACTCAAATAATCTTCAGTGGCTTCACAAGATCAAATGCACATGTACTAAGGATAATAACTTTTAGTGGACTTCTCAGCAAGTAAAAGTATAGAAAGAAGGTGTGATGTATATTCATGATGGTAGATGCACCATCACAGTATAACATCATATTGGGGAGATCTTGGATCCAAAATATGCATACTATAATATATACATTTCACTAATTCTTAATATACCTAATAAATGAAAAAGTATCTATCATTAAAAAAACACTAAAAAACCTTCAGGGAATACTATACAACATCTTTGGTACTCAAACATAACAGCCAAAAGAAGAAGGGTTTGTCTTGGAAGGAATACATAACCCCAAAGAATCCTCCCGTATGATGGAGTTGAGAAGAGATGTTAAAGAGATACCAATGGGAAAATGAAAGACCCTGGACATTAGGAACGATATTCCAACCAATCTCGGGTACAAAATTGTTTATTTTTTGAAACATAACTTGGATATATTCATAGAATATGCAAGATATAACCGAAGTCCCAACAAAAATCATATGTCACCATATATGTATCAAAAATAACTTTTGGCCTATCATACAAATAAAATAAATCGTATTCTCAACAAAATACAGAGGTTATTATTGAAGAGGTAGATAAATGAACTATTGTTGATATATATATATATATATGGATAACTAATCTTATCATCGATGTTATCCTTCATTGATGCGTTCGCGTAATCAAATATAATTGCGTGCAAAGGACCAAGATCACACAATCTTCAGCACTGAAAGAGTGATACATTTCTATAAAGTAATCAAATTTGGGATAAATAACAACATAACAACCTGTCAAATTCTAGTGAACAAGAACTTGGCAACTCAGTTGAGCTGAAACATACAAACCTACATTGATGATATGTTAGTAACATGCCTTCATGAGGATAAGCATCTAACATATTTGACCGAGACTTTTGCAAATATCATAAGAGTTAACCTCAAATTGAATCCAAAGAAATACACCTTCGATGTAAAGTAGACCAAATATTTGGGATATATGGTGAGCAAAAGAGGAAGTAAACTTGTAAATCTAGCACTAATGAAGCCACCAATGAATGTAAAAAAAGTTCAAATCTTGACGGGAAGATTAACAACACTTAGCAGGATTTTGTTAATATCCTCAGACAAGAGTTAACCTTTTTTCCACGTTCTAAGAAACACATGAAATTTTGAATGAGACCCAACATCTGATGTATCATTCAATAACATAAGGAAATTCTTGACTTTGAAAAAAATGTTAAAAAATACCCAACTAGAATAATTTATATATATATAGTCTCATACTATGCCATCAGTGCAATACTAATCAAGGATGAATGAATATAGTCTAAAGTGATTTATTATGTAACTAATCTCTACTACCAAGTGAAACTAGCTACTTACAATTGTATAAACTTTATTTAACATTAGTAGTTGTAGCTTGAAAAATAAGACCATATTTTCAAGCACTTGTAAAAAATATAACATATGACACTTGTTTCCCACCACAAGTACGAGCTATTATTATGATGTTACATATTGTTACGTCTCATAAGCTCAAATATAACTTACACAACATGACAAAATCAAAACTCACCATAACAACGTATACAGTTCTTCGTAGTAGAAAAAATCATTGTGACAAAGAATATTGTTCGTTGTCGTAACAAATTTCACCATAATAAAAAAAGATAGTTAAGGACAAAGCTTTTTTTATAAAATTATGTCAAAATCACTATAAACAATTTTTGTTCATGAACCATATTATCGGGATGATAAACAACTAATTCAGCGAGATATATCAACCATAACAATAGACGAACAATTCCGCGTTATTCATTTTTCTTTCATCGCGACAAAATACGATACATACATTATTTAAAACTTGTTTCGATAAAATATATTATTTTTATGTCGAGTTGGATCCAAAATAATCTTAAAATTATATAAAATTATATTTTTATTTTTTATCTTTTTATTTATTGTAAATATTTATTTATTAATTAATTTAAAATTTTTGGAATTTTTGGATTTTAATTAATTGATTATATGATAATTTATTTTATTTCGAAATAGTGTTTTTCAAAAACCAAAACAGTCATACATAAAACTATTTTTTTTTGGTGAATCACATAAAACTATTTTTAACTTTAAACAATCTTTTAGAAGTAAGTGTTTTTATAAAAGATATATTAAAATTCCTTAAAAGCAAAAACGTGACTTAATATGTATATATATAAAAGCTGGAACTAATTTACTTTCAAAATAATGCTTACATACCCCGACAAATAAAAAATATCAGCTAAGTAATTTGTGTTCAGCACGTTTAGGTTCTAATAAAGAAATAGAAAGTGGACACTTTCCAGATAAATTTGTTTATATATAAATTGTCAACATGGAAATTACTTCGAATAAATTATATAGAATATTTAATAATAATTTCAAGAAACTTGTACGGCCATCGAATTTTATATTAAAAAAGTAGTGCTGTTTTACGTTGATATATTTGGTTTACATAATAAGACTAAAAGTTTAAGACTAGAAAAATTAAAATAGTATTTGGTAGCCCATGTTCTTTGATTAAAAGAAACATTTATCCACATATGTTCTCATCATAATCTAATCATCATCGCTTAGTGTTTATCTAATACTCCCCTTCCACGGAAGTTCATACGAATTTTATAAAATATTCACCTACATTTTGGCGAATTCCCGTTTTATAGGTCAAATCACATGGGTGTACTGGATAATGATAGTACAATATCCTAATTGTAATAAAAGATTATATTTAATTTAAATTAATATACTATCGATTATTTGTTATATATCCGATGGAAATGATTTGTATTTTTAATGGTTGATTAAAATTACACCATTTAATTGTAGTTAAGTGGAAGATACAACTCCGAGGGATTTATACATACATAAAAAAGTTCATTCTCAGCAAAGAGGTTATTGACACCAATAAAATTTAAACGAAGGAAATTTAATTATCAAATTCACGTGGTAAAAATAATATTTGTAATATCTTTTTATTATTCAAATATTAACTGTATATTGTGATAAAAAGTTTTTAAGTTTAATCAGGACAACTATTAGTGAAGTTAGGTTTTCAGTCATCATACAGGTGAAGTCAGACAATAGGATCAGTCTGTTCATCTCGGTTGAGTAGTTCCTAATAAAAAGGTCTTACACAATTACTTCAAGATCATGCTTCAATAAGAACAAGATAGCTAGCTCAATAATGGTCTCCTGCTTGGCGTTTGGCAATTATATAATATTATTTACTAATGGCTCTAATACAAGCATCAACAACGTTTATAACTTTATTGTCAAGTACCAAGAACAATCAATGCAAATAATCAGCAAATATAAGTCAATCTTTATACCTTCATCAAGTATATCTCTTGCTAGATCAAACTATATAAATCAACTTACAAGTTTCAAGCTTGGTAGTTTCCCTATGAAATATATGAGAGTTGTAGTTCATTCTAGATGTACAGTTATACATTACGAAGATTTAGTAACTAAAATGAGAAGCAAGACTCGGGAGTGGGATCATAATCTGCTTTCATTTGAAGGAAGACTTACACTTATCCAGTCTGTATTACTAGCAATTTTATACTATCATATTCAAAACTCCTTACTCCCTAAATCTACCATAAGAAGGATAAAAGCAATATGTAGTAGATACCTTTGGGGGATAACTGAAACCAATAGAGCCCTACACAGAAGGAGGTTTAAACATCAAGAACATAGAAGATCTCTAGCTTACCTATTCTTGCAAGTTATAGAACAAATTCAATGAGAATAAAAGCTTATGGTCTAAATTTACACATTAGTTACTTTTTTATATTCATCTTATGAAATTTCAACTACTTAGAAAAGGATCTCAAGTTTAGAAGAGATTATTTGAAGTAAAAAACACTGCAAAGAACTATATCATTTAGACATTGGACAAAGGGCACTGTGAATTATGGCTGGACAAGTGGTTCAAGAAAAGGCCACTAATAAATCTAACTCGAGATAAAAATACATCATGGTATACCCAAGAGAAAGTTAAAGAGTTTCTAGGCTAAAGAAGGTTGAGATCTTGCAAAGTTATCATCATTAGTCAACTCATCTGACATAAACAGGATCATCAAACTATCGATTGAAGATAAAATTCAATTGATTACCACTGTTCTGGAGAATTCGGCACCAAAGACACACGAAACAATTTGAGGACTAAGGGAACCCTCACAATGATTTACACAAAAAACATGGAACAATATAACCAAATAAGTTTTCCTTTCTATTATGAAGGCTACTCCATAATTAGGTTTCCCGTAGACACAACTCTTCAACAAAAGAATATTTTTCTAGCTTCTAAATGTCAGCTTTGTGACAATATTGAGTCAACTTATCATTTTTATTATTCCATGCTATAATTCATTGTCTATTTATTTAATACTTCATTAATATTTTTAAGCTATAAATTGGCAGACATATGACTATAAACCATACATTAAGGATCTGACATTAAGTTTTCCTTTCTATTATGAAGGCTACTCCATAATTAGGTTTCCCGTAGACACAACTCTTCAACAAAAGAATATTTTTCTAGCTTCTAAATGTCAGCTTTGTGACAATATTGAGTCAACTTATCATTTTTATTATTCCATGCTATAATTCATTGTCTATTTATTTAATACTTCATTAATATTTTTAAGCTATAAATTGGCAGACATATGACTATAAACCATACATTAAGGATCTGGTATTGGTCTACTCCTAATGATGTTCAAATTCAGACTATCCTCCCCTATACCATTTGTTAGATCACATGGAAGCAAAGAAAAAACATAAAGTATCGTCAATCGAAAATATCTGTAAATTCCCTAATCTATCAAGTCAAGAATGTTATCCTAATGTTGGACTTAGTTAATATCCGCAAAAGAAACTAGTGGTTTAAAGATATTGCTATGGTCTATGACTTTGGCTGTTTTAATCACTTAAAACAACCCAGAAATCTAATAGCCATCAACTGATCTCCTCTTTCTGGCTCAAGACTTAACTTAAACACTGATGCAACTTGTTCTCAATCTGGAAAGCCACATGGAGTGTTATTATCAGATGTTCTAATTGTGAAATCAAAGTTGCAATAAGAAGAATCTACGGCAGAAAAAGTCACATCATTGCGGAGAGTAAAGTTCTCTTGGATGGCCTTACTCTATGCTACAAAATTCAAACCACTCATCTTGATATCGAGACGAATTCTAAAGTATTACTAATTATGCTTGTACCTCATAAATCTCCCTAGTTTCTTACCTCATTGCTAGACTGTTGCAGGAAACTATTGTATTTGAATATGTCTATATATCATATCTACAAGAAACAAAATACAACACCAGATTGGTTAGCTAAGTGGACAAACAAGTGCAAATTCGAGAAAGATATTAACATAGATCGGATTTCCAATCAACTCATAGAAATTACTCTATCGACCGTTAGAAATCGGGTTTTTCAGAGAATTATAATAGCTCAAATAGGACAATAATTCTAGACATTCATATCCAAATTGTAATTATTCACTTAAGCAAATATATCAATTAGTCTTTAATTGAAGCTAACAATTTATTGTAGGTAATCTTATCTGAGAAAGTATTTTTTGTAGCTCTGATACTTGTTAAAGCTTATGTTCCTCTTTGTGTTCCCCTTACACGAAGTACCAGAAAGAAATGACGTATTAAGTCAATTCAGCAACAGAAAGGAAAACTGAAGTATGAAAAGAGAAATATTTCTTCATTCTAACCCATCAAGATGCTCAGCTATGAAGCTTCAGCTTCCTTCGATCTTCCTTTGATCTTAACTTGTACTATGGAAATGCCATCCATCCAGAAATTTTAATTAGCCATTAGTCTTCAAACTTCTCAAGAAAATCAGAAGTATAATCAACATCGAAAAGGAAAATGACTTGAATTGAAGATCTGAAATTAGATTTTCGTTGATAGAAAATTTGGCGCCTCTTTGAAGTATTTCATGTATCTGATTTCATTTTTGAAGGCCAACCCAAAAAACTAGGCATGTATACTCTTAGTTCAAGTAATAAATATTAAAAAGACAACTATGTGTCTTTTCATTATATATATATATATATATAATGGTAACATAATGTTGAAGCTGTAATTTAGTACCGAAATATTAGAGACTAGAATTAAGTGTTAAAGCTTGACTTAAATGTCAGAGGTTAGAACTAAGTGTTAGAGCTTGAATTGAAGTATTGGTGTTGTTCAATCAGACTTTAAGGACTGAAGATTTTGAATAAGCTGAATTTTAAGGATCTCAAACTGCCGAATTTCTAAAGGGTTGATGTTTAACCAAAGACTTAGGTGCAAAAAAGTTTATTAGAACCTAAGGGATGAGCATAACCGAAGATTATATATTTGTTACCGCTTAAGCTGAAGGTGCAAGTTAATCATCTGTTGGCTGAAGGTATAAGAACATGCTACTGAAGAATTATAGATATTCTTCTAAATTTATGAAATGAACTTGATCACTTGTATGGTAAAATTTCGAATGAGATAAAAGATCTCTGCCATTGATTAAAATAATTAATCTAGAACGTGTATTGAAGTGATTAAAATAGTACAATGGCACACACGTCAAGAAATTGTACTAGGTACCGAAAGATTGTACACGTATCAAAATGACAACAAACATTTCCTTATTTGCCGAATATCATTTTGATGTTAATGTGAGCTTCATACATTTTACACCACATCCTTAAATCTATAAATTTATATATATTGGGAAAGAATATTAAAATTGGTATTGTGCGAGATATAAATAAGATATTTACAGAGAGAACGTTTCTTACTTGTCTGATCTTAAAGAGAGAAGTGAGGTAGACTATAAACAAGATAAACTTTGAGATCCTTAGTTCCTTTTGTAAGCCAAATATGATTTGTAACAAAAGAAGAGTTGTTAAGTTAGTTGTGTTTGAGAGAGCCTTCTTGTAACATCCTCATATATAAGATCAATGTTTGTTGCCTCTGGATATAGGATTTCTTCACAATTCGAACCATGTTAAATCTTTTTTTGTGTGTTGTTTTTAATTTTTTTCCATTTGTTAAATTTATCTTTTGAAATGGTAAAGATCTGAAGCTTTATTACTTCATGAAGCTCTCGGCTGGTCTTCACCAACTGTTGTTTTAGTCTCGGCTGGTTGTGACTAAGTTTCATTTATGGCAAGACATGTCAAACATTATGATTTTTACCCTAACAAGTGGTTTGGTGAACATGAAGATCAATATTCGTTGTTGGTAATAAACAGAAGATAAAATGACAAAGGTCATTTTAGATTTTGAATGTAAAGATACAGATCTCCCCAGAAGGTCAAACATAGTCATAAAAATGAGTTTTATGAACTTCGACCTCGATACATTCACCAAATAGAATGATTTTAATCTCTAGAGAATATAGTAGGGATGACAATTGTTTCCGAACCCGTGGGTATCCGACCCAATGGGATGAGTTATGGGTTTTAAAAATTTCCACGGATGGGTCGTGGGTTTAAAAATTTAATACTCGCCGGGTTTGAGTTGGGTTATGGGTTTAAAAAAATTTCCACGGATACCCAACTCGAATCCGACCCACTAGATAATACCTTACAGATACCCGCTAAATTAATATTATATAAAATAATAAATTATTTAATATTATTTATTAAACTTGAAAATAAAGTTATTGATATTAGTATCTGTATTCTGTAATACCAAAACCATATATTATTTGCTAATATAAAAACTATATTTTGAAAAATATTATTATATATTTAAAAATTACATTTGATTTTTCAACTTTTCTTTTATTTTTTTTCTTTTTCTAGCAAAACTGATACCGATAATGTCAGTATATATCTAATATTATTAATATTATTAATATTATTAATTAAATAAAAAACATTATTAGCATATACCAAAATCATATATTAATTATTAATAACATAACAAAAATACCAAATATTTACTAATTATCAGTGTATACTGTATATTTTGGAAAATACCATTCTATATTTAGATACCAAATTTGATTTTTCAATTTCTCTTAATAATAATAATATTATTATTAATTAAATTTACTAACAGATACCAAAACCATATATTAATTATTAATAGATTAAAAAATATTTGATAATTATCACTAAATACAATATCTTTTGAAAATAGTATTTATATATTTAAATATTAAATTTGATATTTTCCAAAACAATCATAGCTTCGATGGGTACCCGCGGATGGGTATCCGAACCCACCGAGTTCGGGTGTGGAAAAAAAATATTACTACCCGACGGGTACGGGTTAGGGTATAGGTTTGAAAAAACGTAGACACGATGGGTTGCAGATGTAGCTATACCTGCACCCATCCCGACCCATTGTCATCTCTAGAATTAAGGGGATACCACTATTTGTATAGATGGAAATTTTTGCTACAATTGATGAGAAAGATACAAATGATATTGGTGCTAAAAGTGTTGTCCAATCCCCAGACTGCTTTGATCTTTGGATTGAGGATGATATACTTCGAAAGATATTTGAAGAGTTTTTTTCCATAGGGGCTTGGAATAGGCCAGAAGCCATTTACATGAAAAATATTTTACAAATGGGGTTTATCTTAAGAATCATTTGTATATGTTGCAATTGATAATAGTAATAATATGCAAAAACACTTGGACGATTTCAATAGAATCATTCTTGATTGGAATATGGTTGGTGTCAATGTTAAAAAAATATAAAAAAGTTATCCTCTTGATGTTTTTATCACAAGTGTATGAAAAGTTTGTTGACACCATTATTTATGGGACTATCCTCCATGATAGTCGAAGTGAAAAGTATTTTAAACTTAAAAGATCTTCAAATGAAGATTTTTCTAAATAATGACTTTGAAGGTTTCATACTGAGTGTGAGGGAAATGCATAGATGGAGAGATTCAATCAAGAAAGTTATTGATTGTAGGTTGAAATATTTGTGCTGCAAGATGAGGGGCCATATTAGTCGGAACTTCCCCAAGAGAAGGAATACATATATTTATCTGAAGCACAAAGTTAGAGATGCCATTGGTGTGGATAATAATCGCGTGAGGGTAGGCTGGTAGTTTCAGTTGATGTTTTATGGTGGTATATGGGTGCTTAAGTGTTTAGAGTAGAGAGTAGAGAGTAGAGAGATAATTAAGCAGCTTGGTAGCAGTTAATTCTCATTACCCATAGTTAATGCAGGTGGTTGGGTATTTATACCCTGATGTTTGGGCCCTTATGGGCTTTCGGGTCATGTTTAATGGACCCGGGTCATGTTCAAAGACCCATGAGCTCTAAGTAGGAGAGCAAGTAGCTTAGTCAAGAAGTGTTTAGGTTTTTTAGTACTTTTGTCATAGTTCGAACAGTCCTATGGTCATGGTGTTCAAAGTGATCTGTCCGGTTCATGTGATCTGTCCGGTCTGTCCGGTTTGGGGGCCTTGGACTGATCTGTCCCTGTCCGGGGAGCATGCTGAATTCGGACTCATCAGGAGCCCCTTTTTTAGGTGTTTGAGCAAGTATTCTGGTCAGAGACCTGAAAAACAGTCCGACATTAGAAGTAGCTTTCAATCCGGACAGGTCTATGGGTTTACCCGGACAGATAAAACTTCACGAATTCAAAATGGTTTTTGCCAGAGTTCGTGGGACACGTGTCACACTCTGACTGGTTGCTTTAGCCGTTTTTTCACCTTGAATTTTGAACCCACCTTCTTCGAAAAGCAACCTCTTTAATTACATATGGTGACATCAGCGCCGTCTTTTAATCATTGCCAAACTTTTCGAATTCTCCTAGGAATCAACTGCTTTTTCAAATTTACTATAAATTCAGACTCACTTTCTACTGTTTTACTACCTCTTTCATATTTACTCTGCATATTTACTTAGAGCTTTCTCTCTCTAAAGCAAAGATTTAATTGGTAGTTTATGTTTACATCAAGGACTGCATTGATCAAAGGTGGGTGGCTCAACCTTTCTGAGTTGGAGAAGGCACAAAAAGTCGAGAAGGAAAGACGAATCGCAGCAGGGTTACCTACCTCGCCTGTCGACAGACCAATCTCCTCTGCTACAGAGTCAGATCGAGGCTCGTCCTCTTCTAAAGGTACTAAGCCCAAAAGACTATTTCAATCCACTCTCTCCCCCATAGTCTCTGGTTCCTCAGTTCAGGAGTCAATGCCTACTGTCGAGCCAGGAGTTACAGTCACAAGTTTTAGGAAACCTTCTCCTTTTCTCGCAATGGGATCAGACACAGAGCACTCTCCGGGGAAACTGGTTGTTAAGAGGACAAGCCGGCTGGTTAAGGGGCAAGCCTCCAAGAACACTCCCTCAAAATCGAGGGCAAAAAATAGCAGCTCTGGGTCCGGAGTGCCTATCAGAGCTCCACGGGAAAGACTACCCGGTCCGGAGGCCAGCAGCCCAGCACTTCAAAGAGAGACTTTTGACTCAGAGCCCCAGCCTGAGACTAGAAGTCAAGAAAACACATAAAACCAGCAGTCCGGAAGCCAGGCTGAGCCAAGTTTGAATTCCCCCCCGTGCCACTGCCACTAATATTCCTCCTACGATCATGGAGGAAAGAATGGAGGACTCTGTTGAAGAAGTCCCTTTTGAGTCTGAGCCATCCGGTGAGACTAGCAACACTGCTGCTGCCAAAAAAGATAAGGGCAAAGAAAAACTATGCTTGAGGCATCCGGAGCTGCCGGAGTGTCTCAAAGGGAAGGTAGGGCCTTGTTTTCACAGGGTCGAACTTAAATATCTCTTGGCCCTACAAAAGACCAAGTATGCTTTCATCCATACGGCTGAACTAGGTCGAATGCGCACAAAATGGGGGATCCCTGAAAATGTTAAGATAAGGATTCCCATAGATCCTGAAACTCCTATGGATTGCAAGTTGAATGAACTAGTCGTCTTCACGGAACTACTCAATTGGGGACTCAGATTCCCATTGGACCCAGAGATTGTCAGATATTTTCATCTGATCAAACTCTGTCTGAGCCAGCTGAGCCCCAACGCTTAGTATACTCTGATGTCATGTATCATGGCATCAAGGCTGTCCGGGATCCCTCTTCCTATGGAAGAGTTTGCTGCAGTGACCAATCTTTGCAAACATCACCAATTCCCCTTCTACCACTTCAATATGGGGGACAGTTTCAAAGCTGTTAATGATCTATTGGAGTCTGAGAGTAAGTGGAGGAGCCAGTTTTTGTTCGTCAGTGGCGCTTGGGAAAACGGAAAGAAGATCAAGTCCGGAGAGAACCCAAGCCTCCTCAGAAGCAGGTGGAGGATTGACCGTAAGTCTTCTACTTTAAATCTTTGTCTACTTCTTTCTTCTTAAAGTTGGTTTTAAATTAATTGATCTTTCCTTTGTCTTAACAGAACTGCCTAAGGAGTTCGGTGATTACTTGAAGGCCGGACAGGTTACTTGTGGCAAAATCAATGCCTGGGCCGCAGAGAACTGGGGGAACCGATTCCACAATGCCTTCACCAGTGGAAATCTGGCAAGGTCTCACATGTGGAACACCACAGGTCGGAGAGACTTATCTTGGGAGGAGCTCACCACCCAACCTTCTCTGGACACAGTGCTTAAGAGGTCCCATGAAGCAGATGGGACACTCTTCCTGCCAGGCCGTGCCAAAGCCCCAAGCAAAATGAAGGGAAAGAAGAAAGGCAAGAAGGTGGTGAGCGATGCTAATCCTGCTGATGCTGAGAAGGATACTCCAACAGAACCGGAGAGGCCGGCTCAGAGCCAAATCGATGCTGCCCTTTTGCAGGTAGTGGAACAAGAGACCGAAAGGCAGGAAACAGACCTTCCAAAACCTCCAAGGGCTTCCAAGAGGAATCGCAAGCAGGGGAGTGAAGGGGCAGACCGGGCAGCCAAGAAGAAAAAGACTGCAAAGGGAGATGAGCTTGCTCTCCGGGATCCGGAGCCTTCTTTCCAGGCTGACCCTTCTGACCCAACACATGCTGAAGAGATCCCAAGGGACTTTCATACTGATGAGGTCGAGGGAGGAGATCTCAACATTGATGAAGTCGACATCACCGGTCTTGGTGAGCTTGGTGAATACTTCCTCAACCTCCCCAGTGACGACTTCGCAGGGCCTTACATTCCTCCGAGCAGCTCCAATACGGTCAACTTCAATGGTAAGACTTTCATTGTCTCTAGTGAAAAGGACACCATTGCCCACTCCTTGCTAAGCAACGTGCAACCGGTACTTACACTGGAGAGACAAGTTCGGGGTCAAGCAGACATCATCAAAGACCTTAAGTCTGAGAAAGAAAAGCTGTCCGATGACCTTTGCACTGCTACTGCCAATGCTGACATGCTAAAGGAAGCAAACGAGGAGTTGAAGAGGAATTAGGAGGAAAGCGCCACAAAAGTTGCCACCCTAGAGAAAACCATAAAAGACCTCCGGGAGAAGCTGTCCGGTGTGGAGAAAGACCTTACTGCCTCGAAAGAAGAGACCAAGGCAAAGGACAAGATTATCACCAACTTGACCACTGACAAGATTGCTCTTGAGAATGCAGTGTCCAAGGCTGCCGAGGAGAAAACCGCTTTGTTAAGGGATTAAGAGGCTACGATCAATGCCAAGATCAATGCCTATGCCAACCAAATGATTAAAAGCGAAGAGCTATTGCTTGAGAAGGTGAGGTCTGACATGGTTCTACTTTTCCATGAAAAATTTCCGGACAGGAACCTAGGGGACTTATGGCTTTATGTTGAGCCCGACGAGCTCCCATACCACACGATGGCTGAAGGTGACAAGTATGGCTACTCTAGTGGCTCCTCGGTTGATGAAGAACACACTGGGGAGAGCCCAGGCGAAGAGAAGGACGATCCCAAAGGCAAGAAGATAGACGAAGGGAAAAGCGACTTTAAGGGCAAGAAGGCAGATGAAGGTGAGCCATCTTCAAAGGCTCAACCTTAAATTACGATCTCCTTTGTTTATTTTTTATTCAGACTAAAGTCCTTGGAAGGCCAAGGAACTCTTTTTGTAATGGTGTCCAGTACTCGAACGGACAGGTTTTTTGTGTTGTATCTTGACTATTTAAAAGTCCTTGGAAGGCCAAGGCAAGTTTAAGTTATTTCATTCAATTAATATCTCTGTTTTGTACAACCATCATCTTCTTTCATTGTTCATTTTAATTTTGACAGCCAGGGTTTGAGTAGCCTCTAGTTGTTGCATTGTGAGAGTGTTTGAATTCTCCGGCTAGAGTTTAAATAGCCCTTAAATATTTCAGTCCGGATAGTATGACAAGGGACACAACTTTAAACAGTACTTAGAAATTTTTTAAGAAGGCATTGAATTTTATTTAACAGCCCGGACACCTCATTAAAACCTCTCCGTGCCACCGGGGAGGAAAGAGTATGCCCCCAAATATTTACATGGATGTTTAAACAAGTAAATATTTATACAAGTGCTATTCCAAGTACATCCGGAGATGCTCAATATTCCAAGGATGAGTT
The DNA here is from genome assembly GCA_036936605.1 of Limnanthes douglasii subsp. nivea. Lineage (NCBI taxonomy): Eukaryota > Viridiplantae > Streptophyta > Magnoliopsida > Brassicales > Limnanthaceae > Limnanthes > Limnanthes douglasii. The sequence goes on along the minus strand of JAUPFV010000005.1, from coordinate 179,579,482 downwards.
AGAACTCTGTCATCTTTGTCTTCCAACCAATAAGTTCCAGGCTTGATTCTTTCAACAACTATATATGGGCCCTCCCAAGTTGGGGCCAACTTTCCGAAGAGCTTTTCTTTAGTGTGTAAGAAGACCTTCCTTAATACTTTGTCCCCTGGTTGGAAATCTCTTCTTTTAACTTTGGAAGCAAACCTGCTCCTCATCAAGCCCTGATAGTGTGCAACTCTAAGGTGAGCTTTAACCCGTCTTTCTTCTATCAAATCAAGTTGACTTCTGATTGCCATTTCATTAGCGTGTTCGGAGAAGTTGTGAACATGAAAGGAAGGGAGGGTCTTCTCTATGGGGGCTACTGCATCCATCCCATAGACCAAGGCGAAGGGTGATTCTTGTGTTGCAGCCCCAGGTGTTGTCCGGTAGGCCCACAAGACTTCTTGTAGATAACTAGGCCACTTCCCAGCAGCCCCTTCCAAATTCTTCTTTAAACCGGAGAGTATAGTTCTATTAGCCACTTCAACTTGCCCATTTTCTTGTGGGTGGAAAGGTGAAGAAAAACAATGTTGTATACCCCTTGAGGCACAAAAGCTCTCAATTTCTCTATTGTCGAACTGTGGCCCATTGTCTGTTGTTATCTTCTGTGGGACACCAAATCTGCAACATATGTTGGACATAATGAATTTTATGACAGCTTTTGATGTTGTCCCTGCCAGAGGGGCTGCTTCTATCCACTTCGAGAAGTAGTCAATGGCCACAATTATAGTTTTGCGCCCTCCGGACGCCACAGGGAGAGGGCTTACTAAATCCAATCCCCATCGAGCAAAAGGAATGGGCTCAGAAATTGACTCTAAAGGTATGGCTGGTACATGAATTTCATTGCTGTACCTCTGGCATGGGTCACACCTTCTTACCAATTCCTTAGCATCTTTCATGATTGATGGCTAATAGTAACTGGAGAGTAAAACTCTTCTTGTCAAAGCTCTAAACCCACAATGGGCTGACCCCTCACCATCGTGTAATTCGGAGAGGACTTCTTGTGATTCCTCACCCCCCAAACAACGCAGGAGAGGTTTACTATAGGACTTTTTATACAACACTTCTCTCAATATAATGAAATCACGAGCCTTGTGTTTCAACGTTCTGGCCTGTAACTTATCTGGAGGCACGACACCATCGGAGATATTGTAGGAGAGGAAACCTCCAGTCTTGAGGCTGTTCCACTTGTATTTCAAAAATTTCCTCTTCTTTACCCTTACTAAGTTGAATAGAGGGGCTTTCGAGCACATGGATCCATGGATATGACTCCGTATATGCTATGGTCGCTAATGAGTCTGCTAGCTCATTTTCTGTCCGGGGAATGTGCTCATAGATGACATCTTTAAACTTAAGTGCTTCATTTTTGAGGAGGAGTAAATACTTCACAAGTTGCTCTTTTTTAGCCTCAGATTGGCCTTGGGCATGGTGGATAAGTAGTTGGGAGTCACTTAACAACTTGACCCTCTTAGCCCCACAAATGTAGGCTAACTTCAACCCAGCTATAGCTGCTTCGTATTCGGACTCGTTATTAGACGCCCTGAAAGCAAAACAAATAGCTTGGTACATCTTATCTCCATACGGGGAAGTTAAACATACTCCTGCACCACATCCCATTGTGCTAGATCCACCATCTGTTCGGACGACCCATACTTTTTTATCTTTTATATCAGTAGTTTGCTCTGAATCCCTGTCGGAGTGGAATTCGACCAGAAAATCAGCCACAGCTTGGGCTTTGACTGCTATTCGGGGAGCAAAGTCTATGTCAAAGTCCCCCAACTCTACTGACCACTTGGTCATTCTGCTCGAAATGTGTGCTTTTTGAAGGACATTCTTTAAGGGAAAAGAGGTCCGGACGATGATAGGATGAGCCTGGAAATAAGGCCTCATCTTCCTTGCAGCTATCACCAGGGCTAATGCCAATTTTTCAAGTTTTAAGTAACGCTTCTCTGCATCTATCAAGCTTTTGCTGATGTAGTATACTGGATGGGGATGACTATCGACCTCTCTTACCAGCACAGCACTGATGGCACTACTTGAAACTGCCAAATATACAAAGAGAGTCTCCCCATCGACTGGCTTGAACAAAGTTTTGGGGGAGGACAGGTGTTTCTTGATCTCATTGAAAGCCTCATCACACTGCAGGGTCCAATCAAAGCCCCTTGCACCCTTCAAAGTTTGAAAGAAAGGAGCACACCTGTCCGAAGACCTTGAGATAAACCTGTTTAAGGCAGCTAACCTCCTCGTTAACCGTTGTACTTCTTTAATGTTTCGAGGAGGTTCCATTTGGAACAGAGCATTGAGCTGGTCCGGATCGGGTTGGATTCCATGCTCACTTATGATATAGCCTAGAAACTTCCCGGACTGCACTCCAAACACACACTTTTCAGGGTTTAATTTCAAATTCACTTTCACCAAGTTGGCAAAAGTTTCTTGGAGATCGGACAAGTGCAACTGCTCATGTATGCTCTTCACCATCATGTTATCAATGTACACTTCCATATTTCTTCCAATTTGATCAGCAAATGCCTTGTTGACTAACCTCTGATAAGTAGCCCCAGCATTTTTCAAACCAAATGGCATAACTTTGTAGCAATGAAGACCCCTGTCTGTGACAAATTTGGTATGCTCTTGATCCCTTGGATCTACTTGAATTTGATTGTATCCGGAGAAAGCATCCATAAAGGAAAGCAGCTTGTTCCCAGAGGTAGAGTCTACTAATTGATCAATCCGGGGGACCAGATACAAGTCTTTTGGGCAAGCTCTATTGAGGTCTGTGAAGTCAATGCACATGCACCACTTGTCATTCTTCTTTCTCACCAAGACAGGATTGGCAGTCCACAAAGGATATTGAGACTCCTTGATATGCCCCATCTTTGTGAGCCTGTCAACCTCTTGCACAATGACATCAGCTTTTTCTTTGGAAAAAGTTCTTCTTTTTTGAACTACTGGTGCTACGTCTCTCCGGACTGATAGCTGATGTGATATCACTTCTGATGGGACTCCAGTAACATCAGCATTGCACCAAGCAAACACGTGCTGGTAGTTCTTTAAAAACTTCAACATTTCATTATTCAACATATGCGGCATTTTAGACCCTATCTTGACATTTTTCCCATCTTCCAAACAGTGTGTTTCCACATCTTCAACTGGTATTAATACTCCGGGGGTCTCTTTGGGGTCATCAATTTCACCCTTACCCCCAGAAAGGCCCTCAAACTGCTATTGTTCATTGATACGGACTGCCCCCAGCGTTCGAGGAGCCAAGGCAGTGGCATAACATTCTCTTGCAATCTTTTGGCTGCTCCAGACAACTCCAACCTGCCCCTGAACAGCATACTTCAAGCATTGGTGGACTGCTGAAGCCACTGCATGCATTTTAGAGAGCCAAGACCTCCCTAGAATAGCATTGTAGCAAGTGGGACAATCCACCACAATAAAGAGTATTCTGACCATTTTCTTGAAAGGGCCCTTGCCCAATAACACCTCTTCTTCGAACTCTCCGATCACATCTGCTGAGCTGCTTGTGAAGCCCACGATTGACCTGTCTGAATTCTGAATTACAGCTTGATTTTTCATTTTCTTGTAAGTGGTTAGGAAAAGGATATTGGCTGAGCTCCCAGTATCCACCAAGATTCGTCTTATGTCATTGCCCCTATAGATGCTCCTATAGCAACAACATCCTCATGAGGGCCATCAATGTTTCTTAAATCATCTTCATCAAACACAATGAAGGGAAATGAGTTTGGTGACTGATAGGATGTCATGCCTCCTTCTAGCTGGGAGACTAAAGTATGAACGTGCCTCTTCCTCGAAGAAGCAGTAGGAGCTGTCATTGTGTCCCCTCCGAAAATTGTAAGCGACTCAAAAAACTTAATGAGCCCGGAGACCGATCTAGAACATTCCTCTATAGCACCCACTCTGTTTCGAGTTGGATCAGGATCCAAATATTCAGATTCCACGTCAAACCTTTCAACTATAACCATGGCCCCCTCCGGAGCAGCATTACTTGGACCAACCCGGTGAGTGTTGTCAGGCCTGTTGCCTCCTCTTCTTTTAACGTAAGCTCCCAGCTTCCCCCTTTCAATCAGGTTTTGAACTTCTTGCTTTAATGCTATGCAATCATCAGTGGTATGGCCAATATCATTGTGATATTGGCAAAAAGAGTTGTTGCGATGCTCTCTGGGAGACTGCAGCGTTGCCGGTCTCCGGTAATGCACCTCATCCTTTGTTTTATCAAAAATGGTGGCCACACTTTCTTTTAGCTTTGTGAACCACTCCGGCTGGACCCATGGCCCTCTTTTGTTTCTGGATTGCTGACTTTGAGCAGGAGCAGCTGGCTGAGACTGAGCTTTTGCCCTACCATGCCCCTGTCCGGTTTCTCTTGCTTTGTTCCCGGACTGATTTTGATTGGGACTGGGTGCCACCGGGGAAGACCTCACCTGCCTCTGCACCCTGGTTTTCTTTGTTTCATCAACATTTATCTGTTTGCCAACCTGATTCAGCAACCCTCCCTAAGTCATGGCCTTCTTTCTGGTTACCGAATCAGCTAGATTGCCTGGATTCAAACCTCGCCTAAGGGATGCTATTGCCACCTGTTCGAAGCAATCAGCCAACCCATTCTTGGTGTTCACAAAACGACTTATATATTCTTTCAAGGATTCATTTGGTTCCTTGGCACAATGGATTATTGTGTCTCCATTGCCTTTCAACTCTTTACTCCCTACGAACTGCCTTCGAAAGGCCACCCAAAACGTATCGAAATCTTTAATACAACCCTGAGGTAGGCTGTTGTACCACTTCAGAGCACTCCCCGTAAAGGATTGGGAGAATGCCCTATAAAGTAGTTTATCATCATCGTCAAAGTTCATCATGAAGTTTTTAAATTGTTCCAGATGGTTGTCCGGATCAGTACTGCCATCGTACTTCTCTATTTTGGTGCTGTCAAACCTCTTGGGGAGGTTTCCGGACAGAATTTTAGAAGACAATGGAGATTGCCTCCAATTTCTTCCACGACTGAACACAGTATCCTCATTGGGAGTTGCAAAGATACCTGGTTCATCGTGAAAAGCAAAGGGATCCATCAGCATCTTGTCCACATGCCTCCGGCTGTGACCCTTTTCCAATATTCTTCTTCATTTTTCCATGTCTATCCCTTTTTCTTGAATATTTTTTGATCTGCTTTTGTTTCTTTCTAGTTCGACCCTCATCGCTGCTAGAGGACAAGGATTTTCCAACTCCCTCACTGTCCGAAGAGCTATCAGAAGATTCTGAGCTCGAGTCAGAACTCTCCACAGGCTTGGACCGGTGAGACTTTTTAGAACTGGCATGAGTCTTTTTGGTGCTCACATGAGTTTTTGAAGACCCATGCTCTCTGGGGTTATCGGTGTGATGAGCAACCGATGATTTGGATTTTTCTTTCACGCCCATCTTGGCATTTTCTGCCATTAGAGCTTCTATTTCACACTTTAGCCTATCACGCTCTTCGATAGTGTATTCATCATTCTCTTCCACCACTTCGAGCAAAGCCGGTGGTTGCTCTGGATTGTCCGGATTCATTCGGACAGATTTTCTTAGCTGGTTTTGAATGCTTGATTCAGGCACCTTCTGCTCCCACTGTGGTCGCCAATTTGGTGTGGATAATAATCGCCTGAGGGTAGGCTGGTAGTTTCAGTTGATGTTTTATGGTGGTATATGGGTGTTTAAGTGTTTAGAGTAGAGAGTAGAGAGTAGAGAGATAATTAAGCAGCTTGGTAGCAGTTAATTCTCATTACCCATAGTTAATGCAGGTGGTTGGGTATTTATACCCTGATGTTTGGGCCCTTATGGGCTTTCGGGTCATGTTTAATGGACTCGGGTCATGTTCAAAGACCCATGAGCTCTAAGTAGGAGAGCAAGTAGCTTAGTCAAGAAGTGTTTAGGTTTTTTAGTACTTTTGTCATAGTTCGAACAGTCCTATGGTCATGGTGTTCAAAGTGATCTGTCCGGTCTGTCCGATTTGGGGGCCTTGGACTGATCTGTCCCTGTCCGGGGAGCATGCTGAATTCGGACTCATCAGCCATAATGGTTTCTTCTTTTATGTACAGTAATAAGCTGGTTGTCAATTATGGAGTATCATTTTATATAAATTTCAATAAGCATTGGTTTGAAAACCTGAGAGTGTTTGAAGGTGGTAAGGTCATGACGAGAATAACGAGCCATGTGCAGTGAAAAGAATGAGAAGTATAATATATACATTATCCACTAGACTTAAAAAAGTTCTAAAAAATATGAGTTATATCCTTGAAATAAAACGAGACCTTCGATCTATAGAAATGTTACACGGGGAAAAGTTTAAGTATAAGGGCGGGGACGACAGACTTAGAATCTTATGAGACTCATTAGCTGTTATGAAGGTTTATTGAATTAATGGTGGTTTAGGTCTTGAGGATTCTATATTGGAATGTGCAAACTGAGGAGCAATAGAAAGACTTTGACAGTTGGCTGCCAAGTGTTGCTTGATTTGATCTTAAGTTAGGTTAGGTGCATAGTACTACTGCCTTATTGGATGTAGGAGACCATGAGACTAATGTATTAGAGAAAAATTATGTAACAGAGTTCACAAACGGCATGCGACTTGGTCAATCCGGAGATGCAGTTAGGCTAATTATCTTTGGTGAGTAGTTGGAACATCGGGGCAACGAATGATGGAGTTACTTAAGCCTAAGTGGAGAATAGTTAAACATATACTCAAAGTGGCTGAAGCAACATCATTGCCGAAAGTTGTAATTTAATGTTGATTGTTGTAACTTAGTGTTGAAGTTGTGACTTAGTGATGAAGCTATAACTTAGGGCCGAAGACTGTAACTTAGGGCTAAAGATGTAACCAAATTTTGAAGTCAGAACTAAGTGTCGAATGCTGGAAATAAGGTTTGGAGTTGGAACTAAGTGTTGAAGCTAGAATTAAATGTCATAGGCTGAAACTAAATATTTAAGCTGGAACAAAGAGTTTAATGCAATTCAGTCATACCTTTAAGGACACATATTTTAAGTAAGCCAAATTTTAAGGAGCTCAAGATGCCGAATCTCTGAAAAGATGATGCTCAATTGAATACTTAGGTGCATAAAAGTCTACTATAGCCTAAATGGTGAACATAGCCGAAGACAAATATATGTTTTAATTTTTTAATCACTTTCATACCAAAAGTGCAAAAAAAAACACGCTACCGACTAATTATAGATGTTCATTTAAGTTCCCGAAAGGAATTTGAAAAAATTTACTTATAATCTTATTATATATAAAATCAATGTTCAATCCGTAGATGTATATTTTCAAAAAATCTTATTATTTTACTTTTTATTTATTAAGAAATAGTCGCTTTCGAACAAATATTCGTAAAAATTCACCAAAATTTGGGCTAATATTTTTTAGTTTAGACTTCTGCTTAGCTTTCTATACTATGATTTTTCGGACAATAATGATTTAACTTATATACATACATATAAATGTCAAAATAGTAATATGGAAGAGCATAGCAAATAGTTTCTACGTAAACTAGGTAAATACTAAGAATCTTTGAAAATCGGCATCAGATCATGATAGTATTTTTGTCATCGACGAGACGTGGAATATATTATATGCATTATTAGCGGATAGAAAATGAGATCGAAAAGGAATAAAAGAATTAAAAATATGACATAGAAAAGATAACCACCCCTTATCTTGAGATTCCAAAATTCTTCGTGATGATCGGTTCTGAAAAAAAAACATTTCATGACTACAGATTTATTATACATTTTATATAATCGTAACAAAATAAAGGCCACTGAATCTATTTTTCAGATATCGCTTACCCCATTGATAACGATGTATGAAATAAAATAAAAAATAAAGTAAAAATGAAAACAGTTGTCTAAATTACTATTTCTTTTTTGCGTGTTTGGTTGACAGCTTTAACAGGATTCCATCAGCATTAATTGAAATATAGTGTACCAGGATTTATAAAACTAGTTTTTAATTTTTTTTAATTTTTTTCTAACTAAATGTAAACCAAAACCTAAAGGATCTTTCCCAAAATATATTGAACAGGCGATAATTTCCGACAATGGTTAATGCTATATGACATAAGGTCAAAGTCTAGTTTTGGTAATAGAAAAAGTTATAGCTAACACCAAAAAGAAAAAAAGTTATAATTAACGATACTAGTTTGTAAGGTTTATTTCAGACACGGATCTTGGTTTATTTCGGACAACCCTTTTGATGTGGTTGTGATATGACTATCTGAATTTTGGCCAAAGCTATTTCCTCCATGTTATTTTTTATTTCTTCCATCATTTGAAAAATCTTCTATGATGTTATTTCTTCCATAAAGGAAGTTACAAAATTGCCCTTTTATTCATTTTTCTTCACAAAACCATTACCCTAACATACTCATTCTATTCAGTACAACAAAACTCATTCTTCACCCTAGAGAACTACCTTACAAAGAAGAAAACTCATTTTTCACTTATCACTACCTTACAACAGCTGATGCGAAGATAGAGAAAGCTTGGAGAAAGAAATTCTAGGTTCTTCCCCATTATCAAATTTAGGGTTTGTAGTTAGACTATTGAATACGGTAAATGCTAAAAGATCGTTAACACGTGGTAACAAACAGGTTTAGGTGTAGACATGTATACAAATAAATTATGTTGCCTACTTTTTTCGTATCTTATTTATCACGGAATTGAAGACGACAATAGGTTGATTATATTTAATAGCGAGCACCATACTTTTCTTACACTGGTGTTTTACACTTGATTCCGAGAGGGCCACTCGGAATCAAGTGCAATGTCTCAGTGAACAAATTATCACATAATATGACGAGACAGAGGGTTTGCAACTGATTCCGAGTGGCCCTCTCGGAATCAGTTGCACATTTTTTTTGAAAAATTGCAACTGATTCCGAGTGGCCCTCTCGGAATCAGTTGCACATTTTTTTTGAAAAATTGCAACTGATTCCGAGTGGCCCTCTCGGAATTAGATGCACATTTTTAAAAAAAAAATTACACCTGATTCCTAATCCCCGGCTCGGAAATAGTTATTTTTTTTTTCAGAACTGTAAAAACGGGTTTAGCTGAAAAAAATAAGTTTCGAAATAGGTATTTTCAAGCTACGAAGTTGTAAAACGTAAAAACAAGTTTAGATTACATTGTTTGTCGATTGAGTGCTGTTCTCCGGCTTTGTTTGGGTTTCTTCATTTTCCATGATTAATCTTCAATAAAATTGAAGTTCTTTGTTTTAGGGTTAATTTTAGAGGTAGAATCATATATCTTGGATTAAAGTTAGGTTAATGCTGTGTTTTTTCATGTAAGACTATCTATTAGATAAATGGCATCTAGTGATAAATTTGAAATAAAAATAAGGGTAATTTGGTAAAAGCAAGTCACTAGTGTTTTTGAAAATTTGAAAGATGGAGGAAATAAAAAATAACATGGAGGAAATAGCTTTGGCCCTGAATTTTCTATAAAATTGGAAACAAAAATCTAATCCAATTTTTTTTAAATGAAATTAAAAATATATTATATTAATGTTTGTTGATTACGGTGGTTAGTACGATTAAGTTAATTAAATTTATCACTTGAACTTTTTTATTTGATTTAAAAGTTATAAAAGAATATGCGTTAAAAAAAATCTGATTTTGTAATTTTGAATATATATATAATTTTAATTGATATTTAGTTAAAATAAAAAATAAAAAATAAAAAATAAATTAAAAAATAATATTCAATTTAGATTATTTGTAAGTTGAAGATTATTATTAATAATAAACGTTACTTATTGAAACAAACTCTCTAAATTTTAGAAAAACTATTAATAAAAACAAATATTCATAATCTTAAAACAAATGGCATGTTCGATCGTCACCACGAATACACATCGTGCAACATCATCGTGGTACAATGACCATGTTATATGGATATGGAATCTCAACGATATTCGTCGATCTAAAACATTATGGACTTTTTCTTTCATCGTTAAGGTGAAAAGTTATAAACATGGTCAATGTCCTCATGAATGTGCTAGATAAAAGGATTTTGTTTTCTTTCATTGTTAAGTTGAAAAGTTATAAAAAAGGTTAATACCCTGAAGAATGTGTTTGATCAAAGATATTTCGCACGTTTCAAAGTGCAAATTTTTGGTGTTGCAATAAACACATGTCAAGCTGCTATATGTCTTGGGACATACGATACATTATATAATCTCATCTAGACACGTCTAGGGACATATTTATTTGTTTTGAATGCTTCTCGAATCCTTATTTCATTTCTTCGAGTTTTTTCTATTGTAATTTTTTCCTTTAATATAAATTTCAACTATTTTTCTCTCCCTCGATTAAGTTGTTTATCTCTCTTCATATAGAAGCTTATTTTATGTATAATATAAAATATATATTCTAATTCAAAATTGTAACTTAGTGTAGTGTTACCAAAGCATGACCAAAATATTTGGTATTTTTTATTTTGAACTAATTATCTCATATGACCAAACCGATGATCTTTTATATATATATATATATATATATATATATATATATATTATATTTTGTTTATTATCGGATTAGATTATCGTTATTATGGTTACGTGTTTATCTGTATAGACTTAGTTTCTCATGAGAGACTACACAAATTTTAAATTATCCTAAATATGATTATGTTGGGGGAACCGGTACACCGATTGATGGTGGTAAGAACCGATATACGATTAAATATATTTATGAATGAACGATCTAGTTTCCATGTAAAAGACGAGCAACAAATAAAGAAACATAATAAACCAAACACACACGATCGTATTTAAAGTGGTTCGGATTATAAAAAAATCTTACACCCACGAGCAACATACTATATTTGTAAAAAAAAAAATGAAATGATTAACCCAACCGTGTATTTAGAGTTTATCTCTCACCTTACTTATCTCTAAAAATACCTAGAGCTATTTCACTCACTCAGGAAATATATTCTCGTGTAATTGAACCACTATAGTCACACCACTATCACGTCGCACGTCGCACGTCGCACGTTGCATAGTTATATATATATATTCTATTTATAAATATAGGGAAAACCTTAATTCTTAATCAAACATTCCATATTAAAGCCCGTTAATCAATGGTTATATTAACCCTTAAATAATATAAGAGATCTAGTAAATAAAATACTCCACTTTGGCCTAGTGGTGTTATGATCCAGTGTGCTTTAGATCAAAGTGGTGCTTCTGATCAACTCGCTTTGGGTCACCCTACGTTGGCTCAATATTTTTTTTTGACCCAATGGTCACTAGTCTTTTAGAGCTTGTATCAGCCCTTATAATCAGCAGATGTCTATGCAATTAAGTCACGGTTCAAACATTAGAGAGTTTTAATAGTTCTTGTCTAACATATGTAATGATAGATCCAACACCCATGTAGTACTACGACAATACCTCTGTTGACGAGTTACTTCTAGTCTACACCTAACATATTCTTTTAGTATTTTGTTATCTTTAGAAACACATGTCACACTTATATCAAATCATATTAAACAAAATTGAATTTATTCCTCGACTTGATAATACCTAGCATATACTTCATCTTAAATGGAACTCGATTTTATAGAAAAATTTTACCTGTAGACTTGTCTAGATGTCTACTATAGTCGAATTTACTTGTCATCATTAGGAAAATATCGTTTTAAAACGTTTAATTACATATTCCTAAAATGAGTTTACTAATTCTCGATATAATGATTTGGTAAACATATACATTAGGTTTTTAGAATAAGTATATGTCTGTATTTTCTATTTTCTATTTTCTATTATTATTATTATTATTATTATTATTATTATTATTATTATTATTATTATTATAGGTTATACTAAGAGTTGTTTAACTATCATAATGAATCTAGCTCATCACGTTTAGATGAAGGATTTAGATAAAGTACTTTTTAGTATAATGAGATTGATCATGGATATGATTTTTAGTATTTCATATAGGTATTATTTTGAGATAATCTATACTTTTTAAATATATTTTATCTTAAAGCAAATGTAGATTTTTTCTATAATATCTCTTATATCGTTATTTAAGATAGTTAGGATTAAATGCCATGTTGTTTCATTAGCAATTAATTTTTCAATATAGTGAAATTTATTAAAGGTTTAATACTATTTTAGATTATTTTTATTTTGAAAATAATTTATACTTCTTTTCAAGATCTTTCATCTTAAATATATAATAAAATTTTCATAAATTGTTTTTTTTATATTATCACTTAATAAAAATACTTTATCTACATATAAGCATACAATAAACATTGTGTCACCGAAAATATTAGTATATAAAAATTTGTTCTTCGTATTATACCCAAGCCCATTAGATACTATGACATGATCAAATTTTTTATGTCATTTTTAGGTTTTTAGACCACATAATGATTTTAAAATTCTGCATGCTTTTCATTTATTATCCAAGAGCACAAATCTCTAGAGTTGTTCCATGTAAAAATTCTCGTCAAGATAGATATTCAAAAACTCTGTTTTGATATTCATTTGGTGAATCTTAAGATTTTATACCAATACAATTTCGAATAACATTCTTATTCTTAAAGTTCTAAGAACGATAGCATATATGTCGAATTCATTTATTCATTTGTTTTATCAAAACAAATTGGCAACCAGTATATTGTTGAATACCTGAATAGTTCTATGTGTATGCTATTTCTTTCAAAACATTCACTTACAACTAAATAATTTGAACCCAAAGTTAATTATAAAATTCATAAATGTTATTAGACATAACTAAATCTATGCCATACACATAGAACTATTCAGTTCTGGGTAAAGGTATTCAATTCACCCCTTGAACTTTGGACGGCGAAGGGATTTAATAACATAGGCTCTGTCTTAGGGACTCCGTTATATGTGGATCATCAAACGGAGAGGAAAGAAAAGCTTCGTTTTGCCCGCATCTGTATTATGGTCGTTGTAGGATCACCTGTCCGTTCTGAGCTCACTTTCAAGATAAGGGGCAAATCTATCACGATATCTTTTGAATATCAGGGCCTTCCACCCCAGTGTGCTAACTGTAAGGTTTTTGGTCATCCTACTCGAATCTGCAAAAAAGGCCTCTTAAAGCTCACTTCATTCCCTACTCCATCATCGTCCTCTGAGGAAGATCCATCCGAGTTCATTCCTGAAGTGGACCTTAGTCATCACCTCCCATCCATCAATGAAGGAAAAGAAGTGGAGAACGGAGAAGAGGCGGACTCTCCTCCAAGAAGGCTTCACACTGTAGACCCGAATGGGAAGGGTAAAATGGAAATGTCCTCCGACAGGACCATCGTCTGATGCACTGTAAGTCACTCTCCTGATGAATATTGCTTCCTGGAATGTTAGGCGTCTCAATGACCCTGTCAGACAAAAAAACGTAACTGATTTTATTATTAGTAATAGTATTTCATTGCTTATCCTAGTCGAGACTAAAGTAAATATAGCTAATGTTGACTCTATCATTAGTAAAATGGTCCCCTTTTGGAATGTAATTAACAACTATTCCTCCCATCCCCTCGGTCGTATTTGGATTACCTGGAACCCAAGTGTGATCTCAATCTCCAAGCTATCGGATTCGCCCCAGTACATCAATTGCCTAATAAAATGCCATAATTATAATGCGACTTTTAGGCTCACCGCTATCTATGCTTTTAACGAAGCAGTTGACCGTTCCCTTCTTTGGAATGACTTAATAGCCATTTCCAAGCAGGAGAACCATATCCCTTGGGTTTCACTAGGAGACTTTAATGCTATTCGCCATCCCGACGAGAGAATTGGAGCTTCTAGTAAGTGGTCTTCCGCAATTGATGAGTTTAACAACTGTTGTTATCTAAGTGAACTTAGTGATGTCCGGTCCACCGGGTTTCACTTCACTTGGATTAATAAGCAACCCGAACGTCCAATCTTTTCTAAAATTGACCGGGTAATGGTTAGTCCCGACTGGGACGACCACTTCCCTATGTCTTTTGCCCGCTATGGCTTCCTTAGAATCTCAGACCATACCACTGTAACTCTCCACCTAGGATTTCCTAGACCTAGAAGTAAAAAGCCCTTCCGGATCTTTAATATGTGGCAATATCACCCTTCTTTCAAAGATGTAGTCCTCAAAAGCTGGAATTCCCCAGTTTCCTCATCTGGTATAAGGCTTGTTACTGATAAGCTAAATCGACTCCAATTAGAGATTTCAAAGCTCAACCGTAAGGAATTTAGCGATATCAGTAATAGAGTTAACATTGCCCAAACCAAGCTGTTTGAGACCCAACCAAATCTTGGGCTAGACCCCCTCAACCCACGACTCATATGCGACGAAATTGAGGCATCCAAAGCCTATATCTTTTATAGTCGCGCTGAGGAGTCATTTTTTAAGCAAAAATCTAGAGAAAACTGGATTAAGCTTGGCGACAAGAATACTAAATTCTTCCATAACTGTATTAAATCCCGCCTCTTTCGTAATAAAATAGTTTCGATTAAAAATGACTCGGGAGTTACCATCTCTTCACCTGCTGGTATCTCTAAAGTCATTGTTAATTACTTCGAGAATTCCCTGGGTACTAAGCACTCTTCTATTTACCCGGGTCTGGATAGAGTCTCTTCTCTAATTTCTTCCACGGTTAATAATACTGATAGGGACTTAATGATTCGCAAAATCCCTTGTGAAGAAATCAAATCGACATTATTCAGTATTGATAGTAACAAGTCTTCTGGTCTTGATGGGTACAACTCTTCATTATCTAAGTCAACTTGGAGTATGGTCGACCCTGATATTTGTAATGGTGTCCTTGAATTCTTTAATTCGGGAACCTTGGACAAGTCGTGGAACTCAACATCCATTGCCCTAATCCCCAAAATCGAATCTATCTCTGCTCTCGGATACTTTAGACCTATTGCGCTATGCAATGTGGTCTACAAAATTATCTTCAAAATTCTAGCTAATAGAATTAAGGACTCCTTTCCTTACCTTATTGACCCTTCCCAATCGGCCTTCGTGACGGGAAGAAATATCTCAGATAATATTTTATTGTCCCAAGAGTTATTGAGAGGTTATCATATCAATGTTGCGGGAAAAAAGATAGCTCTTAAAATAGATATCATGAAAGCCTTTGATAATGTCCGTTGGCACCTCGTTCTTGATATTCTGGTAGCAATGCAATTTCCTAATCAAATGATCATTTGGATGATAAAATGTATCTCTTCTACGTCTTACTCCATTAATATATTCTTATGGTAACTTTAAAGGAAAAAAAAGGTCTAAGGCAAGGAGACCCCCTATCTCATTTCCTCTTTGTCCTCATCATGCAAGTCCTTTCTGGTTTACTCAAAGAGAAAAGCCAGGATAAAAACTTCAAATTTCACTGGAAGTGCCAAAAGCTTAAGATCATCAATCTCTGCTTCGCAGATGACCTGATGATCTTCTGCCATGGGGACACAAACTCTCTTAATCTTATAAAAGAGGCTCTTGATGAATTTCACAAGATATCTGGACTTAAAGTCAACCCCTCAAAAAGTCATATTTTCCTATCTGGTATTGAGGATTCTCTAAGGACTAGACTACTACCAATCCTGGGCTTCCCGGAAGGTTCTCTCCTAGTTAAATATCTGGGAGTTCCCCTTATAACGGGTAGGCTAACCCACTGTGACTGCCGACCTCTTCTTCACAAGATCACTAATCGCATAGATTCTTGGACCTCCAAGCATCTCTCTTACGCTGGGAGGCTTCAGTTGATTAAGTCTGTCTTATTTGCTGGTCAGGTATACTGGTCCTCTATTTTTATTCTTCCCTCTAGAATCATTAAAGAGCTCAACCAATACCTTAGTCGTTTTCTCTGGTCGGGAACGACCACAAAACTTCATGGGGCTAAAGTTGCTTGGACCTCTGTAACCTCTCCCATCAAAGAGGGTGGCCTTGGGATTTTAAATCTAAAGATTTGGAATCAGGCGGCTGTCCTTAAGCATCTTTGGTCAATTGTTAGTAACAAAAATCACTCCATTTGGTGTGAGTGGATTAAAACGGAAAAGATAAAAAACAATAATTTATGGATCATCCATCTTGGAACCAATCCATCGTAGATATGGAGGAAAATTCTTCGTCTGCGCCCTTTGGCAAGTAATTTGTACAAGGTGGCTAATTGGTAACGGTAAAAGTACTTCCTTCTGGTATGACCCATGGCTTCTATTTAAGCCTCTGGCTTCTCATTATGGAGAGAGCATCATCAGTGACTCTCGTCTGGGATCTAATCTCAAGGTCTCGGACATCATCCACAACGGTAATTGGAACTGGCCTGTTGATATTCGACCGGCGAGAGCCCGAAGTCGACTGCATCTATTAGAAATTAATAACCTTATCCTCTCTTTTCCTCCTTCTAGCATCGTCTCCATCAATGTTCCTTTCTGGACTGCAAAAGCAGGAAACAACGCATTTTCTGTCAAGGACACGTACAACGCTATTCGATTGCCCAACCCCGATGTGGGGTGGGCTGGGTTAGTATGGAGTAAATATAACATTCCTCGCCACTCCTTTATTCTTTGGCTTGCTATCTTAGGCAAGCTTGCTACCAGGGATAAACTTCTCGGCTGGGGTCTAAACACCCCATCTGAATGTGTCCTCTGCAATTCTGATTCTGAATCTATCTCTCATATTCTCTATGATTGTAGCTTCACTCAGAATATTTGGTCATCTGCCTGTACTAAACTGGGTTTCCCTTTTTCACCTTCGTGCTGGCAATCTTGGATTATCGAGGCGTCAGAATGGTCTAACTCTCGTGACCACTTTCTCTGGCATACTTGCTTTGGCGCGGTCACTTACCACATCTTGAAGAGCGAAATGCAAGAATTTTTGGTTCCGCTCCAGCCCTGGTTTCCTTAACATTCCAGCGTATCGTAGAAGATCTACGATACCGATTCCAGGGCACCAAGATAGCTGGCTATAGGAACTATATAAATGCTTCTTCTTACTCCCCTCTCTTATTTGCAGTATTTCTCGTTCCATGTCTACCAGAGGTCCCCAAGACGATCTGATCAAGTAGGAAGGCCAAGATTCGATTATGCCGAGTCATCTGCCACAGTTATTATCAATCCCTATGTTTTTATGTTGTATTTCTTAAACAAGTGCACCTTTGATCATAGACTCAAATCGGTTTATTTTAGTTGTTTATGTCTCCTCGGGGTATGCCCCAGGTCTCTTGTATGAACTATTTTACATTTATTTAAAGTTTATTTTCACAAAAAAAAATCTATGTCATTGTTCATGAACTTTTTACCAAAATATATAATCTTTAAGAGATATTGCGTCTTTATAAAATTCAAGTATGTCTCTTAAATAAAAAAAGACCAGAATTTTCTAGATAATTTCGTCATCATTAATTTCTTTCATCATATGAAAGGAAATATTTTGAGAGTCTATATCATCAGATCCTATAAATTTGGATAAATATCTATTTGACTTCTACCATGCTCACATGATTGTTTTACAACCAAATGAATTTTTTGAAGTCTTCCTTTATTTGTGTTGACGATTTGAGCCTTATTATAACCATATAATTTTGACTAAAAGAAATTTATTTTTATATATTCAATAAAAATGTTAGAATCTAAGTTTAACAGCATATAAACATTGTTATTTATTTTGTATCTAACAAAGTCACATATCATAGATCTTGTGTGTCCCTTTAATTTTCTCAGATTTTTGTTCTTACAAAATGAAAAACACTTTGAAGTAAGCTACATTGAGATTTTTTTCACTCTATAATTTATATAAGATATTTTTTGTTTTCTTTAAAGTAACACGATTAATAATATAACACAACCTAAAAATAACTTCGCTATACAAGTTTATATCAAATTTATAATTAACTAGTAAGACATTGCATATTTTGGTTATGTTTTTATTCTTACACTCATACAATCTATTTTGTTGTGGTGTAAATAAAGTAGAGTGTTGATAGATTATTCTGTAGTTTTAGCTCATTTGATAAAATATTATTCTTTCTATATCACTATGTAGATATCCAATCCTATTGTATACCTGGTTTTTGGCTTCTGTTTTAAAAATGTTAAACGTAGTCACATCTTTATGTTTAAGCAAATATAAATAGGTGTCCGACATAATTTTTTGTAAATCAATGTATATTAAGTGTACAATCATATAAATAGTTCAATATTTTTGTAAAGTTTTATATCATTTATATTAATATTATTTTAATCGTACTATAATTTATATGAGTAAGTCTATTATGTCATTAAATAATCACTTTAAATATGAGTAAATGAATTTAGTAGTTTTATTAATAGAAGCATCAATAGTAAATGACTTTATCATTCTATCATAAAATAACATTTAACAATAGAGCTATATAGTAATTAAACTAGATGAGTTTTTTGAACTCGTACACATAACATATACCAAGATTACACAATAAGATTCTTGTTCATATCTAAAAGATACTCAATATACATAAGAATTATCATTTTACCGTTTGTAAATACTAACTCGATGTTGCCACATATTTTTTATTTTTAATTTATTGTTGTTGTCCATTTGTATGTGTTGCTATTTTTAATTAAATTTATATCATGAGCACGACGCACATATACACATCTATCATACCAACACTTTTAATTAAATTTATATCATGAGCACGACGCACATATACACATCTATCATACCAACACTTATAGTTTTGTTATGGGAAATGACACACTAAGTACCTTTTAACCAAACCTATTACAACCTAGTACCCAAAAATGGGTTAATGCTCACTTAATACCCATCTCATTAAACATATCCACTTCTAATACCTTTTCTTTTTTTAATACCAAGATTACCCTCAACCTAGTATATAAGGTTGATTTGTGAAAAATTAGGGTTTTTGTTACAGCCCCCATTCTATTTTTGAATTTTGAAATTCAAAACAGCCTCCACTCTTACTCTTCTCTCTCTCCTCTTCTTCTCTCTTTCTCCTCTTCTTCTCTCTCTCCACCGGCGAACCATACAACCACCGTCGAACTAGTCTTAATCATCGGCGATCCATATAATCGCCTTTTCAGATTGTTCCGATCACCGGCGAGTTTCAGAATTCCGGTTTGACGTCGTCAGCTTCATCCAGAGTCTCCTAGCTCCGATTTTGCACCGTCTCAGCCGGTCGAGCTCCGATCTTGCACCGTATCTCAGCCTCCTAGACCACCGTATCTCAGCCTCATAACAACTGATTTAAGTTTCGAAATCGTAGCAAAAAACGGTACATCTTTCAGGTCAGTAACAGAGCTGAGTTTTTAGTTTCAAAATCGTTTTCCATTTTCGAAATCGATTCTAGACTCTCATATAATGTACGTTAATTGCAGGAAACTTATTACCATCTGCTTCTGCTCAGTTCAAATCATCCAAACCAGCTCCGATCACATTCCGGTGAGTAATTTCATTTTTCCACCTCTGTTTTGAACCCTGATATTTATATGGATACACATTGCGATTTGTCGCCTGCAATTGTATGTTTGATGTTGCTAGATCACTGCATAGACCCTGATAGGTTTGATGTGTTTGTAGATTAAACCTGACAGCATACACCCTGATATCTTAGTTATGGCATGTTGCTATATGTGTTGATAAATAGACCATGACTCTTATAGTTTAGGTACGTGATATTGCTATATGTTTCAAACTATTTCCTCTTGCTGCATACACCCTTATATGTTAGCTATAATAGGTTGATATATGTGTTTGAAACCAGACCAATAGTCCATATACCCTGATAGTTTAGGTATGACAGTTTGCTATTTGTGTTGAAAAATATCTTGCAACTTATATAGGTATTGTGGCTGCTTTTTGAAATAAGTTTCCATTTTCGATCTTAACAATAGATTCACTAGCGTAGCTAATGTATATTAATGGCAAGAAATCGTTTAGTTTCTGTTTCTGGTCGAATCAAAGCATCGATACCGGCTCTGATTACATTTCGGTAAGAAATTGCAGTTTTCCAGCTCTGTTTTATACATTGCGATTTTAGTGCATATCTGATTGCTAGACACTATATTATTTATCAGTTGCGATTTATGCCTTGTATACAGTGCTAGATACAGCATGAGACATTGCTAGATACAGCATGAGACATTGCTAGATACAGCATGAGACATTGCTAGATACAGCATGAGACATTGCTAGATACAGCATGAGCTTTCGAGGTATTTATGGGTAGTTTCTTTCGAGGGAGCTTCAAGCTGTGTTGGGTACTGCAAAATGGGAGGTGCAAAATGGAGATGGAAAAGGGAGTAACTGAAGAAGTGCCGTTTTCATTCCTTTCGTTACCATAGTTCATGTACCTTCTTTAAGTTATTGCATTGTATATATAAACTGACTCACTGTTTCAATCCAATTAAGCTGTTGTGATTCAATTCAACATTTTGATTATGTCATAGCCAGTCCCGTTGTGGTCGATGTTTCAAATTGGGGCATAATAGGAGGTCATGTGATGCTCCGTTCTAAACATTATTTACCGACTTTTTTGTAACATTTTACATCTCAAAGATAAGCACTCCTTATCTTTCGACTTATGTTTTGTACACTTTTAACATTTACATGTTCCATGTCTGTTTCTTTCTGACTATGATATCTATTCACGTATACATTGCTATCTATGCTTTTATACTCTGATACTTTGCTTACATTTGTTCAAGAGGTTTATCACATCTTTCATGCCTGATTCATCTCAAAGATAAGCACTCCTTGTATTTTGACTTATGCTTCTTACACTTTTAACATTGACACGTTTCATGTCTGTTTGTTTCAGACTCTGATATATATTCATGTGTACATTGCTATCTATGCTGCTACAATCTGATAGCCACGCTATACAAATTTGATAGATTATGTATTTTATATCTAACAGATAAATTAAAGTATGTTTTCTGTTTCGTTGTAGATCCATCTGATACTTTACTTACATTTGTTAAGACTCTGATATGTATTCATTTATACATTGCTATCTATGCTGTTATACTCTGATATCCACTTTATTCAACCTTTCTATCTATGCTTACATCTTATACATTAGGTCTACATACACTGTTCTTTTAAATTTACCATAACTCTGATATCTTAGTTTTCCAACATTGCTATTCTTTTAAATAACTGCAAGTAAAACTGCTTCCTTCAACTGCACAGGGTTTGTGTTTCGTTACAGTCCAAAAAAGCATAAACAAACGTTAAACACAACAAAATATAAACCAACAGTTCCATGATACTACATCGACATGTTCAACCCTAATCAGAATCATCTCCATCAGATTCCTCCGCCTCTTCTTCCTCTTCTTCTTCTTCCTCTTCCTCCGCCTCTTCTCCACCAGGTTCAAACCCATGGCGTCGGACTGTAAACTATACACAAAAACTGATAGATAATGCAACCAATATTGCTAGATATGGACCAACCCTACGTAAACTCACAATGCTTACAACAGCAGCCACATACCTACGATACACGACGTTACAGCATTCTAATCGACACAACACCATTCTAACCAACACAACTATAACCTAAATATGTTATGAAAACCTGCACTTAATAGAAAGGAGAAAAATAAAAAAAGAACCTGTATGCCTAACCTGCAAGCTTCACAGTGAATAGTATGTTACAGGTTACACAAAAACCATACTGTATGTTACAGGTTACACAAAAAGACTAGGTTCAGACAAAAACCAGATCTTTTATGCGGGTTAAGGATTCAAGTAAAGCTAGAACAGAGACATGATTCGATCTGCAAATCCCTTCTGGGGTTTACAGAAAGGAAACAATACCCAATATCAAGCACAGAGAGTAGGGAAGACGGCGACAAAAAACGTACATGTTCGATGGAGATGGAGGCGGACGATGGTGATGTCGATGCAGTTACGGTGGCCGGAACGTTCCGTATCGTTGACGGGAAGAAGAAGACCCATAACTAACCTTACAGACTTTGACGGAGGCTGACGACGCTACGTTTGGCTGAATTCTGGCAATCGGCGTCGGTATCTGTTGCTGGCGTTTGAAATTACAGTCGGTACGGTGGTGAAGATTTTCAGAAGGTTCGACGTCGGTATCGGTGGTCGGGGTTTGCAATGACAGTCGTTTCTTTCGTGAAGAAGAAGAAAAGGTTCGACGTCGGTCTCGGTGGCCGGCGATTGATACGGCAGTCGGTTCGGTGGCAGTCGGTTAGGTGGCCGGCGATTGATACGGCAGTGGGTTGGAAGGTTCGCCGTCGTCTCCTGTTAAAGCTGATTCGCTTTTTGGTTTTCTCTCTCCTCAAATTTAGAAAGTTGAAATTGGGGGAATTGGAACCAAAAAGTCAGATTAGAAGGTATAAAATTGTGGGTTTCAACAAAAACAACCCCTTTTATACCCTAGAGGGTATAATTGTCCATATTTTGGCTCTAGGTAGTTTATGAAACTAGTCCAAAAACGGGTACCATGTTGGTATTTGATAGTTGAGAATGTATTTATGGGTACTTTTCTCTTTTGTTATATATAATATTGATCTCATTAATCATTGCTATAATTTTCTCTTTTACGATGTTTAAATACTCATTATTCCTACAAATATTGAAATATTTTGTAAAATAAAGTAGTTATACATAAATATAGTAATTATCTACACTCTTTTTAAAACTTGATTATTTTTACTTTTGAATATCTTTTTTGAGAATATTGTTTTTTTCTTGAGCCCAACATCATTGATGGTGGCGAAGCGGAAATAGAAGAAACAAACAACGATAAAACCCTAACCATGTGTTAGAGAAATAAGGAGACTCAGAGAAATAATTTCCAAAATTTAATTAATTAAAGTCTGACGGAAAAATAGGGTATAAGATCCTTTATATATGAGACATCCAAAACCTTAATAAAATATTCTAAAAAATACAATAAAGATATTAAAAATAAAAATCAAATATAATCTAAATGCAATCAGATTTGATTCACTAATTAAAATATTGATTTTAGAATAAAATAAAATATCAAAAACAGTAAAATAGGATTTTCGGACCCTAAACAATAGAATTTGAAGTCTGAAATTTGTCTCAATAGTCACATTTTTTACAATTGTTGGGCTCGCCGAGACGTTCAATTTGAGTACCAATTTTTCCTAGTTCTGATACCCGAGCGAGAAAACCAGTATGTCCGCATTCTTCGCTACATCATCATTTCCCGATTGGGAAGAATTCGACCTCAAATTCAAAACGTTGAAACATTGAAAAAACTGAAAAAACATTGACATTTTCACCTCCGATTGCAACTAGTACCGGTATAAGTGTGTGAGAGGTGATAGTCTGAATGTATCGCTCTTGTCAAGAAGTGGTTTCCCAGCTTTGTCCCTTTTTACCATGTCCTCGACATTACTGTGATCAGCAATAACATGATATATTCCACCCACTTGTAATATTTCAGCTTTATTAACCCATTTACTAAGCACAATAGCACCCTTGCACGTATAAAAAATTGTTGTCTTTCTAGTTCCAGACTGTGCTTGTTGTATCACATCAAGACCCTTGCAGAAAGGAACAATTCCTCTTTGTTGAATAATAGATGGCTTCTTAAGTTTTTTAGAGTATATTTATGCCAGCAGATTCAAAACACTACAATCTTCTACTTTTAACTTTTTATTTTTTTATTTCCCCAACCATCACCTAAAACTCCTCTGGGTTGTTTTAGAAAACCTAATCTTTTATTCATTAAAACACTATTATTTTCTTCTATCAATCTATTCATAATCTCAAACAATAAGATACCATCTTGATTTTTTCCAACAAGATAACATGTATCCACAGAAAACCGAATCAAAGGTCTGATTTTAGGATAACATAAAATACCTGGAAAATGCATCTCCACAATAAAAGCTGCTACTTAGCAGTCTTTCTTCAATAGAACTTCTGAAGCGATGAAGTCTGGTGTATTGAAGCCCGAGAAAATATCTTGATCTACAAGTTTCTTCTCAATATTAATTAAATCTTCATCATCCCAGTCATCATCATACTCATCGTAGACTATTTTTTCAAATACCATCCCAGATACATCTTCAAAAATATTTTCATCATAGACTGGCTTGTCTAACACGGGCACAAATATAGCTTGAGTGTCAAAACTAAGATCGGTAGCTGATGCAGTATGAGCATGAACCCCCTTAATTGGTTATGGTTTTGGAGACATTACTCTAGATGACACCAATCTAAATTTGCAACCCTCTTTCACAAAACTGTATCTATTCATTCTACCATCATAAGTAGAATTGCTCTTAAATTGTCATGGAAGTCCTAAAACTAGATGGAAAACGTCCATAGGAACTACGTCACACCATGCTGTATCTTTGTAATTACCAACATAAAATTCAATTTGACAGCGTTTAGAAACTGTTACCTCGGTGTAGTGTATCAATCCTGACAGTATGTATGAGTATGGAAGAACTTCAGTCTTCAACACTAGTTTCTGAACATCTTCCTCTGAAATAAGATTCTCATAACTATCTGAATCAATTACAAACTTACAAATTCTTCCTCCAATTGTGCAGGTAGACTAGAAAATTTCGTTCTATATTCTAGCCCTCAAATCAAGAGGTACCCGGAACACGATTCTTGTATCTGCGTAACATGAATTGCTGGCTCTGATACCAATATGATGGCAACATCAATTGGCGTTTATACAATTTCTAACTTTGTTATCTTCTTTAATTTTATCTTGAACATGTGATTCCTCCATGATACTCATATGTTTATGGATTTTTTATCTAGTATACACATCAAATTTATAAAGAGTCATCTCCTAGTAACGTTTCCAAAAATATTTCAAAATTAATATTGCAATTTAAAAAATCTCCAACAGTTTTATTATCACAAATACAAACTTATTCTCCATGATTTGAAGTCCAAGGATTTGTATGAGAATTAATTTTCAATCTATGAATGTTTAATAAAAGCATTGAGAAATTATAAAAAATGGTACTTTTTTTTGTAATTGTTTGTTTTTCATATTAAGAGCATTCTAAATCTTGAGCATTGATATTTCTTTGGTGTAGATATCATATAGACATTCGAAACAGTGTTGAAAGTATACATTTGACATAAAATGACATTTTTTTGTTTTTTTCTTACTTTCTTTTTCTAGTTCCAGAGAGTTCTCGAAGTTGGCCCATGAATTTCGTCACATCAATATTATATATGTTATACACCTTAACCAACTTGTAAAATTCATGTCATCTTCATAAACCAAAAAATCAGAACATATTGTATCACTTCGATTTATGATTTTTTTTTAATGTTAGAAAATAAGAACACGATAAATAAAACTCACATAACGATATAAATTTTGTTTGAGAATATCTTATTTATTTAACTTGAGTTGAGATGCTAATAAAAGTATAGTTTCATAAAAGAATTAGTTTCGTTGTTTATTGGTTAGGTTTCTAGGGATATGAGACCTAATAAGACTTATAAATTTTACTACAAACAAATAAAAATTAAAGTTTTATTCAATAAACTTAATAAATATGGAACATAAATTTACAATAATGTCGAAGACTTTATAAGGATAATATCTGGATGAATTATTCTAAGCATTTTTTTGATAATTTAGAAGACTTTATAAGAACATTATTTTGCTTAGTTATTCTTTAAGAAATCTAGGTTATTTAAAACTTTAAGATGACCAATTTTTTTCTTCAATTTTTTGAAACAATACTTTAAAATTAAAAGAGAACATAAGTGGGACACATTTATTTGCGGTCGATATAATGAGCATTATTCACAGTAACAAAAAAAACTTAAACCTTCATAAACGCTATTCAAGTTATGTTATCATGATAACCAACCAAGTCGTCATAGCAAATGACCAAGTCGTAATGAAAACATGCCACAAATTTAGGCAGTAAGTCACACCCTCACCTCATCATGACAAAAATTACTTATTCTGATGATGATTTATAAGTTTAAATATTTTCTTTGAATTCAGATCGATACAAAGCCTAGTATTTCTTTTGAAATCGCAAAGGCAAGTCGTATTAATTTTTATAGTAAGTGGGCTAACTTTTACGCACTTGATACACTCCATGATGTCATGCAATGATTAACGATCTCTGTTACTATAAGAATATATGACTTCCTGATGTCATGCCACGATTAACGATCTCTGTTACTATAAGAATATATGATTTCGTGATGTCATGCCACGATTAATGATCTCTGTTACTATAAGAACACGTGTTTAAGTTGTCTTATGTTTTAAGCCATATGATACATTTTACGGTCTCGTTTTGACATGTATCCACTCACATTAAATCTTCATTGATTCTTTATTGTACTTTTTAGAATATTACTTCTCATTTATTGTACTTTTTAGAATATTATTTCTCTAACCTTCGACTTTCGCGATCCAATATAGTATTTGATTAACGATCACTTCATTTAGTCAAAATTTAACATTTTATTAAACTATTATATATATATATATTATAAAATAAATATTCATCTATACATATTTAGAAGATTATAATACATTATATAAAATAATTTATAATATTTAAAATAATATTCATTTTTAGTTAAACTAAAATGAATAAAGTAATATTTAAAACCTGTATCAATAACAAATATTAAAATAATATTTATTTTTAGTTAAACTAAAATGAATAAAGTAATATTTAAAACCAATATCAAAGGTAAAGTGAGATCGTTGAGGTTTGAACTTGAGACCTATAGACATACCTCTAATTTTTCCACTACGCTAAAATCTGTTTTGTTATTTTTTATATATATTATGTTATATACGAAAAAGAGTGGGTTCATGTCTCAACCTCAACATTATAGATTATAATATTGTTTCCCTTTTGGTTGAATACACAAATGTCTTTTTTTACACAACATCCTTTTTTTAATGATTGTTACCCCATCTTAAAAAACATTACCTATAAAATTGGTTTATAGACCTCAAAACACATTTTCTACGCCGAAGGTCATTAAGTCAGTGCTACTTGCGAGTCAAGTTTATTGGTCCTCTATTTTTATCTTGGCTCCTAAAGTTCTTAAGAAACTTGCACAATATCTTCGTCGTTATCTCGGCTCCTAACATTTTGTAGATTAACCACCTCATTGTTTCACTTCTCACTATAACGGTACAATATTGGACTCCCAAAAGTGAGAATATAAATTTTACTACCAAAACAACTTACGGTATCATCCGTACTTGCACACATGACTGGACTGTGTTTGTATAGTAAAGATATAATATTCCTCATCATTCTTTTATTCTTTTGCTTGCCATCATTCTAAAAATATCCACTCGAGATAATCTTATCAACTATGACATAAACTCTCCCGTGCTTGTGTCTTTTAATATTCAATTACTAAATCTATTACTCATGTACTCTATGAATGTGTTTTCATTCACAATATCTGGGAAGCGATATGCACTAAACTCGTGGTTACCCTAAATGACAACGATTGGCCGAGCTAGCTCTAGGGGCATAAATTAACCTCTCTCGATCCTGTTATATTTCACATGATTGCTTTTATGTGATGATTTACCACGTGTGGCGGTATATAAACTCAAAAATATTTGTTTCCTCTCTAAATCTTGCCTTTGCAGTCTCGCACTGCATGCTTTCTAACCTCTACTTCATATTTCTTGATACCAAAGTTGTATTGCCAACATAACCCATTTTATTTCCTCCATGAATTTATCTTTATTTTATGTCTTTCTCTTTACATTGCTCTTATCGCGTTGAATTGCAACATATAATGATCGATTTGCTTAAATCGTATGTTTACTTTCTCTGTGTTGTATGTGATTCACTAGTAGTATTTTGTTTAATGACTGCAAGTTGCTTTAAGTTTTTTACCGGACTTTATATTCGAGTATGTTATATTTTGTGTTAAGACTCGATGCCTCTCCTCGTGCATGTCTTGTTGATTTGTATGAACCCATTTACTATTTATCTTTATTATTATTTATTATTTTAAATTAATTTTTTTTATTATCAATAAATATTAAAAATATATCTACATAAAAAATTGATTATAAATCTTAATTACATATAACTAAAAATAATATATTATAATTATTTATAATTATCAAAAATAGATAAATTTTAAAATGAATGATACAATAATCCATGACATCCAATATTTTATAAATGTTCCTGCACTAAATTCATAATTATAGATATAGTTTTTATTTTATTTTATAACAGTAATATACCTCCACAAATTGGATTAAAGTATTATTAGACTAAATTGTATTTGTAATATAAATTCAGATATAGTTATAGTAAAATTTTGAATATGATGAATGGTTTATATCTGTATAAGTTACCAAAATTGAATATAAATTATACTGGACTAATTTTTTAGAAACTAATTTTAAAAAATTAGTTTGTAGACGTAACCATTTTTTTTGTAAAACATAATAAAATTTGTGGATAAATTATTTAAATTTTTTTAATAACAAATTAAAAATTCAAATAAATAAATAAAACACTTAATAATTAAATAGCCAAACCATAAAATAATTCTTTTATATATTCAGAATTTTTTCTATCCATAAAAAAGTTATGAATAAAAATAATATATATTTTTTTCAATAAATTTATAAATATAAATTTTAATTTATAAAATTAACCTAACTAAAATAATATTTATAAACAAATTGTAAACTAATATGAGTAAATATTTAAATTGAAATGGTTGGTTTCAAATTTGAACGCCTAAATAAAAAATTGATTCACATGAAAATCACCATAGAACCGATAGAAAGTTGTCTACTTTCAACACTTTCCATTATGGACAAAGTTGAAAAATTAAATAAAATAAGATACGGTAGGTATTTGTAGTGGGGATTGATTTTGATGTCAACTGGGGAAGGGAAGATAAATACGAGTGCCCTTCATAATGTGGCGTTGTTTTTAATATAGATGGGTAAGTTACACCGATTTTGGCATAATGTGAAACGGAACGGATATAGCCTGTAGGTACCGTATGGCAATAAAATTTGTCTATTTCCTAGGGAGGTTCCATCACCTTCTTTTTCTTTTCTCGAAGAAATAAATATGGCAAAGGCAATGACTATTTGTGACTGTGGTCCATCATATTTTTTTGTCACCGGATAAGAATTCCAAACTTAGAGGAGCTATGTCATAGTTTTTGAATTGACTCAATATCTAATATCGACCTGAAAAACTTAAAATAAGGTAGCTTATTTTAAAAAATAATTTTTGTCTAAAAATAGAGGACGTTTTCCATGTTAATTTTATTGTTATTTATATAATTAATTTGATCTTTATTTTTATTTTTTATATGAGACAAATAAAGTGATCGTTATTTTTTTAATATCCTTACATAATTTTAAAAAGACATTTATTTTGAGTTAAAAAGAATATATTATTTATTTATAAAATGATTCCTTCCCTACAAGACTTAATGATAAAAAAAACTTAGAATACAAATCGATATGCTAGTTTAATATAAATAATTAAATAATATTTTGTTTTAGTATGAAAGAAGGGATTGCAAATAGAAAGTTGAAGAGATTTGATATAAAATATCAGAATTTACAATTGTAAATATATTATCAAAACCTTATTTACAAATCGTTAATTCATTTTTATTGAACTTGCACATTGATTTTTTTTTGTTGAATGTTGCACATTGATTTATCCATGCAAAAACCTTCTAGAATCAATCCACAATTAAAACCGTTTTGAAACCTACGATCAACCCAATAATTATTATAATTGAATTTAATATTTGAATTCTTTCCTAATCATAAATACATATATTCCACTATCCTAACTATATTAACAAAATCAACAGCTACGCTAACTGACCGTTTAAAGTAAATTTAACTATTATATATGATTTTTTTCTTTCCAACAGATTCGCTAAAAGACTATCTATATTTATTAGCTTAAATTACGGTAGCTATATTTGTAGTAGCAGTTACACGATAGGTAAAGTTAATTTGTTACTTCAATTGTTTTTCTCCTATAATTTTATAGATTAGCAACTAACTTAAATATACCTTATCTGTTGGAAAAAAAAGATAATATTTAAATTTACATTATCTAAATACTATCTAAATTTAGCTAAAAAATAGAGTATCTTAGGGGATGTAATCAAGAAAAAACGGTTACGAAAACAAAGACTAAAATTACTAAACATTGATTATATTTTTTGTTTTTTCACAATTTAGTTTTATTTAAACAATTATTATATTTATTAAATATCGATAACGAGTATGATTATATTTTTTATTTTTCATAATTTAATTTAATTTAGACGATAATTATATTTATTAAATATTGATAACGGGTAAATACTTCGGTGCGCTAATACTGGTTCATCATAAATTCAAATATTTGAAGTTTAAAAACTTAAGTCAAACCTATGTTAAGATACAATGCCTTAATAGTTAAATAAAAAATATTACAAATTTCTTTAGTATTTGAAAGGATATAGTTTGTAACTACAAATTCTATAAATAGTGGTACGACAACCATTAATAAGATATTCATTTATTTTATTTTCACATTTCGATGCTTTATTATACATTTATGTTTTGTTATTTTCTTATTTGTTCGCAAAGTCATTTTTGGTGTCAGATCATGTCTAGTCACGATAATGTTTCCACATTAGTTGGTGTCGTATGTGAGAATGAAGTTTTCTTTCTAATAAATCAAATCAAAATAGAAGCTCAAACTAGCCGATATCGAATTATGGAGAAAGATTCGATCCGTTTGTAGAGGAGAAATTTGAAGTAAAGCATCTTGATGAACTACTCAAAGCCCTAAGGGCTGATGCGACTTTTCATACTAAAATTGAGCGAATGACTCAACAATTAAGGAAGAAACAAACTAATAATTTTTGTTTGTTACAGGAACAGTCAATCTCTAAGGACGCTAAAGTCAAATCTGTTGTGCATATCATAGATGATGAGAAAGAGGACAATGTAAGTCCTGGAATGTTGAAAGAAACCCAAAACATGAAGCATACCTTCAAAGTGTCTCATAATGAGGGCAGGGAGAACTCGGATCAAGGGTCATTAAACCAAAACATGAAGAGACCTAAACAAAATAAGAAGTTGAACTCCTACTTTCAGGCATTACCGACAAATAATTCCACAAGTTATGAACACTAGAACGCAACCGGAATAACCGATGCATGCGTCAGGGTACCATTAGTTCCTTATATTGCAATCAATTCGAGAAAACTCAAGATGTCCTACCAGGGATTCCTCCATATCAGCAGGAAGTCTCGGCTTCTCAGTAGCGGATGCCCCATGATAACCTCAGAATGCAACCAAGTTATATGTCGAACCTTACACAAGGACAATAACAACAGCCGAACAATGTACCTCATACCCAAAGTAAGGCTCAAGGTTAATCATAGTATCCAGGATATATCCACTAGATTCCATGGTATCATCCAACTAGGCAGAGACGCAATACGAATTCTTCAGGTGAGAGGTGGAAATGATAAGGGTTCTAACATACGTACCCATTTATGAATACCTTCAATGAATACTATGAGGATAATAATTCACATCAAAATGAATATTCCCCACTAGCCTCATAGGTATTATACCGTATAATGTCACAATTGTTTGATAACCACAATATGACGATACATTATAGATATAGAGATATGAAGCATCACAATTAACAGGTAAACAATGAGATGTTGCAGTATGAAGCTGATGATGAGATAAAGTCCTGAGCCTTTTCCATGACCCTCTTAGGAAGTGAGATGTTGTGGTTCAACATTCTCCTAGAAGGATGCATAAAAAATTACAAAATGCTTCATACGATATTCATGAACTATTTTGTAATGTGGAAAAAGATCAATGGAGATAAATATTATATAAATATTGCAAGTAGAAAGCTAAAAGTAAGACTAAGAGAGTACACTAAACGTTTATGAAAACGAAGTCTCAGTTACAAGTTTGTTACGATCTGGTGGTCTTAGCCACATTCAAGAAATGAGTATGAGAAAGTTCCCTCTAGAACACAATAATAAATAAGAAAACATAGAACTTCAGAGATATACTAGCTCAAATGGAAATATATATTAAAGTGTAAACTTTCTTCCAAATGTCAATTTTTCTTGTCAAGATCTTTAGACAAGTGTCAACTTTTCTTCCAAATCCTAATAGTAGCATCATAATTTTAAATAGACTACATCATATGGTGAATATTTTAACAATATAACATAGTTTTTTGCCTCACCTAAAGTGTTAACCCAACCCCGATCATAAGAAACTTTATACATGTATCATGCAGTCTCGGATTATGCAGTCATCGCATTACTAATCAAGGAGGAATAAATGGACTCTAAATCAGTATATCATGTAAGTAAATCTTCATTACCACTTGAAACTATATATTTAAAATTAAAAAACTTATTTTAGCATTAATAGTTGCGACTAGGAAAATGAGACCATATTTTCAAGCACATACGATAATAGTTAAAATTATTAAGAAATATGTTGCAAAAGCATGAAATATCAGAAAGATTGACCTAGTGGTCAGTAGAGTTAGGGGATTATGATATCCACCTTGAGCCAAGAACAATGATCAATTCTGAGACATTGACAGATGTTTTGATAAAGTTCCAATCTGAGTGACCCGTCTCTCTAATGACAAGTCCAAAGATACTTGGAGAGTTAGAACAAATGAATAAATAAATAACCAAGACTCATGAGCAAAATTTTAGCTCATATCTCTAATAGAGGATATCCTAAAACAATCTATCAAGTTCGGAGGTCCAACATCCAGCAATGAAGCTAAGTACAAAGATCCAATCGTAGGAATGAATGCCATAGTGCTAGCCAAGATATGTATGCCATTCCACAAGATTGCAATATATGATGAAACAAATAATGTACATGCCCAAAGATTGAAGATAAATGTAATTGAAGAAAGAAAAGTCAAAACACATATTTGACCAAAGAATTACAAGGAATTGAAGAATTTATATATAATTCTGACGTGTAGTTCAAGATTTTTGAACTACGAGATAAAGGTTTCTACGAAGATCTTTCCTTCACAATAAAGAAAAAAAACCTTGGCAAGTTGGCACCAAATTGGGAGGATCCATTCATAGGCAGAGCTAAAGTATAATATATAAGATGGAGAAGAAAATAAAGTTCGACACTCCTGGAATATAAAGCACTTGAATCTTTAGCATATTCCTTAAGACTAAAATCTTGTAACTTACTATTTATGAAAAATATATTTATTAAATCATTAGGATGTACTCATTCCTCCCTCGGTAGCGCGAGAAGGTTTTAAGAAGGCATTAGAAATTAATAAAACATTTTTATGCCAAAAAAATTCTTATTTCTTATTTGCAAACAAAAATATAAGTTGAGCAACAAAGGCCAATAGATCGAAGCAGAATATTCTTTGAGAAAAACCTAAAGCTTAATAAATCAAACTGCAAGTTTCGGACGATAAAAACGTGAATAATAAATTACTCCATCACGAATACTAAGACTTCATAAATTTTACATTCAATAAGTCCCGGATGATAAAAAATCATTCTTTGTTAAAAAAAGCAAGATTTAATTACTTTAAAAAATAAAAAGGAAAAACTTAATGAAATCATGCACCATAATCATGCTTAGAAAATTCTAGAAAACTTAAGTAAATAACCTAAGTGTTTATTAATAAAGCCTCGGCATATTAAAATTGATTAATTAATATGAAAACATAGAACGTAAAGTGATTTATTAAAAACTCAAATGCTCATACAAAAAATTATAAACAAGAGTACTCATAAAAAAGTCTTAGTACAAAAAGTACAAAAAACAATTCAACATTTAAAAAAACTATAAGAAGTAAAGTTTATACATTATTCTCCGAAAGAATAAAATCTTCAGTTGAGAAATGATTAGTTGTTTCGACACTAACACATTCAACATTTTCGGTTCTGGAACCAATAGGCCGAACATTATTAGTTTCACCGATATTTTTCTCAACACCATTCGGTTCACTATCGTCTCCATACTTAACCACTTTAAGATCTTACATGTTCTTATTTTTAATCTATTCAAGGAGATCAACAATAGTTACCTTATATTTAATCAAACCCGATAAAGGACACCAATTATGATATTTATCACTCCTGTTCATGTCATTTGCAACTTTATGTTATGTCTTGCTTTTAATAACTTATTTGCCATAAGATGACAAAATATCCTCAACACTAGTAAGTGTAGCCTTAAATTCTCCCAGCTTCTCTTTACAGGTTGATATAACTTCACGTTGTATATAAACCACACTCTTTAAGAATTTTCTGGATTGGAAACTAGCTGAGAAACTCTAATTGGTGTGTTATAATGCACTTTCCAAGTGATACAACGTAAAATAGTTATTTTTCAATTCTTCAGCATGAGACTGAAATTCAAGGTCAACAACTTTTTCCTCTATCGACCAACTTCAAGGTCAAATTTTAGTTGTTTTTTCTTTCAGCATTCGATTAAATGGTATGGCTCACAATAGACTCGCCTCCTGCAGGTTCAGTAACATCATCACATAGGGCCCGAATGTCAAAAATTTAAGTTGTAAGAGATATTTTTGCTTGATGAAACATAATTAAACCATGAACGATAACCTCAAATATAAGATGCAACAAACATGGTATATACTAAGTTTCTATGCTATAACATAAACTTGGGAGTCAAATACAAAGTAATAAATAAACTTATATTATCTTACCTCAAATCCTAAATTCAAGTGCCTCTAAGTCAGATCCACGAGAGAGAGTTAGATTGGAGGTGCCTTCTGACTGACTAGTATAGCGAACCGAGTTAGAATCCTAGGAATTTGGTCTAACAACAAAACAGATGATAAAGTACTAGTTTGGCTAAAGTAGTACCCAAGATAGACAAACTACCATTTTGATTCAAAGTCAGAATATCCACAACATTGGTAATAATGACATAATGTATTGATGGACCATCCTCGGTAACCCTTGAAGGATCATCATCAATGATGATATGTGAGTTTGGTATGACTGAAGAGTCAACACGACTTTCGGTGGTTATAATTATATACTCTTCTACATTGACATTTTGTTTAATTACTTCGACATTTGAAGTACTCTTCATCTCGGTGGGTTCATTTACCAAAAATTAACTTCTATGGAAAACTCAACAGTGGTTACATAATCAACATGGAAAACCAGATCAGTAAATGAAGATCTTACGTGAGAATCATATTTTCTTTGATCAGTAAATGAAGATCTTACATGAGAATCATATTCTCTTTTATTCTGATGAAAATATAAGAGTTCATCATGTTCTCATTTATTGGCTTCCTTAGCTTCAACAATTGTATTTTGTATCATATATTTAAAACTAGGCTTTGGCGTAGACCGAAGAAGGGATTCCACATTTTCTCCTAACCAGAGGATTTCTTTGGTAAAGAGGCATCAGATACAACAATTATTTTAGACAATATTGGAGAAAAGCCCCATGGCTAAAATATTTGGACCACATAAAGCTACATACTTAGAGAAAACATGTTCCATAAGGGAAAAAGTAGAACATATATTTCTCATAAAGGCTTTGAATTATACAGTTAATGTAGATTAGAAGAAGGATGATAAGCTGAAGATGTACTATATTGTTCAACTATGAAAGCCAAGGGTACACAATTTTCAGTCTTAGTACTTAATTTATTCTCAATCGTAATAAAAACATTAGCAGAATAATTAGCTTGAGCCGTCGAAGTATTTCACCTCTTAAGGATCACATTATCCTCCTCGTATTTGAAAATAGTAGGACAAAGTCCTTATTTGTTTATAATACGAAGATGTAACTTACGAGAGCTTTTCCAGCATCAAAGGCTCTAGTTTTGGGCTTTAAGGTAACATATGAAATTTTCTCCATACCTCGGTCTCGAACTCTTTCTTCGGAAGATAAGACATATCCACAACACCTACTCTAACAACAATGCTTGAGAATAATTCGATGATAAAATATTACTCAGAAACCATGATGGAGGAATAAGAATAAAAAACATTCACAATTTATTCCAACAAGATGGTGTTTTTTAGCAAATACGTTCTTTCCTTTGGCCATCATCGTACATATATACAAGAGAGGATGAAAAAGATAAAATTACATATAAAAATTAAATAAATTAAAGACCAATTTATGGAAGAATAAAAGCTAAGAAGGCATAAAATTCAGCCAATAAGAAGAATGGCTCTCCCATATTCGGTCTCCCAATTACCAGAGATAAAAAATAAAATTATCTTTCCATAATTTATTCAAAGGGGAAAAATTAGTGACGATCTTGGCAAATGGTTCCATCACAAAATAAAAGAACATATTAGTCTTTCGGCTAGTAACCTTTAAAGGAGTAAGAAACTCATATACCGAGAAATGAATATAATGACTTCTTAATAAAATTATAGGCGAAAGAAGCAAACTACTGCTGTGAAAGATCTCACTAATTTGAAAATATCTGAGAAGATCTTGAAAAAAAGAAAATCAAAGCTCGTGATCGAAAGTGTATTTGAAGAAAACAACTTCACCATCACGAATGTCAAAGCAAATTTCTCCAATTATTGGAAACCTAAGATGGACATCATGAGAAATCAACCAGTTGAAGAATATTTTTATACACTACTCTTAGATCAAATACATATATAAATATTTTATAAGGATCAAGCGTATGTATTTGCTTCAAACTTCCATCTTTTACCTTTGGTTCAAATTAAATACCATCAAAATGACCTATGTTATTACCTCTCACCTTCGACAGACTCATACTTTTAAGATTAAAAGGAATGTGAGGAATTAATTGCATCAGAATTATAATCATTCTTTTTTTCTCTGAATCAATTGATAATTCAGTTGCAGGACCTGACGAATTTCTTCATCACTAGAAGAACCAACTCCAAATGAGCCAATGTTTTGATTATTCTTGACTATCATATCACTCACGGTCTTCCCTTTTTCTACCAATGCATAATATAAAATTAAAGTTTGTTGTAATAGAAATAACAAATCAAAAACTCATCAAATAAATTCAAGAAATTTGGAGGTTGGAGAAAGAAGAAGAAGCAATCACCGAGTAAAAAAATAAAGAAAATAAAACAAAGGAATACATAGTTAGTACAAACATAAGTTTTTAATATTTTGGTGTAAACAAGCAATAAATCCAAATACCAACTCATTTTTTCCCATAAGTATCAATTGTCATATAACTTCGGCCGAACATATAGAGTAACCTCGGCTAACTACAAAGTCGAATAAACTTCCGTTTACCTAATAAACCCTTACCTAAGTCTTCGCCTAGGACTAAATGTGCTGCTTAAACAATTTCAAACTGAAATCAAAGACAAAAATAAATAAAGATCATTGGCAATAAAAAAATACAAGAAAAATATTTAATTGTTTTATTCCTATCATCATCCTTCACCAAGGGCAAGAGGGCCACTGGAATATCGTCTTTATAAGTTTGGTTGAAGCATATATCCAATTATCAAAAAAAGTTAAAGTAATACCAACACTTCAGATGGCATAATAGTTCTTACTACATCCTTCACCAATGAAAAAAAGACTTGAAGCATTCTTAAGGCTATTAATAAGAAAAAGTAAGTTGGAAAATAAAAGACTATGTAATAACCTAACAATCTATTGATCGTTAGTTGTAGTCTTTCCCTTCGGCAAAATAATTTTTTATCCTAAGTGAAGGTTTTGACCGATGAAGGTTTATAATGAAGCAAAGTTTAGTATGAACCTAATTGGAGATGTCTCCAATGACAGTTTGGCTAAGGCAAGTTAGAATAAATAGGCCTTAAGACTCTTAAGAGTTTAGTCGAAAATGGCTCACATAAATGTTTCAAAATGTAAAATATAAAATGTAAATAGTTTTACTTGTGAAAATAAAGCTTCGAAATATAGCAGAACCAAGATATATCTTGGTTCAACAATCAAGATATTATTCGGCAGAGGTAGCGAATGCTTCAACCAAAGTTAAATACTTCGAAAAATTTAAAACTAGTCATCCATTGTTACTCGCGCAAGGACTATGAATGCTACTAACAATAGTATAAATAATATGTTCAGTCTACATTGACCCATTAATAATTCAAGTACTTGAAATCACGAAGAGTTCTTTAAAGGTATGCTAAGATGAAATATCTAAGTAGTTCGGGAAAAAATATAAAATCTTCAAAATATTTATTGATGAGTTGTTATTTTGCCTTAGTAAATTGTCAAGAGAGAATTCTAGAGAGAGAAAGAACTAGAGAGTTTTTAGAGAGAGAAAACACAAGTACAAATGAGTTTCAAATAAAAGTGTTCAACCCCTTTATTAGAGTAGTCTTACCCTTTATATAGAGGAGCTAAGACTTAGTCTCAAACTAAAATCTGTTACAAAAGTGGGCTAATTGCTGTTTAGTCCTCACCAATTATACATAGTCACAAATATTCTCTAAAACTTACATTAGTTACAAATTAAGGACAAAAGTTACATAACTTACAATGAAATCCTTAAATTTACATTATTTACAATTTAGTCCTCAAAATCTTATTTCCATATCAGAAGCCCCCAAGTTCTCATGTCAGTGAATGAATGAGAACTAAAAAGTCTTCGAATCTAATTGTCTTCGAATCTTAAATCTTCGAAAACTCCCATATGCTATATAACCTGTGATAAACTTAAAACAATCATTCGAAGCTGGTGAGGTTAATTATCGTCTGGGGGTAAATTTTTAATTTGTTTGGAGTTTTGTGAAAGTATATGGGTGTTTAATATTTAGAGTAGAGAGTAGAGGGAGAATTAAGCAGCATGGTTGTACTTAATTTTCATTACCCACATTTAATGCAGGTGGTTGGGTATTTATACCCTTACATTTGGGCTTTATGGGTTTTCGGGTCATGTTAAATGGACCCGGGTCATGGTTAAAGACCCATGAGCTCTTAGTAGGGGAGTAAGTAGCTTAGTCAAGAAGTGTTTAGGTTTTTTAGTACTTTTGTCATTGTTCGAACAGTCCAATAGGCTAAGTGTTCGAAGTGGTCTGTCCGGTCCGGAGGCCTTGGACCGATCTGTCCCTGTCCGGGGAGCAAGCAGAATTCGGACTCATCAGGAGCCCTTTTTTTAGGTGTTTGTTCAAATACTTTTGTCAAAAACCTTGAAAAACAGTCCGACGTCAGGGGTAGTTTTAATCCGGACAGGTCTGTTTGCCTTATGGCTTTATCCGGACTGATAAAGCTTCATGAATCCAAACGGTTTTTTGCCAGAGTTCATGGGACACATGTCGCTTTCTGATTGGTTGCTTCAGCCGTTTTTTCACCTTGAATTTCGAACCCACCTTCTTCGAAAAGCAACCTCTTTATTAAAGTTGGTGACATCAGCGCCGTCTTTAATCATTACCAATCTTTTCGAATTCTCCTAGGAATCAAACTCTTTTTTCAGATTTACTATAAATTAAAACACTTTCTACTGTTTTACCATCTCTCTTATATTTACTCTGCAACTTCTTAAAGCTTTCTCTCTCTAAAGCAAAAATTTACCCAGATAGTTTATGTTTACAGCGAGGAACGCTCTAATCAAAGGTGGGTGGCTCAACCTCTCTGAACTAGAAAAGGCACAAAAGGTCGAAAGGGAAAGACGCATTGCAGCTGGATTACCAGTTTCACCCGTCGACAAGCCAGTGACTTCAGCCACAGAATCAGATCAAGGTTCTTCTTCCTCAAAAGGCATCAAGCCGAAAAAGTTATTTCACACTAATCTCTCCCCCATTATCTCTGGTTCTTCGGTTCAAGAATCGGAACCTGTTGTTGAGCCAGGGGTAACCGTTACCAGTTTCAAAAAACCCTCCCCCTTCTTAGCCATGGGGTCCGACACTGAACATTACCCTCAAAAACTAGTTGACCGGAGAAAAGGCAGGTTAGTTAAGGGCCAAGCTTCCAAGGGCCCCTC
Organism: Limnanthes douglasii subsp. nivea; assembly: GCA_036936605.1. Classification (NCBI taxonomy): domain Eukaryota; kingdom Viridiplantae; phylum Streptophyta; class Magnoliopsida; order Brassicales; family Limnanthaceae; genus Limnanthes; species Limnanthes douglasii. Next base: position 179,539,473 of record JAUPFV010000005.1, on the reverse strand, counting down.
AAAATCGGGTGCCAAAGACAGTGGTACAGGGTCAGAAGTGCCCATTAAAGTTCCCAAGGACAGGCTGCCCGGTCCGGAGGGCATCAGCTCAAGTCCCCGGAGGGACACATCTGCATCAGAGCCCCAACCGGAGGCCAGGAACCAAGAAGATACTGGAACTCAGCAGTCCGGAAGCCAAGCTGAGCCAATTCTGAACCTTCCCCTTACCACAGCTGCTGAAAACCCCTCAATAATCATGGAGGAAGTAATGGAGGACTCCATCGAAGAGGCTCCATTCGAGTCTAAGCCCTCCGGACAGACTAGTAGTGCCATTGCTGCCAAAAAAGACAAAGGCAAAGAAAAGTTGTGCTTGAGGCATCCGGATCTGCCGGAAAGTCTCGAAGGAAGGGTGGGGCCTTGTTTTCACAAGGTTAGTATCAAGTACCTCCTCGCCATGCAAAATATTAATTACGCATTCATCCACACAGCTGAATTGGGCTGGATGCGTATGAAGTGGGGTATACCGGAGAACGTGAAGATCAGGATCCCTATACACCCGGAGACTCCCATGGACTGCAAATTAAGCGAAATTGTCATCTTCACAGAGCTGTTCAATTGGGGACTTAGATTCCCTCTGGACCCAGAAATTGTCAGATACTTCCATCTGATAAAGCTCTGTTGTACACCCTCATGGCTAGCATTATAGCTTCAAGGCTCTCCGGGATCCCTCTACCAATGGAGGAGTTCGCTGTTGTGGCCAGTCTCTACAGAAACCATCACATCCTCTTCTACCATTTCAACATAGGGGATAATTTCAAAGTTGTGGATGACTTGCTAGAGTCGGAGATGAATTGGAAGACCCAGTTTCTGTTCGTAAGTGGTGCATGGGAGAATGGGCAGAAAATTAAGTCTGGTGTCAACCCGAGTTTTCTCACAAGCAAGTGGATGAGTGACCGTAAGTCTCATGCTTTACACTTTTTTTTTTAAAGTTAGTTTAAATTAATTTGTTTTATTTTTGCCTTAGTAGAACTGCCCAAGGACTTCAGCGACCACCTGAAAACCGGGCAGGCTACTTGCACCAAGATCAATGCTTGGGCTGCTGAGAGGTAGGGGAACCGGTTCCATGCTGCTTTTACTGGAGGCAACTTGGCAAGGTCTCACTTGTGGAACACCACAGGTCGGAGAGATTTAACTTGGGAGGAGCTCACCACTCAGCCTCCTCCGGATGTTGTGCTTAAAAGGACGCATGAACCAGATGGGACACTCTACCTGCTAGGCCGGGCCAAATCCCCGAGCAAGATGAAAGGAAAAAAGAAGGGCAAGAAAGTGGTTGGTGAAGCTAACCTTGGAGAGGTGGAGGAGGATGCTCCAATACATCCGGAGGGGCCAGTCCCCAGTCAAATTGATGCTGCTCTCTTGGAAGTAGTGGAGCAATAGACCGAAAGGCAAGAAATGCACTCCCCAAACCCTCCAAGGGCTTCCAAAAGAGATCGTAAACGGGGAGGTGAGAGCAAAGACAGGGAGGCCAAAAAGAAAAAGACCTCTAAGGGTGACGAGCTTTCTCTCCGGACTTCAGAGCCTCCTCCCCAAGTTGACCCCTCTGACCCAACCCAAGCAGAAGAGATACCTGGCGACTTCCAAACCGATGAGGTTGAAGGGGGAGATCTTAGCATTGAAGGTGTGGACATCACTGGTCTTGGTGGGCTTGGTGAGTACTTCATGAATCTTCCCAGAGATGATTTCGCTGGACCTTATCTCCCTCTGAGCACTTCAAACTCAGTCACTTTTAATGGTAAGACCTTTACTATTTCAAGTGATAAGGATACTATAGCTTACTCTTTGTTAAGCAATGTTCAACCGGTGCTTGCGTTGGAGAAGCAAGTTCGAAATCAGGCAGACATTATCAAAGACCTCAAGTCTAGCAAAGAGAGGTTGTCCGACGATCTTCTTACTGCCACTTCGAATGCTGCCACTCTAAAGGAAGAAAACGAAGAGCTGAAGAGAAACCAGGAGGTGAGTACCACAAAAGTCACCACACTGGAGAACACTATCATAGAGCTCCGGGAGAAGCTGTCCGGATTGGAGAAAGATCTTGCCACTTCAAGAGGAGAGACCAAGGCCAAGGACCAAATCATCACCAACTTAACCAGTGACAAGATTTCTCTTGAGAATTCAGTGTCCAAGGCTGCCGAGGAGAAAGCTACTTTGCTAAGGGAGCAGGAGGCCAAAATCCAAGCCAAGATTGACGCTTATGCCAACAACGTGATCGACACCCAGGAGGAAATGTATGCCAAGGTGAGGTCTGACATGGTTCTACTCTTCCATGAGAAGTTTCCGAAGAGGAACCTAGGGGATTTATGGCTTCATGTTGAGTCTGACGACTTCTCATATCATATAATGGCCGAAGGAGACATGTATGGTTGCTCCAGTGCTTCCTCATCGGATGACGAATAACACACTGGGGAGAGCCCAAACAAAGAGAAGAGTGATCCCAAAGGGAAGAAAAAGACAGACGAATGTGACCCATCTTCAAATGATCAACCTTAACTTATGATTTACTTTTTACTTGTTTACCCAAACTAAAGTCCTTGGAAGGCCAAGACGCTCTCTTTTGTAATTGTGTCCGGTATCTGACCGGATAGGTCTTTTGTTCTGTTTTGACAATTTAAAAGTCCTTGGAAGGCCAAGGCACTTAAGTTATTTTAATGAATATCTTTGTTTTGCACCATTCTCACATTCTTTCATAGTCTGTTCCAATTTTGATAGCTAGAGTTTAAATAGCCCTTAGTTATTTCATAGCGAGAGTGTTTAAATTCTCCGATGACGAATGTTTAAGTGGTCATCACTCTTTTATTTCAATCCGGATGGTGTGACAAAGACAAAACTAAAATATTTAAGAAATTTTTAAGAAGGCATCAAATTTTATTTAAAAAGCCGGACACCTCGTTAAAACCTCCCCTTGCCACCATGGAGGAAAGAGTATGCCCCCAAATATTTACATGGATGTTTAAACAAGTAAATATTTACACAAATGCTACTCCAAGTACATCCGGAGATGTTCGATATTCCAAGGGTGGGTCAGAACTCTTCCATCCTTGTCTTCTAGCCAATATGTTCCAGGTTTAAGCCTTTCAACAACCATATAAGGTCCTTCCCAGGTCGGAGCCAACTTGCCGAACAGTTTTTCTTTAGTGTGTAAGAATACTTTCCTCAATACCTTGTCCCCCGGCTGGAAATCTCTTCTTTTAACTCTGGAATAAAATCTGTTTCTCATCAAACCCTGATAGTGTGCAACTCTAAGGTGAGATTTAACTCGTCTTTCTTCCAGCAGATCAGAGCTGACCTCTGATTGCCACTTCGTTAGCATATTCAAAGAAGTTGTGAACACGAAACGATGGGAGAGTTGCTTCTATGGGAGCTACTGCATCCATCCCATAGACCAAAGCAAAAGGTGACTCCTGTGTTGCAGCCTTAGGTGTTGTCCGGTAGGCCCACAAGACCTCTTGTAAATAACTAGGCCACGTCCCAGCAGCCCTTTCCAAATTCTTCTTTAAACCGGACATAATTGTTCTGTTGGCTACTTCAACTTGACCATTTGCTTGTGGGTGGAAAGGTGAAGAGAAACAATGTTGTATACCCCTTGAGGCACAAAAACTCTCCATTTCCCTATTGTCGAACTGTGGTCCATTGTCTGTTGTTATCTTTTGTGGGATACCAAATCTGCAACAAATGTTGGATATAATGAATTTTATGACAGCTTTTGATGTTGTTCCTGCTAAAGGGGCTGCTTCAATCCACTTCGAAAAGTAATCTATAGCAACAATTATAGTTCTGCGCCCTCCGGATGCCATAGGGAGAGGCCCTACTAAATCCAATCCCCATCGAGCAAAAGGTATAGGCTCAGAAATTGACTCTAAAGGAATGGCTGGGACATGAATTTCATTGCTGTACCTCTGGCATGGGTCACACCTTCTTACCAATTCCTTAGCATCTTTCATGATAGATGGCCAATAGTAACCGGCCAGTAAAACTCTCCTTGTTAAAGCCCTGAATCCACAATGAGCTGACCCCTCACCATCATGCAATTCGGAGAGGACTACTTGAGACTCATCACCCCCCAAACAGCGCAGAAGAGGTTTACTGTAAGACTTTTTTATACAAAACGTCTCTCAATACGATAAAACCACGAGCCTTGTGTTTCAATGTTCTTGCCAGTGATTTATCCGGAGGCACGATACCATCGGAGAGGTATTGCAGGAGAGGAAACCTCCAGTCCTGAGGTTGTTTCACCTGTACTTCAAAAATTTCCTCTTCTTTACCCATATTAAATTGAATGGAGGGGCTTTCCAGTACATGGATCCATGGATATGACTCCGTGTACGCTATGGTTGCCAATGAGTCTACTAACTCATTTTCTGCCCGGGGTATATGTTCATAAATAATACTTTTAAACTTGAGTGCTTCATTTTTAAGGAGTAAATATTTCACAAGCTGCTCCTTTTTAGCCTCAGATTGACCTTGGGCATGGTGGATAAGAAGCTGGGAGTCACTCAGTAGCTTGACCCTCTTAGCCCCACAAATGTAGGCTAACTTTAATCCAGCTATAGCCGCTTCGTACTCGGACTCATTATTGGAAGCCCTGAAAGCAAAACATATAGCTTGGTACATTTTGTCACCATATGGAGAAGTCAAACACACCCCTGCACCACATCCTATAGTGCTAGATCCACCATCTGTTCGGACGACCCATACCTTTTTATCTTTTATGTCAGTAGCCTACTCCGAATCTCTGTCGGAGTGAAATTCAACCAAAAAATCAGCCACAGCTTGGGCCTTAACTGCTGTTCGAGGAGCAAAATCTATGTCAAAATCCCCCAGTTCTACTGACCATTTAGTCATCCTGCTTGAAATGTCTGCCTTTTGGAGGACGTTCTTCAAGGGAAAAGAAGTCCGGACGATGATAGGATGAGCCTGGAAATAAAGCCTCATTTTTCTTGCAGCTATTACCAGGGCTAATGCTAACTTTTCGAGTTTCAAGTAACGCCTTTCTGCATCCATCAAACTTTTGCTGATGTAGTACACTGGATGGGGATAACTATTCACTTCTCTTACCAACACAGCACTGATGGCACAACTTGAAACTTCCAAATATACGAAGAGTGTCTCCCCATCAACTGGTTTAAACAAAGTTTTGGGGGAGGACATGTGCTTCTTGATCTCATTAAAAGCCTCATTACACTGTGAGGTCCTATCAAATCCCTTTGCACCCTTCAAGGTTTGAAAGAACGGGGCGCACCTGTCCGAAGACCTTGAGATAAATCTGTTTAAAGCAGCTAATCTCCCCGTTAGTCGCTGTACTTCTTTAATATTTCGAGGAGGCTCCATCTGGAATAGAGCATTAAACTGGTCCGGATCGGGCTGTATCCCATGCTCACTTATAATATAGCCTAGAAACTTCCCGGACTGCACTCCGAACACACATTTTTTTGGGTTTAACTTCAAATTCACTTTTACCAAGTTGGCAAAAGTTTCTTGGAGGTCAGCCAAGTGAAATTGCTCATCCACACTCTTTACCATCATGTCATCGATGTATACTTCCATATTCCTTCCAATCTGATCAGCAAAATCTTTGTTGACCAATCTCTGATAAGTAACCCCAGCATTTTTCAACCCAAATGGCATTACCTTGTAGCAATGAAGACCCCTGTCAGTAATAAATGTAGTATGCTCTTGATCCTTTGGATCTACTTGGATCTGATTGTATCCGGAGAAGGCATCCATAAAGGATAGCAGCTTGTTCCCAGAGGTGGAGTCTACTAGCTGATCAATCTGGGGGACTGGATACAAATATTTTGGGCAAACTCTATTGAGATCTGTGAAGTCAATGCGCATGCGCCACTTGCCATTTTTCTTTTTCACCAGAACCGGATTGGCAGTCCACAAAGGATATTGAGACTCCTTGATATGCCCCATCTTTGTGAGCCTGTCAACCTCTTGCACAATGACATCAGCCTTTTCCTTGGAAAACGCCCTTCTATTTTGAACCGCTGGTGCTACGTCTTTCCGGACGGATAGGTGATGTGATATCACATCTGCTAGAACCCTAGTAACATCAGCGTTGCACCAAGCAAAAACGTGTTGATGATTCTTCAAAAACTTTAACATTTCACTCTTCAAAACGGGTGGCATCTTAGACCCTATCTTGACACTTTTTCCTTCTTCTAAACAATGTGTCTCTACCTCTTCGACCGATATTAACACTCCAGGGGTCTCTCTAGGGTCATCAATTTCACCCTCACCCCCAGAAATCCCCTCAAATTGCTATTGCTCGTTGATACGAACTACCCCCAATGTCCGAGGAGCCAGGGCTATAGCATATCATTCTCTTGCAACCTTTTGACTGCTCCGGACAACTCCCACCTGTCCATGAACAGCATATTTTAAGCACTGGTGGACTGTTGAAGCCACTGCATGCATCCTAGAGAGCCAAGACCTCCCTAGAATAGCATTATAGCAAGTGAGACAATCCAGCACGATAAAAAGTATCCTGACCATTTTCTTGAAAGGGCCCTTGCCCAACAAAACTTCTTCTTCGAACTCCCCGATCACATCTGCTGAGCTGCCAGTAAAGCCCACAATTGATCTGTCCGAACTCTGAATTACAGCTGGATTTTTCATTCTCTTATATGTGGTTAAGAAAAGGATATTGGCTGAGCTTCCAGTATCCACCAAAATTTGTCTTATGTCATTGCCCCCAATGGATGCTCCTATAACAACAGCATCTTCATGAGGGCCAGCTATATCTCTCAAATCATCTTCATTAAAAACAATGAAGGGGAATGGATTTTGTAACTGATAGGAAGTCATGCCTCCTTCTAGCTGGGTGGCCAAAGTAAGAACGTGCCTCTTCCTCGAAGAAGCAGTAGGAGCTGTCATAGTATCCCCTCCGAAAATTGTAAGGGACTCAAAAAACTTAATGAGGCCGGAAACTGTCTTAGAACACTCCTCAATTGCACCCACTCTATTTCGAGTTGGATCAGGATCCAAGTATTCAGACTCCACATCAAACCTCTCAATTATAACCATGGCTCCCTCCGGAGCGGCATTACTTGGACCAACCCGGTGAGTATTGTCAGGCCTGTTACCTCCTCTTCTTTTGACATAAGCCCTTAGCTTTACCCTTTCAATCAAGTTCTGAACTTCTTGCTTCAAAGCTATACAATCATCAGTGGTATGGCCAATATCATTGTGATTTTGGCAGAAAGAGTTATTGCGATGTTCTCTAGGAGATTGTAGTGTGGCCGGTCTTTTATAGTGCACTTCTTCCTTTGTTTTATCATAAATAGTGGCCACACTTTCTTTCAATTCTGCGAACCACTCCGGTTGAACCCAAGGGCCTCTCTTGTTTCTGGATTACTGACTCTGAGCAGGAGCAGCTGGCTGAGACTGAGATTTAGCCCTACCATGCCCATGTCCGGTCTCTTTTACCTTGGTGCCGGACTGATTCTGATTGGGATTTGGTGCCACCAGGGTAGACCTCACCTGCCTGTGTATCCTGGTTTTCTTCGTTTCATCAACGTTAATCTGTTTTCCAACCTGATTCAGCAACCCTCCCCAAGTCATGGCCTTCTTTCTGGTCACTGAATCAACCAAATTTCCAGGGTTCAAGCCTTGTCTTAGGGATGTTATTGCCACTTGTTCGAAGCAATGAGCCATCCCATTCTTGGTGTTCACAAAACGACTTATATATTCTTTTAAGGACTCATTTGGTTCCTGGGCACAATGGATTATTGTGTCCCCATTGCCCTTTAGTTCTTTACTCCCAACGAACTGCCTTCGAAAGGCCACCCAAAAAGTATCGAAAGTCTTGATACAACCCTGTGGTAGGCTGTTATACCATTTTAGAGCACTCCCCATAAATGATTGGGACAATGCTCTACAAATTAGCTTATCATCGTCATCAAAGTTCATCATGAAGTTTTTAAATTGTTCCAAATGGTTGTCCGGATCAGTACTTTTCCATTTTGGTGCTGTCAAACCTCTTAGGGAGGTTTCCGGACAGAATTTTGGAAGATAATGGAGATTGCCTCCAATTTCTGCCACGACTGAACACAGTATCCTCATTGGGAGTTGCAAAGATACCTGGTTCATCGTGAAAAGCGAAAGGATCCATCAGCATCCGGTCCGCATGCCTCCGGCTATGAGATGACCCTTTACCAATATTCTTCTTCATCTTTCCATGTCTATCTCTTTTTCTTGAATATTTTTTAATCTGCTTTTGCTTCTTTTTAATTCGACCCTCATCGCTGCTAGAGGATAAGGATTCTTCAACTCCCTCATCGTTCGAAGAGCTATCAGAAGATTCTGAGTCTGAGTCAGAACTCTCCACTGGCTTAGACCAGTGAGACTTTTTGGAGCTGGCATGAGTCTTTGAAGGCTCATGCTCTCTGGGGTTATCGGTGTGATGAGCAACTGATGCTTTGGACTTTTCTTTCATGCCCATCTTAGCCTTTTCTGCCCTCAGAGCTTCTATTTCACCCTTTAGCCTATCGCGCTCGTCGATAGTGTATTCATCGTTTTCACCCACCACTTCGAGCAAAGCTGGTGGTATTTCCGGGGCGTCCGGATTCATTCGGACTGACTTTTCTTGCTGGTTTTGAATGCTTGATTCAGGCACCTTCTTCTCCCACTGTGGTCGCCAATTTGGTGAGGTTAATTATCGTCTGGGGGTAAATTTGTAATTTGTTTGGAGTTTTGTGAAAGTATATGGGTGTTTAATATTTAGAGTAGAGAGTAGAGGGAGAATTAAGCAGCATGGTTGTACTTAATTTTCATCACCCACATTTAATGCAGTTGGTTGGGTATTTATACCCTTACATTTGGGCTTTATGGGTTTTCGGGTCATGTTTAATGGACCCGGGTCATGGTTAAAGACCCATGAGCTCTTAGTAGGGTAGCAAGTAGCTTAGTCAAGAAGTGTTTAGGTTTTTTAGTACTTTTTTCATAGTTCGAACAGTCCAATAGGCTAAGTGTTCGAAGTGGTCTGTCCGGTCCGGAGGCCTTGGAGCGATCTGTCCCTGTCCGGGGAGCAAGCATAATTCGGACTCATCAGAAACAGTCATCTTTAACCACTCGAAGTGTATTCAAATCAAATAATAAAAACAAAATTGCCTCGAAACAGTGTAATAAAATGTTGCCTTGAAATCGTCCTCGAAATATTATGTAAGTAAATCGTCTTCGAATAATCATCTTCGTAAATAACCGTTGCGCATATAAATGTAACCGTTAAATCCATCATAACCCTAGAGGTCTAGCCTGACAGATGTCGAGCATCTGATCAATTCACTGATTTGTATTCCAACCTATCACCATAAAGGTCTTTCCACCTTCACACGTCTTCACTCGCCTTAATATAAAGACAATCTTCCTTTCGTTTTTTATTCTCATCACACACGAACTTTTTTTAGAGAGAATTAAGAGCTTTTGGATACCTTCATCGTGTTCTTCCTCTTTTGTCAGTATTTTCGTCAGAAAATTCAAGCTTCCTGATCAATCTTCATCTTCTCCGATCAACCCTCACTTGGTTTATGAGAAAGAAACCTAGATTCAAAAAATCGAAGGCCATCCTACCCAAATCACCAGAATATTCAGACTCTGACAGTAATTTAGTCTTCAGATCATACGACTACTTCTGTATTACACAAAGGGCTGAATAATATAGAAGAGCAGGATTGATTCGAGGAGGTCCAATTGGAACTACTACTAAAACAATCTACTACGGTAATTTCGATCCCATTAAAGTTCATGTTCTTTCGCCTTCTTCCATAGTCGAAGAACAACCATCATCTAAAATATCAGGGCCTAAAACACCTAAAGCCTTCTCGTCTCAGAGTAAAATTTCTCCTTTGATTACTCAAAAATCTCCTCCAGAGCCAAAGGTAAATAACCCCTCTTTGAAACACACCTTAGTAACCAGAAAAAAAAACTTTCATCGCCATGGGAGATAAATCAACAATTATCCGAAGTCCTTCCCTCAAAATCCAAATACTAATAATCCTCCTCAAAGAGAAGTAATAGAAGAAGCTCCTCGAATTACTAACCCTTCTTCAGAGACTATTATCCAAACTTCTCAAAATCCTCGAGAAGAAACAAAGCCAACGAAGTTGATTCAGAAGCTACAAAAACCGACCTCAAGGCTGAATCTGATGATGGGAACTCAGCAAATACTCAGAAACCTCAAGAAGAAACAAATGCTTGCTTCATTTCCGAAGAAAAAAAAGAAGAAATTAGAAGAAACCTGAGGAACCTTGAAAGCAAATACATCATCGCTCTGAAAAAGATCCGCTACATATACTACAAGGATAGTCAGGCTTCGGCTCTGAAAAAACAATGGGGAATGAGAGATAATATAACTCTTCGTCTGCCAAAGGAAGGAGAAACTCTCCTGGACTGCAAAGATGATGAATTAATAGTCTAGCGCGAAATCATCAGCTGGGGTATTCGGTTTCCACTAGATCCCATGATCGTGGAATACTTCAAACTCCTCACCTTATGCCCTACCTAGGTGACACCAAATGAGTGGTTCACCCTTATGTCAGTGATCATGACGTCTCAACTTTCTAAAATTCCCATCAACATCAAAGACTTCATCTCACTGACCCAATTGTCGAAAGATCTGAAGTTTCCATTTTACTACCTCACCCTGATGGATGATCTCAAGATCATCGATGGTCTCTAATAGGCTAGAAAATTCTGGAAACATAAGTTTATCTTTATATCAGGAGCGTGGGAAAATGGCAAAGCGATTTCCGAAGCCAATCCTTCAAAGCTAACTCTCGTCTGGAGAAGCAATCCTAAGTTCTTCGAATTTTTATGTTCTGACATAAAATTTACCTTTTCATTTTCCCTTAACTTTGTTTTACTAATTTATTTCAGAAATTTCGAAGCGTTACTCAACACGTCGAAAAGCTGCTAAGGAAATTTTCCAAAAACTCGCTGCTTAGGCTGATTAGGAATGGAATAATGCATTACATACTGCCTTTCAGCCCATCAATTTCCTCAATTGTCATATGTTTCCAAGCAGAGGAGGTGGCTTGCCTCCTCAAGATCTAACATCATAACCGGATCCGAAGCTTGTCTGCCAACGAATATCTCAACCTGATTGCAAAATCTTCCTTCCCATTCACAACAAATCGGAGAGCCATTTTCCAAAAAAGAAGAAAGAAAAAGTTGCCAAAGAAAAGAAGGGTAAAAATGGAGCTAGCACATCTGGTGCTAACCCTTCCACACAATCGCAACCAAAACGTCGAAAACAAAAAACTGCAGAATAAGCTCTCTCACCTATCGACAAAGGAAAAGATCAAGAACCATCCTCAAAGAAAAAGAAAACTTATTTTGGTTCTCATGGATTGAAAAAGAAGAAAATGAGGATCACTTCGTATACTCTGTTTGACGAAGATGAAAACACAGCTGCCAAAAACCCACAAAATCCTTTAATTAAAGAATATCCAACCAAAGATAATCCTACGATAGTCATCGAAGATAGTACCTCCAACAAAAATCTGGCTACTGGAAACTTCGATCCTGATATGTTTATCAGCTTCGAAAACACTAAAGCTCTTACTGGTGAAGAAGAACATGTTCTTCAAATTATCCAAAACCACATGCTTAATTTTAGGAGACCTACACCAGTCGAAGCTTCTCCAGTAGTCATCCGTTCTCATGAACCAATCACCCCTATGATTCAAGGGCCTAACACATCGGAACTTCATCTTCCTTCTCCAAATCCTGTAATTGTCGTCGCACTTCAACCATTTGTTGAAATTGATACTGCAGCAAAAACGCTTGCTTCTCAAGTCGAAGCTTCCCAAAACCATCTGAAGCAACTGGCCAAATATATGGTTTATTACAAAGAAGCGTACGAGGCTGAGAAAAAATTCAGAGAAGATTTTCACGACAAAGTAGTTGATCAATTTCATGGTTATGAAATGGCAAGGTCCGAACTCATAAAGGGTGCTCTCTGCATGAAGAATCATCTGCGAATCACCCACATTGTGGATACAGAATTGCTGACGAATTCTCACGAAGCAGAAATAAACAAACTCAAGGCTAATCATTTACTAAAGTGGCCACCAAAAAATCCAACTCCAGTAAGCTTCAAAATTCTCTTACTCTTTTCGAGACAAGAAACAAAGAGCTAACCGATGAAATGGATAAATTAAAGAAGGATTTCGAAGTAGATAAAACTACTGTTGTAGCTATTGTCGAGGCTGAGCTTTCAAAGGATACGCAAACAGCTATCAACATCAGAAAAAAAGATGAAACAATACTCCTTCTTCGAGAACTTCACGATGCTTATCCAAAAATCGACCTTACAAGTTTTTGTTACGACATCCTTGAAGAAAAACACCCAAGTGAAGCTTTCGATCCTGTTCCTGATTCGTCTTCCTCAGAAGATGATTCATCCAAAGAAGAAGACTCCTCTGATTAATTTTACCACCAGTTTTTTGTCTGTCATATTAAGAATTTCCTTTTTGTACCCTAACGAATTAATCTAAATGACAAGTGGTTTTCCTATTTTATTATTATCTTTGCATATTATTCGATGGTAAATTTTTTTAAAAAAATAATTACAAAATGTAAACTTACCACCTTAAATACCTTAACGAGATTGATGAAAACAACAGCTCTTCGAAAAAATCTCAATGATTTAAGCCTTGGCAGTTCTTCGATAAATTCTCAATGCGTTGTTAAGATTTAACAGCTCTTCAAAAAATTCTCAGTGTGCTATTAAGCGTCGACTTCGAAATAAAAATGTAATATGATTATTAAACATGGTTGTTTCTTCGGAAAGTGTCATAAACACCTCAGAAATTCTACTGATAACTAATCTCAAATGTGATCAGTCTTTGATGATTTTTTAAGATAGTATTCAAACATATGTGAACAACCATTGGCCAACAAACGAACTTTATTGATAATATTGAATATATACACGACGCCTTGTTAAAACCTTTATGGGCTCACAGAATAGGAAATAATGCGCTATTCAAAACAAAAATTCCAAAGTACAAAAATATATCTACTCCCAATAAAGCTTCAAATGTTGAATATTCCACGGATGTTGAAGCATCCTCCCCTCGAAATCACAAAGATGATAGGACCCCGACTTAATTCTTTCAACAACTATATAAGGCCCTTCCCAATTTGGAGCCATTTTTCCGAGGTTCTTCTCCTTTGTGTGCAAGAAAACTTTTCGCAACACCTTATCACATTCTTTAAATTCTCTTCTCTTCAACTTCGAATCATATTTATTTCTCATAAGAGTTTGATAATGAATTACATTCAGATGAGCTCGAACTCTCTTCTTCAATAAAATCCAAATTATCCCTTCTAACTTCATCATTATACCTTTCAGAATATTGAGATATTCTAAAAGATGACATCGTAGATTCAATGAGGCTGACTGCATCCATACCATATGTCAAAGCAAAAGTAGTCTCTTTTGTAGCCTCTCTCGGAGTTGTTCGATAATCCCAAAGCACCTCTTGCAAATAGTTTGGCCATTTTCCTGCGGCCCCCAATAAATTCTTCTTCAAGCCATCTAAAATTGTTCAGTTTGTCACTTCTACTTGTCCATTATCTTGAGGATGAAAAGGCGTCGAAAAACATTATTGAATTCCTTTAGAAGTACAAAATGCAACCATGTTCCTATTATTAAACTAAGGGACACCATCTGTTGTAATCCTCCAAGGAACCCCAAAACAACAACAGATATTGTTTACAATAAATTTGATGACATCCTTCGCTTTTGTTCTTGATAGCGGTTCTGCCTCTGCCCCATTTGTAAAATAATCAACCGCTACAAGTATCATCTGTCTTCCCCCAGAAGCCATTGACAAAGGTCCCACCAGATCAATTCCCCACCTATCAAATGGTACCGCCTCGAATATAGACATAAGTGGTACTACTGGTCTGTGAATAGCATTGGTAAATCTATGACAAGTATCACAACCTTGGACTAAATTCTGAGTATCGTTCATGATCGTAGGCCAATAAAACACTGCATGTAAAACTTGACGTGATAAAGCTTTGAACCCACAATGAGCCGACCCTTCATCATCATGCACCTCTGACAATACTTCTTGTGATTCTTGTTTGCTTAAACATCGTAATAATGGCCTGCTCAATGCCTTATTGTATAAAATCCCATCCAATACTATATATCTGAAGGCTTTACCCCTTAGCCTCTTGGCCAATTGTAAATCATCTGGCAATATTCCTTAAGTAAAAAAATTAAGGATATCTGATCGCCAATCGCATCGGCTTTCATCAGTGGTAAAAAATTCTTCTATGCATTCACATTGGCTAGATTGAGTAAAAATTGAACGATTTTCTTGTAGTAAAATCCAAGGATATTCTTCCTTGTAAGCAACATTTTCTAAAGAATTAGCCACCATGTTACTTCCTCTCCCAATATATTCCATAACGACCTTGTCAAACAAAAGCATTAAATTCCAAAGTTCCTGAAGATACAAAATCAAACGATCTTTCATTGCTTCGGAAATCCAGATACTTGATTTGCTAATAACCGAGAATCCGTTTCCAAACGTACTGAAGTTGCCCCGCAAATTTTTTCCAGTCTCAAACCTACCAAAGCAGCTTCATATTCATCTTCATTGTTCGAAGCATGAAAACTAAATTTAATAGATTGAACCATTGTCTCTCCCGTCGGAGCTATTAACAGAACCCCAACATTGCATCCTGAAACACTAGATCCTCCATCTGTTCGAACAACCCACAACATGTATGGTTTTTTTAGTTTCTTTCTCATCTGATCGGCTTAAGTGGAATTCAACCAAATTTTTTTCCAGTAGTTACGTCTTTATTGCTGTTCGAGGTGTAAACAAAATATCGTATCCCCCAACTCCACTGACCATTTGGTCATCCTCCCCGAAATATCAGGTCGTTGTAAAACATTTTTCAAGGGGAATGAAGTTCGGCCTTCAATAGTATGAGCTTGAAAATATGGATGCATCTTCCTAACAGCAATCACCAATGCTAATGCCAATTTCTCTAATTTCATATACCTTTTTTCTACTGCCACCAAAATTTTACTAATGTAATACACCAGCTTCAGAACTCCTGAATCCTCACTGATTAACACTGCGCTTAGTGCAAAATCCAATACCGCGATGTATACAAATTGTTTCTTCCCATTTCGAGGCTTTGAAAAAATCTCTCGTGATGAATTTTTTTTAATGTTTGTAAAAGCTACTTTACATTCTGATGTCCATTCGAACCTACCTTGCCCTCGTAATAATTGAAAGAAAGGAAAAAATTTGTCAGAGAATCTTGAAATAAATCGATTAAGAGCTGCTAACCTTCCTGTCAGAATTTGCACCTGTTTGATTGACCGAGGAGAATTCATTGTTATCAAAGCTTTCAATTGTTCTGGGTCAGCTTCTATTTCTTTTTCACTAATGATAAAACCCAAAACTTCCCCGATCAAACTCTGAAGGTGCACTTCTCAGGATTTAATTTCAACCTGATCGCCCTTAAATTCAAAAAGGCTTCCTCTAAATCATCAAGATGCACTTCATTCTTTGAGATTTTGACTACCATGTCGTCTATACATACCTCTATATTTCTTCCGATCTGCGTAGCAAAATCTTTATTCATTAATCTCTGATAAGTAGCTCCAACATTCTTCAATCCGGAGGGCATCACCCTATAACAATGCAAGCCCCTATTAGTTATAAAAGTTGTGCATTCTTGATCTTTAGGATCCATTTGGATCTAATTATACCCTGCAAAAGCATCCATAAAAGTTAAAATTTGGTTGCCTGAAGTAGAGTCAATCAACTGATCTATTCGAGAAACAAGAAACGGATCTTTGGGACAAGCTCTATTCAAATCTGTAAAATCCACACACATCCTCCATTTTCCATTCTTCTTTTTAACTACCACCGAATTTGCGGTCCACAAAGGATACTGTGACTCCCTTATGTGTCCGACCTTAGACAATTGATCCACTTTAGCAACAATCGCTTTTGCTAGGAAAACGTTCTTATTTTCTGAATAACCGGCTTGACCTCAATAGGTATCCCTGTTACATGCTTTATCCTCCAAGCAAAGGCATCCAAATTTTGAGATAAAAAATCAAGTAATTGATGACGTAGAAAATGGATCAATAAAGTTCCGATTCGAAGTACCTTTCCTTCAGAAAAAGTAAACTCCTCTATTTTTTCACTCACCGTTAAAGACCCCGGGATTTCCATCGGATCATCAACCGTTCTTCCAAGTCCGAGGGTACCCCTTCTGATTGATATTCACGCATTAAATCTCCACTTTCAGATCCTCGAATCCGAAGTGCGGTGGCATAGCATTCGCTGACAACCTTCTGATCGCCTCAGACAACCCCAACTCTGTCTCCAACGGATTAGCCATATCAACCTTCGGTAGCATATTTTAAAGCCAAAGGATTTGAGAATATTTAATATGAGTGTGTGTGAAATTTTATTGAAGGTGTTAGCCATATCAACCTTCAGTAGGATGTTGTTGCCTCTAGAATTTTTATTTAAGTCATAATTAAGCTCGTGAGAAAGAAGAATATATTCATGGATGCTTCTTCCTTGAAAACATCCTCCTTGCTCAGGAGAGATAATTTTAGGGAGAATTACCATGAGTATGTCATTATTAATCGTTGATACTAGCCTATTAAAGAAAGTGCAAATACTAATTGGCTTATAGTATTTCCACTACTTAGGATTGCTAATTTTAGAAATTAAACAAATTGCAGTAGAATGGATTCCTTTTGGGGTATTTTACCAGCAATATAATCCTTAACAGCTATACAAAGATCAAATTTAACGATGAGCCAACAATTTTGGTAGAATGTAGTGTTGAAGCCATATGGGCCAGCAACACTGTTGGTCTTAAGGCTCTTGACTGCATTCTGAATCTCAATCGCATATGGAGGTTTCATGAGAGATTGATTATCAAAATTGAAGATAAGGTTGTGAATGATATTTGAGTTGTCAAATTGATCAACATTATAGGGGTTTCTTAAGAGATATTTGAAGAAATTCAGACATGAGTCACCAATTTTAACTTTTTCTTTAATCCAGGTACCATTATTGAAAATACCAGCTATTATATTCTCTCTTTTTTTACATAATTGTGGAACATGGTAGTTTTTGTATTGTATTGTTTAATCCAGTCAATCTAACTCTTTTGCTCCAAAAAAGATTCTTTAATTTCTAAGAGTAATCAAATTGGCATTGGTCTCTGAGAAATTTTCCTTGCCTTCATCATTTTGGGAGTTTTGATAAATATTCTCTAGATAACTAATTTCATTCTCAGCTTTGGCAAGATCAGTGAAAATAATACAAAAAAATCATGGTTCTAAAATGTTAATATAGCTTTAAATCTTTTGAGGTTAAGCAAAATAACTTTGAGTGGCTCACCAAACATACAAGTCACCCAAGAGACTCAATGGTTTGGTTGAATTGTAGATGTAATTTTCAAATATTTAGAAATTTAAAAGAGGTTTTTGGTTTAAATGAGATATTTGATTAATATTATTGTTATAAGGCAGTCGTCAGAACAAGTTTTGGCCCAATATTTTACATGAAAATGATTGAAAGTAGTTTCTCATTTGACTGTTTATGAGAATTTTGTCCAAGTTTTTAAACTTTCTTTTATTTGATCAAGTAAAAGTAGTATCAATAAATCATGTTTCTTCAATATTACAATTAGAAATTGTATAATTGGAATCATCCATGCTTCTCCAACATAATTTAATACACGAAAATTGTTCAGAAGATTTAATTATATAATTGATATCGCCCATGATAATCCACTCAAGTGGATTGTTGGGAAATTTTTTCATTTTGTCCCAAAGAGGAATTCTGTTGATTCTAGGGCATTTTGCATATATAATAGTGGTAATAAATTCCTTATTACTATTAATGTGATGAAATTTAAGGGAGATGAGTTGCTTATGATTGCAACTAACATCCATGTTAAAGTTTTCTTTCTAAAGGATCCAAATTCTATTATTCAAGTTGATAGTACTATGCTTAAAACCTGAAGTTTTAAGATTGTAGAGAATTTATTTTCAGAAACCATAGGTTCATATAAAGCCAGGAAATCTATGGATTATATTATAATTATAAATTCCAACCTTCTTATTGTGTTTTTGTTGCCTATACCTCTATTGTTTCAGTTCAAAATTTTAACTATCATTTAAAACTACTAGTAATAAGATTTTGGGTCAAGCTATATATACCAAAATGTGGTTTAAGTTTACCCAATTTTGAGTTTACCCAAAGATGGTATAAGTTTACCTAAATTTTGACCAAAATACCCTTTTAGGGGTATATAAGCGTTTTTTTACGAACCTTCATCCATCAATTTTTCCTACAACACTCTCCCACTTCTCTCACTCCTCTCACTTCTCTCTACAACCCTAAACCTCACTTATCTTAAAATCTCCCACCTCTCTCAAACTTTTTCGGTGAACCAACCACACCTCTACCTCTTCCTCCCCTTCTCTCCTCCGTCATGGTCAAGAACAAAAAAATCCACCACCAACAAAGTAAGTTTCTTTATTTTTAATTTCTAGGTTATTATATTTATGATTGGATTTTGTTAGGATTTTGAGTTTTGTTAGAATTAGGGTAGAATTATGATAGATTTAGGTTAGAAATTAGAAATTAGGGTAGGATTAAGAGGCCATTAGGGTATAGCCCTAGCGTACCATCGGTACGTATGGTCTGTACCGAGCGGTACAAACCTCGTGTACCGAATGGTACAGGCGTCTGTACGGCTCGATACATGGGCTGTGCACCACTTTAAAACTTGCGTTTAAAAAAAAAATCAAATTATGTTAAATATTTATCTATTTTTTTAAAACTATGAAATGTATTTTATATGGAGATTTAGGTTTAGTTTGTAGATTGTTTTTTGGTTTTATGGATTGTATTGTATGTTTTATGATAATATTAACTCTGTTTGTATTTTGTTATTATTTCAGGTCTGATTTTGTCGATCCACGACCCGCTGGCCTTCCTCGGTCAAGGGCAATTCCCCCTGGATCAAGGGTGATTAAATTGGTGAATAATTTGAAGAGGGTACGGGTCTTAAAAAATGAAAGAGTCTGTGACGCTAAACGCGGATGACCAACAACAAAGGACACGGAGACTAGACGTCTAAGGGAGGAAAATGAGGAGAGGGACATATCCGATCGGTCGTTGCGTCGCATAAACCATGGGAAGCGAAATGAGAAATCTGTTGAAAAAACAGTTGATGATAGTAGAAGTGGAGGCTCATCACGACGAGATACATCACATGTCCACCGATCATCACCGCCCGCTACTAGTTCACCACCCCCTACGCATACTAGTTCACGTCCACTACCTGTTAGTGAGAGGGTGGATGTTACTGAAGATGTTGAACAAGATGTCCTTGACGAGGAGCATATCGATACTATACACACTGAGGAGCAGCGGAAAACGTTTGCATTTTTAAAATGCAACAAGATACCACAAGAGGTGTTGGCTTCAAGATAAAGTAGTTTCAAGAGACGTTCACCAAAGCTCGCTATATTGAGCAAACTGATCGAGACACTATCCACCAGGTATCACGAGCATACTTGATGTTCATATTTGGTTGCACAATATTTGCGGATACTAGTAAGAAAAGTGTCAAGGTTGATTACTTATACAGATTGGAGAATGTGGACTCTGGTTATGGGACATCGCGTGCGGTACGAATGCATTGCCATTTTTGTTCCGTGGTTTGGGTGATGCTTCAAAAGCATCAAAGCATAACCTTTACGGATTTTTTGTCATGATAGACTGCTGGATTTACGATCATTTTCCCGCATTTAGAGCCTCTGAGAACACGGATCATGTAGCAATGCAGCCGAGGATTGTGAAGTGGCTACCGAAGAGGATTGTTGGAACAAACATCCGCCCCAAATCGGTTATGTGTACTCTTCTTTCGGATCTGAATGAGATAGATATAAGTGATTATATTTATTCGTAAGGAATATAATTATACTAAGTCGTATTCTATTATGTATTCATAGTTTTACTATATTTCGAACAGGTTGTTTTTAAGCCATGCGAGGGTAATAGGGTTCAGTTTCCCGTGCAGAAGATCTGAACCATCGATTATCCTTTGCGGATGATGATCACACTTGAGGGTTACATGCCCGATCGCGTTATATGCCAGTTTGGACGGGTTCATGATGAACCTGAACTCCCACTTGTACTCAGATCAGGATACAAGAAGGGAGATTTTGTTAAATACACATGGCGTGAGAGTGCATGACTGGATTGACGTTAGCATTTACTACCAAATGATCGGTTGACTATTACCGTCGATACTTATAGAAAGTCGGAAACAAACACATATTGGAGGTACTTAGCTGAGTATGGTTGGCATACGATCAGTCCACCTTCACGCACCACGGACGATAAATTGTTGGAGGCTGTTCGATCAGTTGTTACATTGCCTATACGTTGAGATTTAGAGGGTGCGCTTCAGTGAAGAGAATAAATGTTGCGTCTTTTTTCTTCTTGGCTAGTTGTCCTCATTATTAGACTTGTTTTATCTATGCTAGGTTGATCTTTCTTTGTTTTCATGTTTATGTTTGTTATCACTTTGGACGATTTATTGTATGTTGGTACTATGACTGTTTTATTTCGTTCTGAATGTTAGTATTTTCTTTTCGTCTTTATATTTACTGATTCCATTCAACTATTAGCATCCACTATAAATTCACCCAAATTATACATATTGGAACAATGAACATCCACTTCAAATGACAAATTATAAGTATTAAAACAAGAATCAATTTTACGGTTAATTGTACTCATTGAATCGCCTGCAAATTTTACTCGATAATATATGAAGATGTAATCTTAAAACCGCGAGAGAAGCTGCTTCATAAAAAAGTAACAGTAAACGTTCTAAAAGTATAACTGAGAAAGAGTCCCTGAATAAAATATTGCCAACAGAAAAACCAAAAAAATGTACAAGTACCCGTGCACCATTGGTACGCAGTCATGAGAACCTATGGTGCACACCACTCTGTACCCATGGTACAACTGGGTGTGCACCATTGGTACAAGGTATGACGTACCAATGGTGCATTATATCGGCTCTACATGAGGCCTGTACCATCGGTACAAGCACCATGTACCAATGGTACAATGCACCGATCAGTACACGTTGTACCGGCCGGTGTTAGGCACCATTGGTACGCAGTCATTGGCACCGGTGGTGCCTTACCGATGGTACAATGCACCGATCAGTACACGTTATACCAGCCGGTGCTAGGCACCATTGGTACGCAGTCATTGGCACCGGTGGGGCCTTACCTTGTGCACCAATGATACATGGTTTATGCACCATCGATGTGCAGGATAAAGAACCGATGGTGCCATCGACTAGGCACCATCGATACACCCTCCTGCGCACCATAGGTACACAACAGGTTATACCTATGGTGCACAGATTTTTTCATCAATTTATTCCCGCCTTGTAATTCCCACTAAATTTCTTTCCCGCTAAATTTCTTTCCCGCTCTATAATTCCCAACAAACTAAAATTCTACTTTTCTATATAAGGATGTCTAAGTTGGATACTCCAAACACACAAATTTCTTCTTGCAATCTTCCTCATTTATTTCTTTATGGAGTTGAACGTGTTTGACGACGCTCATCTAATCAATGCTGCAAAACATGTGAAGTTTACTAGGCCGGATGATAATACCAATGAGTTTTTCGATGACGTTTTGTATATGATGTATTTCATGTACGTCGGCATGTCTACGTCTACACAAATGCCTCCATCTCGCGTTCATGAAGATGTAGCCACTAAGGACAGGTGTATAACTACTGGACCAATGATTTTGGTGTTCAACCAACCACGAGACATTAAGAATGAGGCATTTGAATCCTTTGATTTAATAGTGACAGATTATTTTGTCTAAAGAAATGATGGAATATGTTCAGGATCAAATTGCCATGAATGAGGAAACACTGCGTATCCTCACGGACAACAAAGGATACAATTTTGACTAAAGCTATGTTTAATCTCAAGTTATGGATCGACGTTTTGTATCCTATGTAGTGACTATTTTCATTGACAAGTTATTGTTGTTTATTTTATGTTTAATTTTAAGTTATGAAATGATAAGTTGCATAATGTTTGGTTGGACAGTTTACTAATTTATCATCAATATAAAAATAAAGTACTAAAACACAAACCACTAAGAAATGAAGTACAAAACGTTATAGCAAAAATTAAATAAAGAGCTAAACAACATAAACCAACCAAATAACATAAAACGGCTAAACAAATTCATCAAGATCAGTTACTTCTGGGACTGAACAAACTGGCTTTCTACCTTCGAGCTCTGTATATGTTTTACAGTGACCAACTATTGGTAGCTCCCAAGTTGAAGCCTCCTCAGTCTTCAACGCATACCACGTATGATGTATACGTGTGCAAGGACATAGAGGCTTGATTGCTAGCTGTTAAATTAATCAAGAATTAGAACAAAATCTTATTTAATACAAGCGTATTGAATATCAGATGTATGATTCGACTAACTTATATTGACAAAGTCATTAGTATCAACGAAACCAAACCCAATTTCACGTCTTTTGAACATCATATGGGGTTCACCGCATAGAGGTAGAAACGTTTGGCTACAGTTGTGAGATCCCACAAGTGACACGAAATGAACAATGCATTCGAACTTGGTTACAATCGCAATGCCCATCTCCGTCATCCAATATTTGGTAGATGTTGGAGTTTTGTAATAGTTTATACCTTCTGCAACCTTCAGGTATTATTCTTTACCGTTATATATCTTGCTATAAGTTGCATAATTTTCCATTAGTTCATCGTAGATGGCCTTACTAACACCTTGCCAACCTTCTTCATGACCGTACAACCCAAACGAAACTGCTTGATATCCACAGTGACCATCTGCCCTAATATCATTTATGCCAGATATAAACGGATTGAAGTGAGTCGGAAACCAACACAAAAAATCTTTCGGATCATATATCAGTTCTTTGGCTCCAACAACAGATGATTGTACGATATTTCTAGCAAGCAAGACAATGGAAGAAATACGAGTACGAGGTACTTTAGGAACATCTGCACGAATCGTATTTGCACTAGCAACTACTTTACGGGAGTTAACTTTTGGTGTTTTAAAAGAGTTCATCATTGAGTCTTTGCTAGCCTTATCAGCATCCCTCACATGTTCCCATTGACATTTATCCCGTTTAGTGGATGATGTATTGAGAACAAGTTTTCGTTGCACCTGCGGACGACCCCGCTGTTTTTGCTTCTCCAGTGGCTCTAGCAAGGAGGATGTCTCAGGATGAACAATTTCAAAAAAATTCTTGTAAATGTATATTATACGTCTTTCGTCTTTTGTCTCCATAACATCGATTACAAGTTTTTCCAAATCATCGTTGAGAATCTCCCTCGTTGTACGGTTTGTACGAGGCTGTATTTCTAACCTTGTCCAATGGCTATGAAACACTTCTAAAGATGCAACTTTTTTATTTTTACACCACTCGCAGATCTGGTGGTAGCACGTTATGACGTGTGTAAATTTTATCGATCATATGCAAACATCATCGCCCATATCGTGTTTAACATCCGACCTATCTTCGATAACGATTTTCTTGAAATCTTCAACCATCTCTAATTCGGTAAAGATAGTTCTAACGCCATGCAAGAAACCTTACCTCGAATTTCGTCAAATAGTTTGTCGGCGAATTTATGCAGCGCTATATAACGACTCTTTTCAAAGGAAGATCTAATGACAGCATGTTGGATTTCAACTAGTGAATGCACCCTCCCCCAAAATAACTCAAAGTTTAATTTTCTTGTACGTAGGTAACTCTTTAAGTTTGAATGAGCACTCTCGACGTGGTTAGTCGTGCATTGTCCCAAATGCATGTACTTGTTCGTCTTCCAAACAACGAATTTGTTCGTGTATTTATCAAAACACAATTTTTCAGTGTATTCAATTGAAAATGGATAGTGTTTGTACTCCAATAGTATGTCTCGTCTGGCGTGATTGAATTCAATATCTGATATTGCATACATAATCTTCTTCCAAGCAGAAACAAACTTCACATGATCGCTTTTATCAAGGAAATATCTCCTTGTTTGCCCTTGAACGTTTTGGTTTATGTGCAAGCGGCATAATATATGAGTTGTCTCTCGGAATGCCACTTCTATGGCATTCATCAACGTTAAATCTCTGTCGGTCAAAATAACACGCGGTTCTTTGATCCTGTGAACGACAATCAACGACTTCAAACACTCTAACACCCATTTGAAGTTGTATAAATTCTCACCGGACATGAAAGCAAAATCCGCACAGTACGTCAGATCAGTACATGTCATACCCACTATCTCAAACAATGGCATACCATATCTTATGACTTTATACGTACTATCCATGATCAACACTATTGGAAATGTCCGCAAAAGATCAACACTAACGGGAAGCACAAAAAATCTATATGTAATGGATTGTCTATCGTCTTCACCAGATTTATGCCATTCATAATAATTATGTGCCTTAAGCTCTCCTAACATGAACTGCAGTTGTGACCTACCCGCATTCTTCAAAACCCTGTTTTTCTGTCTTTCATTGTAGATAGCGCGCATACAAGAAACATTATCTTCATTTAGCTTCTTAACACCATTTAGTATATCTCTAGGGTTTGTTCCAATATAAGTCGCTCGTTCAACATATTCCATCTCCTCTTCGTTCAAACGGGCTGCGTAAGAATGACCTTCTAACTGTTTTGAACTCTCGCGGTTGTGAATCCCACATTTAACTTCTAACTTCATCGATCCGGTTCCATCATTAACCCGAAAAGCTCAAATGAACAACCAGTTTTTTTGGTTCATGCCGACTCTCGTTTACGGTCTTTCTCGACCACTTTTGGAACATACTTTCCCGACCTCTCACACTGGAAAAATATCCTAGAACTTTTTCTACTCTGCACTTTATCGTACCGACTTAGGTTGATAACCAAACCATGGTGTTTTCCGGTCTTCGTGACCCACTTAATCAATGCTTCTTGTGTATGAAACTCGGTGGTGAAGAACACATGACCGTAGTCGATAGCGAAAGCTTCTTCAGAGCCATGGGCAATATCCGTTCCTTGTTTAACAACAACAAAACACAACTCTCAATTAGGTACAATAAAGAAAGGGGTCAAATACTATTTTTTTTTCAAACGTGCACGCACCACCGGTTCAGGGCCTTAAAAACCGATGGTTCTAGGCGTTAGAACCGATGGTTCTAGGCCTTAGAATCGGTCGTACACGGCAAGTGTACCACCGGTTCCAGGCCCTAGAACCAATAGTGCATAGGTCTTGTACGACCGGTTCAAAGGCCTAGAACCAACCTCCACCACGTTACGCACCATCGATTCCAAGGCCTAGAACCGATGGTGCGTGGCGAAACCATCTTCTTCGTTACCTTTTCCGGCGATGTCGAATTCTTATCCAACGAATCAAGCTCTTTCTCCAACAACATTTCCTCATCTCCTTCCTCCGGCTACATCAACTTCTTCATGCTAATCCCTAGTTCCGGGCGAGTCATGATTGATTATGTGTTTTTCTTTAAAATGAGGTTGAATATTCTTGAGAGTAATTTAAATTTTGAAGTTGATTTTGAAGATTTTCAGAAAACATGACCAATATAGTGTTTGGTCGAGTAAGGAGTTGTGTTTGTTTGGGTATAAATAGCCAAATAGATTATTTTGTGAATTTGGTATACTTAGGATATACTTAGTGTCAATTCAGTAATTAAATGGAACATCAAGGGTATATTCATCCAAAAAAAGTCAAAGAAAAGTCAATTGAGTTTTTTGGGTAAACTTAAACCAGATTTGGGTATATATAGTCATACCCTAAGATTTTTTGTAACCTTTTTAGGGTCATTGACAACTTTCATTCTTTCTTTAAAATTAGTTTCTTAAAACTTTTTTGGGTGTAATTTCAATAAATTCCATGTGATTTTCAATTTGGGATGAGGAAGGAGTAACTGACAAACTACTAGTCATAGTAGGTTTTTGAGATTTATTAGTTGGCTCTTCATGAGAAGAGTCAATTAAAGTGTTAAACTTATTGTTAAAATCTATTGAGTGAAGAACTTCTATAATATCTAAATTAGATTCATTTATTGGTTCAATATTTATTGTCAATTGGATTTTGGGACCTTTGGTTTATATGAATTTTGATTTTCAGTTTGATTATTGTTATTAAATATTGATATTATTTTCAATAATATCAATATTGTTGCCATTTTCATATATTATAATAATATACTTAATCTTTAGTTTGGAAATCCATTTAGCTTTTACTTTAGGTTGTTCCTTAGGGGAATTATTTGTTTTGTATGTGTTGAGTTTTTCTTGAGGTTTAATAATATTTTTTTACCTTTATTACAATGATCGATAGTGTGTTCAAAATGACAACAACTTGGACAGTAGTCAGGTTTGTATCAATATTTGACCTCCAACCAGAGACCATCTTGATGATCAAAATCGATCCAGGTTTTCTCACAGAGGAGTTTGGATAGATCTAGTTCTATCCAAGCTTGACAATAGTTGAAATTAACTATGTTTTTATTTGAAACCCATATGTTTAAAGGCTTGTCTAATATTTTAGCTATGATTGCTATATTATCTCTATTATTTTTAAAACAATTAAGATTTATTTGTTATTTTTATATAAAATATTACTTTATTTTTACATTTATAAACAAATTGTAAAAATAAAAATAACAAAAATTGGAAAAAAAACAAAATAAAAAAAACATATATATATATATATATATATATATATATATATATTTTTTGTTAAATCATTTTAATTATCTAAAGAATGCATTTTTTTTTATTTAAGACGGAATTTAGCATATTCATTGATCGACTTTAAAAAATTACTAATAAGCAAATCTATTTAAAAGACTGATTTAACACGTTCATAGATACACCTGTTCTCAAAAATAATGTTTGAAGTATTTAGGATGCATTCTTTATCCCTAAACTTAAAATTAAGGGATGGTTTTTATTTTTAATATTTTTAAATAATGATCGGTAATTTATTTGTATATAAATTATTTTATTTTATATTATATAACATCTTTATTTGTCATCCTAAATATTTAATATTTTGATGAGCTTTTATCTATTAAATATTTAAAACCCATAAAAATCACGGTATTTTTAGGCTCAAACTCATGCCAAGCGTCAAAAGTCGTTTATAGAAGTCCTAATATAATAAATGGTACGTAGTTTACTAAACCTGTGTCATTCATTTTTATTGACTCTTGAAAGTGGTCCGATAGGTCGTAAGAAAATAATTACGTAGTTTTTTGGCCAAGCTTTAGGCTAAAGTATCTGACCTACTGGCCCAGCCAATGTGTTCAATCAAATCTTAGACTTTTGACACCGAAAATTAAATGGAATTGAATAAAAATATCAATAGCTTACGTTATATTTTCATTCATGTGAACATAAAGCTTTAAGAAAATTGAGGATAAGGCCATGACCGATATTAAATCATAACCTTTTAGTTAAACAATTGTATAATTGAAAATACGCAATATAATTATAATTATAATAAAACAACAATCAAAATAGTATTTTTGTTTTGTGACTTTCAAACTAGAATAAAAGTTGGCAACTATCCTAAAAAAAGGTAGACACCAAATAATAATATTTATTAGAACTAAAGTCAGTTACGTGATTAAAGGTTCATCGAAAAGACACTGTTTAAGCGGCCTGTGTTTGAAGTCACATATAACATATTCGTTGTCCCAGATTGACCAAACCCAGAAGCCATTTTCTTTGATACTTTTAATTTAATTTAATTTAATTTATTAGTTGATTATAAAGGTGGACTATATAAATTTAAATATTGAAAAATTGGGTGGTTGTAAGTTTGTAACGTGCGGGTCAGAACTTTGGTCATCAAATCGGGTTGATGGAAAAAATGGAATACATTTCATTACCAATTGAATTTAAATTTGGCTAAGTTACATAGTTTGAATTTGATGGTTGACGGTTGATGGTTGACGGTTGATGTGATGGATGACGTGATTATGTTTACGTTAAATAATTAAAGTGCAAGTAGATACGTCTTTTATATGATTTAAAATCCGTGATTTCGGCCACATATTTTGGTCATGGACAAATGAGGAAAGGTATCTGTTTCTATGTGAAACTTGAAGGATGGTGTGTATAAGGTTGGGGCTTGAACTACTCAATCTTAGTACTATTATAAAAGCACACTGTCGTAAATTCGTAATCATATGATATTAAATTAGTATTAGAGATAATAAAAAAGAGTGAATAAATTACTGATAGCCCTCCAAAATCAAATCCTATCCTTATTAGCAATTAAAAATTAATATACATAATAATTAAGACATACAGTAACTTTACTTTACTCGTCTAAGCTATATATACTAATTTGTTTTTGAGTTTATCAAGTTTTGATCCATATTAGATATAGGTTTAGACGAAAATATCATTTTGAAGGTATATAAGCTGGTTTTTTTTTACTAAAATCAGCTGTTATTATCACGAGAATATACTTATTGCAAAGGAGCTAGTTCATGGTATAAACAGACAAACTAAAGCTGAAAATATTATCATAAAGGTTGACATGTCCAAAGCGTTTGACAACCTCTCTTACTGCTTTATATTAAAGGTTCTTCAATGTTATGGTTTCAGTAACAGGGTTATATCTTTAATTGCTAATGTTATCAAGTCAGTTCATGTTTCTATATTCTTAAATGGTGAATCAATTGGTTTCTTCAAAATGAAAAGAAGTATAAGACAAGAGGACCCTCTGTCCCCTAGTGTGTTCATTCTATCAGAAAAAGTCCTATTGAGAGGCCTCTATGATATGTTCTTAAAGAACAAATCCCTTAAGTTCTCAAATATGAGTAAACTAATAATTCATGTTTTTCCGTTTGCTGATGATCTACTTATTTTTACTAATGGTTCATCTTCTTCTTTAGATCAAATTGGAAACAAATTCAGGTTTACCAAGATGTCTCAGGTCAATCTCTTAATAAAGATAAAACCACAATTATTACTGCTTCAAGCCTTTCTTTAGATAGAAGAAATTCCCTAGCAATCCAAATAAAATTTAACATAAGCAACCTGCCCACAACATACCTTGGAGTCACTCTCAGCCCCCACAACAAAGCTTCAAACTATATCCCTATAGTAGAAAAAATCAGAAATAAAATTAAAAGCTAGAATGACAAAGCCCTTCCATTTAGAGGAAGATTAACTTTGATAAGCACTGCCTTGATGCCAATCCTCAGTACTGGATTCAAAGTTGTTGCCTCCCAAATTCTGTCATAAAAAACATTGAAAGGTTGCTAAAAATATTCTTGTGGGGATCATCAAATGAAGCTTCAAATATTCACTGGTCCTCTTAGAAGAAAGTGTGCAAATATTTTGGAAATGGGGGTCTTACCTTCAAAGGCTGATAGATATCTAGAGTGCATTCTCTTGCAAGCTTTGGATTAACTTCAGAGAAAACTCATCTCTGTGGGCAAGGCTTATGCAAAGTATATATTGTAAAGGACAACATCCTCTTCAGATCAACTACTCTAAAAAAGATCTTTAACATAGAAGAGATTAGCTGATATTAAAAAATTTGCAAAAGGTAAAATCAGATGAAAGCTGGGGGAAAGTAAAGTAGATTTATGGTTAGATAACTGGTTTGGAAAATATACTTTATTAAAACTTGATCACAATTCAAATTATAGCTGGTTTAGGGGCATTCATGTTAGGTCTTATTAGGAAGATAACAGTTGGAACGTCAGTAAACTCAAAATATATCTTACTGACTTAAACATTAGTCTTGTTCTTAAATCTAACATGAGGGTAATTTTGTCAGGTGTTAATGCTTAAGTGGTTTGTAGTGAGAGATTTGAGCTGCCTGGTTGTATTAAATGTTCATTACCCTCATTAATGAAGGTGGTTGGGTATTTATATTCTTAATTATGGGCCACATGGGCTCTCGGGTCATACTTATGAAACCGGGTCGAGTTCAAAAACCCATTAGTTTATTAAGCAGATTAGCAATTAGCTTAGTCAAAATGTGATTAGCTTTTAATACTTTAGTCATGTTTGGATGGTTCAGTGGGTGGTTTTTGTCCAAATTGCCCCTGTCCGGTTTCTACATAGAGTGGTGAGAAAATCCGGACTCATCAGTAGCCCTTTTTTTAGGTTATGTTCGAAGGCCTTTGGCAAGACCTAAAAAATCGCTCTTGAGCACCTGTGACAATATCCGGACCGATTTCGATTTATGTGAAGGATTTATCCGGACTGACAAAACTCTCAGAAGCTCAAAGGTTTTGCCATGGATCGTGGGACACGTGTCCCTTTTTGATTCGCCTCACCAACCATTTTTCTCCTAGAACGACGCTCCCACTAATTTCAAAAAGTAACCTCTTCAATTAATGCTTGTGACGTCAGCGCCATCTTTAATCATTAATTCAATCTTTTCGTATTCTCTTAGGTTTCAAGGTATCTTTTGTTTCTTTAGTATAAATTAACTCATTTTTCACTGTCTTATCATCTTCATCATCTTTTCACTCCTATTCTTCAAAGCTTTTATCTCTCTTTTTTAAAAACCCTTTTTGGTGTAAGTTTATGTTTACAGCAAGAAATGAACTTGTAAAAGGTGGGTGGCTTAATCTTTCGGAGTTAGAGAAAGCACAAAGAGTCGAACGAGAAAGGCACATTGCTGCAGGCCTCCCAGTTTCTCCTATCGACAAATTTGAAACACCAAGCTCAGAGCCTGATCGAGGTTTGTCTTCTGCCAGAAGCTCTAAACCTAGAAGGTTATTTCAACCTAGTCTTTCACCAATCGCCAGGCTCATCGGTCCAGGAGTCAGAGCCTATTGTCTAACAAGAGCAAGCAGTTACAAGTACCAAGAAACCCTCCCCATTCATAGCCATGGGATCAGATGCTGACATCTCCCGAGAAAAACTAACACTCCGACGAAGAGGTCGCTTAGTGAAAGGCCAGGCTGTTGCTCCACAGTCTAAATCTCCAAAAATAGTGCCTTCTAAGTTTGGGGCCAAAGGCAAAATTACAGAGTCAGAGGCACCCATCGGAGTTCCCAATGATAAGTTATCTCATCCGGAGGCTACGGGAACAAGCCTTCGAAAAGAACCCTACGGATCTGAGCCCCAACCGGACATCAGACCACAAAGAGAAACTAAAGCTCAACTATCCAGACAGCCCACAGAGTCGACCACCAGTGCTCTCCCACTAAAGATAACTGGCAATCCTTCCAGGGTGATGGAAGAAGTGATGGAGGACAGTGTTGAAGAAGCCCCTTTTGAGACCGACGTCTCCGGGGGGTAAAGAGAAGCTGTGTTTAAAACACCCGGACCTGCCGGAGTGCCTTGAAGGGAGAGTGGGACCTTGCTTCCATAAAGTGAGTGTAAAGTATCTGCTAGCCATGCAGAACATTAACTATACTTTCATTCACACTGCTGAGCTTGGCCGGATCCGGACGAAGTGGGGGATCCCAGAATCTGTTAAAGTTAGGATATCGGTTGATCCGGAGACGCCAATGGACTGCAAGATAAGTGAAATAGTTTTCTATACAGAGTTGTTCAACTGGGGGCTTAGATTTCCCTTGTACCCAGAGATCGTCAGATATTTCCATCTGATAAAGCTCTGTCCAAGCCAACTGAGCCCCAATGCTTGGTTCACCCTCATGTCCTATATCATGGCTTCCAGGCTCTCCAGAATCTCACTTCGGATGGAGCAATTTGCTGCTGTTGCCAGCCTTTGCAAAAATCATGTTATCCCCTTCTACCATTACAATATGGGTGACAACTTTAAAGTGGTAGATGACTTGCTTGAATCAGAGAAAAACTAGAAGACTCAATTCTTGTTTATCAGCGGTGCTTGGGAAAATAAGAGGAAGATTAGAGTTGATGTCAACCCAAGCATACTTACCAGTAGATGGAAAAGCACAAGTAAATATTTCATCACGTCTATCTACCTTTTCTTATAACAATTTTATTTTTTTAATTTCTCTTCTTCTTTTTTGGGTAGTTCTGCTGAAGGGGTTTACTGACTACTTGGAGGATGGGCAAACTACTTGTGCCAAGCTGAATGCTTGGGCTGCTGAAAAATGGGGAAATCGCTTGCACAACTGTTTTACCGGTGGAAACTTGGTGAGATCCCATCTCTGGAACACAACCGGCCGGAGAGACTTGTCTTGGGAGGAATTAACCACTCTGCCCCCTCCGGAAGTCATTCTTCAGAAGACAGATGCAAAGAATGGAAAACTAGCCTTTCTGGGCAAAGCTAAAGCCCCAAGAAAAATAAAAGGAAAGAAAGGCAAGGCTAAGCCAGACGTAGCTGAGGTCAACCCAGGTGGTGTTGAGGAGACTGTCCCAGCAAACCAGGAGGGGCAGGACCAAAGAAGGATTGATGCTTCTTTGCTTCAAGTGGTAGAAAATGAGAGTACCAAAGAGGCAGTTGGATCTCCAAAGCCCCCAAAAGCTCCCAGGAAAGATCGAAAACGGGGAGTAGAAGGTGGAGATAGGGAAGCTAAGAAGAAGAAAACCTCCAAGGGAGATGAAGTTGCTCTCCGGCCTCCAGAGTCTCTTCCTCCGGTCGACCCAACAGACCCAACTCAAGCAGAGGAAATCCCAAGTGACTTTCACACTGGAGAGGGCGCCGGAGGGGACATCAACATTGATTGAGTAGACATCAGTGGGCTTCAAGGGATTGGCCTTTACTTTGAAGACCTTGAGAAGGACGACTTTGTTGGCCCTTACCTCCCCCCAAGCTCTTCGAACATTGTCACTTTCAACGGTAAATATTTTTCTGTTTCAGGAGAGAAGGACGTGGTGACCCATTCCTTGTTGAGCAATATTCAGCTGGTGCTCAACTTGGAGAAGCAAGTGCGAAATCAATCAGCCATCATCAACACACTCACCTCTGATAAAGAGAGTTGGTCTAAGAACCTCCTCACTGACAACCAGAGTGTTAAGGCATTAAAGAGAGAGAATGAGGAGCTGAAGAGGGGGAAGGAAGATTTGGCCACCAAGCTGGCCACTTCGAAGGGGGTTGTTAAAGAACTTCAATTCAAGTATTCTGACTTGAAGAAGAATCTTTCTACTTCAAAAGAGGAGGTGAATGCCAAAGACAACGTGATTCAAACCCTAACTAGCGACAAAATTTCGCTTGAAGATGTTGTGTCTAAGGCTAAGCAAGAAAAATATGACTTGTTAAAGGAGCAGAAGAAGACAATCCAAGCCAAGATTGATGCATACACCAACAAGGTGATAGACTCCGAAGAGGAAAGGTATGTTGAAGTCAAATCAGACATGGTCTTGCTCTTTCATGAGAAATTTCCGAAGAGGACACTAGGAGATCTATGGCGATTTGTGGAGTATGAAGACATCCCATTTCACACGATGGTGGATAGTGATAAGAAAAACTATTCCAGTGGTTGGGATGATACAACTGATGAAGATGAAAAGGACGGAGAGAGTCCAGATGAGGAAACCAATGATCCTAAGTAGAAACCAAGTGAGGCTGGGCCATCTAAGAAAGCTCAACCTTAAAGTATCAACTATCTTTCAATTTTTGTGTTTGAACTAAAGTCCTTGGATGGCCAAGGCATTTTTGTAATCGTGTCTGGCCCTTGTCAGGACAAACCTTCTCTTTTAAAACTTCAAAGTCCTTAGATGGCCAAGACATTTTACATATTTAATATCATTCTCCGGTATCTGCCGGGCAATTTCATCTTACACAACTCTTACATTGTTTTGTAGTTTCCCAATTTTGATGGCTTGTATTTAAATGGCCTTTAGTTATTTTACAAGTATTTTAAAGTGAGAGTGTTTAAATTATCCGATGAAAAATGTTTAAATGGTCATCACTCCACCGAATCAACCCGATCTGTCAGTCAAATTACTTCAAATTTTTCAAGAAGGCATCGAATTTTATTAAAAAACCCGGACACCTCATTAAAACCTCCCCACCCCACCAGGGTAGGAAAGAGTATGCCCCCTAATATTTACATGGACTTTAAACAAGTAAATATTTACATAGTTTTTATTCTAGATACAAGCGGAGGTGTTCAATGTTCCAGGGGTGATTCAAAATCCTTCCATCTTTATCCTGAAGCCTCTATGTCCCAGGCT
Organism: Limnanthes douglasii subsp. nivea; assembly: GCA_036936605.1. Lineage (NCBI taxonomy): Eukaryota > Viridiplantae > Streptophyta > Magnoliopsida > Brassicales > Limnanthaceae > Limnanthes > Limnanthes douglasii. Next base: position 179,505,217 of record JAUPFV010000005.1, on the reverse strand, counting down.
TAAGCTTATCACTGACCACATAGGGTCCTTCCCAAGTTGGAGCTAGCTTGCCGAACTGCCTTTCCTTAGTATGCAAGAATAATTTTCCCAATACTTTATCCCATGGTTGAAAATCCCTCCTTTTGATTCCGGAAGCAAACCTGATTCTCATCAAACCCTGATAATGTGTGGCTCTAAGGTGAGCCTTAACTCTTATTTCTTCTATTAAGTCAAGTTGGCTTCTGATTGCCACTTCGTTAGCTTGTTCGGAAAAATTGTGGATTCGAAATGAAGGGAGAGTGGCCTGTATGGGAGCTATTGCATCCATGCCATATACCAAGGCAAATGGGGGACTCTTGTGTTGCAGCCCCGGGAGTAGTCCGGTACGCCCATAGTACTTCTTGTAGATAACTTGGCCATTTTCCAGCAACCCCCTCTAGATTCTTTTTAAGACCGGACACGATGGTCCTGTTAGTTACTTCAACTTGACCATTTGCCCGTGGGTGGAAAGGAGAAGATAAGCAGTGTTGAATGCCTCTAGAAGCACCAAAATTCTCCATATCCTTGTTATCAAACTGTGGCCCATTGTCTGTAGTTATCTTTTGAGGAACTCCAAACCTGCAGCAAATATTAGACAGGATGAATTTTATAACAACTTTCGAAGTAGTTCCTGCCAGTGGGGCTGCTTCTACCAACTTTGAGAAGTAATCAATAGCAATAATTATAGTTCTGCAACCCCCGGATGCCATGGGTAGAGGTCCCACCAAATCCAGCCCCCATCAAGCAAAAGGGATTGGCTCAGAAATTTACTCTAAAAGGATAGCTGGGATATGAATTTCATTATTGTATCTTTGGCATGGATCACACTTCTTCACCAATTCCTTGGCATCTTGCATTATGGAGGGCCAGTAATACCCAGCTAACAAGACTCTTCTGGTTAAAGACCTAAATCCACAGTGTGCTGATCCCTCGCCATCGTGCAATTCAGAGAGCACTATTTGGGACTTTTCGATCCCCAAACATCGTAAGAGAGGTCTACTAAAGGATTTTTTTGTAAAGAACGTCTCTTAGGATGACAAAGCCACGAGCCTTATACTTTACTTTCCTTGCCACTTCTTTTTCCGGAGGGAAGATGCCATCTGAGAGGTATTGGAAAAGAGGAAATCTCCAATCTTGAGGTTAATTTACTTGTATATTTAAACTTTCTTCTTCCTTGTTCTGACTGAGTTAAATGGATGGACACTCTTGCACATGAATCCATGGGTAGGACTCAGAATAGGCTATGGTTGCCAAGGAGTCTGCCAGCGTATTTTTTGTTCGGGGTATGTGCTCATAGGTGATGTTTTTGAAATTAAGTGCCACTTCTTTAAGAACAAATAAATATTTAACCAGTTGCTCCTTTTTGGCCTCAGATTGACCTTGTGCGTGATGGATAAGAAGCTGAGAATCTCTCATTAACCTGACCCTTTTGGGTCCACAAATTAGGGCTAATTTAAAGCCAACTATAGCAGCTTCATATTCGGACTCATTATTGGAAGCCCTGAAAGCAAAACATACAGTCTGGTACATTTTGTCGTCGTACGGAGAGGTTAAACATATCACAGCACTACAACCCATGGTACTCGGTCCACCACCAGTTCGGACAACCCATACTTTCTTAGTTTTTTCAACTGTTTCTTGCTTAGTGTCTCTGTCCGAATGAAATTCAACTAGGAAATCAGCAACAGTTTGAGCCTTGACTGCTGTTCGAGGGGAAAAATCAATATCATAGTCTCCCAGCTCCACTGACCACTTGGTCATTCTGCTTGAAATGTCTGCCTTTTGAAGAACGTTTTTCAAGGGAAAAGACGTATGGACAATGATAGAATGAGACTAAAAGTAGGGCCTCATTTTCCTAGCAGCAATTACTAAGGCCAGTGCTAGTTTTTCAAGTTTTAAATATATTTTTTCTGCATCAATCAAGATTTTGCTGATATAGTACACCGGACGAGGATAATTATCCACCTCCCTTACTAGCACTGCACTTAGGGCACAATCAGAAACTGCCAAGTATATGTAGAGTGTCTATCCATGAACAGGTTTAAACAAAGTTTTAGGGGGGGAATAAGTGCTTTTTGATTTCATCGAACGCTTGGTCACACTGTGGAGTCAAGTTAAATTCTTTTGCACCTTTTAAAGTTTGAAAAAACGGGGCACACCTATCCGAAGACCTCGAGATAAAACGGTTTAGAGCAGCTAACCTCCATGTCAATCTTTGTACTTCTTTAATATTCCGGGGAGGCTCCATCTGCAATAAAGCACTAAGCTGGTCTAGATCAGGTTGTATCCCTTTCTCACTTATCACATACCCTAAAACTTTCCCGGACTTTACTCCGAAAACACACTTTTCTAGATTTAGCTTTAAATTCACCCTCATCAAGTTGGTAAAAGTCTCTTGAAGATCTATTAAGTGTAGCTCTTCTTCTACACTGTTTACTATCATATCATAGATGTATACTTCAATGTTTCTTCCGATCTGATCAGCAAAAACCTTGTTTACTAACCTCTGATAAGTAGCCCCAGCATTTTTTTAACCCAAACGGCATCACCTTGTAACAATGGAGGCCTCTATCAGTAACAAATGTAGTGTGTTCCTGATTCTTCGGGTCTACTTGAATCTGATTGTACCCAGAGAAGGCATCCATAAAGGATAATAGCTTGTTCCCAGATGTGGAGTCCACCAATTGATCAATTCGGGGGACCGATATAGGTCTTTTGGGCAAGCTCTATTGAGATCTGTGAAATCAATGCGCATACGCCACTTTCCATTTTTCTTCTTTACTAACACCGGATTGGTTGTCCATAAAGGATACTGAAATTCCTTTATGTGCCATATCTTAGTAAGTCGGTCAACCTCTTGAACTATGACATCGGCTTTTTCCTTAGAAAAAGCTCTTCTCTTTTGTACAACAAATGTTATATCCCTCCGGATGGATAGTTGGTGTGATATAATACATGCTGGTACTCTGGTTACATCAGCATTGCACCAAGCAAAAACATGTTGATGGTCTTTCAAAAAAGCTAACACTTTACTCTTTAATTCCGATGGCATCTTGGATCCAATCTTGACACTTCTTCGTTCAACCAGAGAGTGAGTTTCAACTTCTTCAATTGGTATTAAAACACCAGGGGTCTCTCTAGGGTCATCAATTTCACCCTCTCCCCCATAAGGCCTCTCAAATTGCTAATCCTCACTGATCCGGACTGCCCCCAAAGTTTGAGGGGCAAGTGCTGTTGCATAACACTCCCTTGCTACCTTCTGACTGCTTCAGACGACTCCCATTTGTCCTTGTATAGCATATTTTAAACATTGGTGGACTGTTGAAGCCACAACATGCATCCTGGAGAGCCAAAATCTCCCCAAAATGTCATTATAACACGTGGGACAATCCACCACAATAAAAAGTATTCTGACCATCTTCTTAAAAGGGCCATTGCCCAACAAAACCTCTTCTTCAAATTCCCCGATTACGTCAGCTGAGCTTCCAGTGAAACCCACTATTGACCTGTTCGAACGCTGAATCACTGCTGGATTCTTCATTTGTTTATAAGAAGTTAAAAAGAGGATATTGGCTGAACTGCCGGTGTCCACCATAATTCGCCTTATATCATTTCCCCCAATGGATGCTCCTATCACAACATCATCTTCATGGGGACCAGCTATGTCCCTCAAGTCATCTTCATCGAAAACAATAAAGGGAAATGGAATTTGTGATTGATAGGAAGTCATGCCTCATTCCAGTTGGGTAGCTAAAGTATGAACATGCGTATTTCTCGAAGAAGCAGTTGGTGTAGTCATGGTGTCTCCCCCAAATATTGTAAGTGACTCAAAAAAGCTGATAAGTCCGGACACCGTCTTCAGTGCTCCGTGATAATTCCCACTTTATTCCGGGTTGGATCAGGATCCAAATATTTTGACTCTACATCAAACCTTTCAATTATCACCATAGCCCCATCCGGAGCTGACGTTCCTGCATTGTTTGGGCCAGTCCGATGAGCATTATCAGGCATATTTCCACTTCTTATTTTAACATAAGCCCCCAACTTCCCTCTCTCAATCAAATTTTGCATTTCTTGTTTCAACGCGATGCAATCTTCAGTGTTATGGCCAGTATCATGATGATACTTACTGAAACAATTATTACGATTTTCCCTGGGAGACTGTAATGCAGCCGGCTTTCTGAAATGTGCCTCGTCTTTTGTTTTGTCATAAATGGTGGCTACATTTTCTTTCAACTCAGCAAACCACTCCGGTTGAACCCAAGGTCCTCGCTTATTTCTAGATTGCTGGCTCTGAGCTGGTGCAGCTGGGTGGGATTGAGCCTTGGCCCTATTATGACCCTGTCCGGCTTCCTTGACCTTGTACCCGGACTGATTCTGGTTTTGATTTGGTGCAGTTGGGGCAAACCTCACTTACCGGTGCACCCTGGTTTTCTTTTTTTAATCCACATTAATCTGTTTGCCGACCTGATTCAGTAAACCTCCCCACGTCATGGCCTTTTTCCTGGTTACTGAATCAGCCAAATTGCCAGGGTTCAAACCCTACCTCAGAGAAGCTATTGCTACTTGTTCAAAGCAATCAGCTAATCCATTTTTGGTGTTCTCAAAGCGACTTATGTATTCCTTCAAAGTATCAAATTTTTTGATGCAGCCATGTGGCAGACTATTGTACCACTTCAGAGCACTCCCCGTACAAGACTGGGAGAACGCTCGACATAGTAACTTATCATCATCATCAAAATTCATCATAAATTTTTTGAATTGCTCCAGATGGTTGTCTGGATCTTTACTGCCACCATATTTTTCCATCTTTGTGCTGTCAAACCTCTTAGGAAGGTTTCCGGACAGTATCTTGGAGGACAATGGAGATTGTCTCCAATTCCGGCCACGACTAAATACAGTATCTTTGTTAGGACTTGCAAAGATACATGGTTCATCATGAAAGGCAAAAGGATCCATTAATAAGCGGTCTATATGTCTCCGGCCATGGCTGTGACTATGAGACGATCCTTTACCCAGATGCCTCTTCAACCTTCCATGCCTGTCCTTTTTTCTTGAATATTTTTTGACCAACTTCTATTTCTTCTTAGAACGGCCTTCATCGCTGCTGGATGACAAGGATTCTTCAACTCCATCTTCATTCGAGGAGCTACTAGAAGACTTTGAGTCTGAATCTGAGCTCTCCACCGGTTTAGACCCATGAGACTTCTTTGAGCTAGCATGAGTCGTTTTAGTACTCACATGGGTTTTTGATGGCTCATGCTCTCTTGGATTGTCAGTGTGGTGAACTGCTGATAATTTTGACTTTTCTTTCAAACCCATCTCCTCCTTTTTAGCACCCCTCAAGGCTTTTATCTCAACTTTTAGTCGGTCTCGCTCCTCGATCGTATATTCATCGTTTTCTCCCACCACTTCTGCCAAAGCTGGTCGCACTTCCTGCTCGTCCGGATTCATCCGAACTGGTTTTTTTATGGTTTCGAATGCTAGATTCAGGCACCTTCTTCTCCCATTGTGGTCGCCAATTTGGTGTGGATTATTTTCAACTGAGGGTAATTTTTTCAGGTGTTTTGTGGTGTTTCAAAAGTATTTAATTCTTAAGTGGTTTGTAGTGAGAGATTTGAGCTGCCTAGTTGTATTAAATGTTCATTACCCTCATTAATGAAGGTGTTTGGGTATTTATACCCTTAATTATGGGCCACATGGGCTCTCGGGTCATACTTATGAAACCGGGTCGAGTTCAAAAACCCATTAGTTTGTTAAGCAGATTAGCAATTAGCTTAGTCAAAATGTGATTACCTTTTAATACTTTAGTCCTGTTCGGATGTTTCAGTGGGTGGTTTTTGTCCGAATTGCCACTGTCCGGTTTCTACAGTGAGTTGTGAGAAAATTCGGACTCATCAGATATAAGAAGACACATGACACTAAAGCATCCACATAGAACTTGGTTGTGGTCAGCTCCTGCTAGTATTCATGTTAAAACAATCCTACCCCCTATTATATGCTGGGCTATTTGGCAACAACGCGACAAAACGAAGATGAATTGAGATAGATTTTATTCAAGATCAACCATTAACTATATGATACATAAGTTAACTCATTTAGACCATTCTAAGTTACTCAAAAGAAAGCACTGGAAATTGAACGAGAATGAAGCAACCACTCTGGGCTCTGTCAACCACATTACTTCTAAACAGAAGATTACATACCTTAAATGGGAACTTCCAAGGCCAGGGAGATTCAAGCTAAACACGGACGCATGTTGCCTAACATCTGGTGAAGCAAGTGGAGGAATTCTTATTAGAGACTGCAAGGGAATAATCATCAGTGGATATGGCAACACTTATGGAAAACTTACTCCGCTAAAAGCTGAAGCTCGTGCATTGCTTGATGGACTTCTGATATGCAAAATCAATGACATAAGGGAAGTTGACATTAAATTAGACTATAGAATCCTTAACTCTCTTATATCTTCTGATAAAACTCCAAATCATTTAGCTTTAATCATGAACAGAATCAAATCACTCATTACAAGGATTATGTCAGTTCATTTCATCTTTAGGGAACATAATCGAGTTACAGTCTGACTAGCTCGATGGACCCTAAAGTGTAAAATGAAACTAGATTATAAGAACTTCACACCCCAACTCAGCTTGAAGCTATTACAAAACTCGAAAGCCTAAGAATAGGCTATATCAGAATTGGATTGTAATTACTTGCCTCTGTTTTGCAGAATGTTGCAGTTGATTCAATCTCTTGAAGGAGCTGTTTCTAGCAGGGAATTGTATACTGGGTAAAATGGAGCTTGGATAAGGTTAGAAGGGAGAACCTGCAAATGAAGGCCATCACTCTCTAAGGAGAAAATTCTTGTAACCTGGACCACAGAGGCATCTCCAGGACAACAACCAGAATGAAGATTCTTACCCTTGAATGCTTGATTTCTCTAAAGAAGAAGATGAAGATTTTATTCTCTCTCATCTATGGCAAATCAAAGCTTGAAGACAATGAATAGTTTTACTCTGGCAAAGACAGAAAACATGGCACGAGTTTTGATTTTCAAAACTTTCATTTAATCCTTTAATTTCTCATCTTCTTCAATGTTAGGCCTCAAAGTTGTAAACTCATTATTTTGCCCTTCCAATATAGTTTCTATTTTCGATTTAAAAAAACTAGTTTTTTACTAATTCTCCTCCGTTCCATTTTCTCTATAACTTTATATTTCACTCTCACTTCTCTCTAACCACCATCTAAATAGGTATATTTTTCGATTTCTAATTTGTTGATTCTTGGTTGCTTTTAGTTTGTTTGAGGTAAATATTTTGTTGATTTAGATAGGTTTTCTAGTGAATTCCATGAATTGCATTTAGGGTTTCGTAGATATGATCAAATTTAGAGGTTAGGGTATGTTAGATTTAGGATCTAGAGACTGCTTTTGGCCATTTCCTCGCCGGAAGCAGCTGGAAAATGACCGACACTAATGGGGTGCACAACCACACATTTTTATTTTTTATTTAAAAAAAGTTCCAAAAAATATAATTTTTAAATAAAATTGTTTGAACGTTTTATTTATTTGATGATTATAAAAAAATATTTTTTAAGTTTTAATATATTTGAAGAGTGTTTGAATGTTTATGAGGCAACTTGGAATGTTCAAGAATATTTTGAAGAAATTCACAAAATTGTAGTAATATAGGGTTTGATCTACTAAATCAAAGTGTTTTTTGGATAAAGATAGTTAAATAGGTTATTTTGTGATTTGGGTGAATTTAGGATATAGTTAGTATTTTTTTACTAATGACAGTTTTGTAATTAAATGAAAGTTAGAGGGTATATTCATCAAAAAAATTCAAATTAAAGTCAAATGCGATTTTTGGGTAAACTTAGATCAGTTTTAGGTATGTATAGTTTGACCCTAACTTTAATATTTTCTTAAAAAAAGTTATATATGTGATTAATTATTTGAGTATACCTATTATCATTTTAACTTAAAATGTTTGGTAACTTTTGAGGGTGGGATGATTTTTTTTATGCGTTGTTTTTTTATTAGGTTAAAGGTTTTTAAGGACAAATCAGACATTAAACGCGGATGTAATTAAATGTAATAATTAAAGTTATTGTATGTGAGTAATGGATTTAGATTATATATATATATATATATATATATATATATATATATATATATATATATATATATATATATATATGTTTGGGTTATTCAAGTTGGGGTTGTGGATCATGTAGGTATCCATTGGACCCAATAGTTTATTAATAGTTTTGTTTATGTTTTTAGAAAATTTAATGTAACATTGATTTCTAAAACAACTTTTTTCTAAGCTTCTTCTTTTATTACTTAATTACCAGACAGCTTATTCATCTTTCTACCATCTATAAAAAAGTTTTAATTCATTTCTTTTATTATAATAATAACTTTCAAAAATATTTGAGGCGATTAGCGGTGACTGCAATGGGAGATTAGATACGTATCGATAACAACGTCCAAAACCTTAGGTGTTCAAAGTTCTTTTAGAACATACCAAATGATGGATTTTGAGATGCAGGTGGATCCTGTCAAGATGAATGAGAGAGTCATGGTCGGAGAAGAGTCCGATCAATTGGCATGGGAAGCTCAACTATCGCACGTGCATGATAAAAAACATGAGTGATTACTCATGGAAAAAGAGCATGACTAGTGGCGGAAGGAAATCAAAGCGCTGCAATCCTAAAAAGAAACAATAATAGTTCTACAAAGTAAGGTCTACTCGAAGGTCCAAAGGCTTGGAGAATAAGAGAGCTGTAAGGAAAAAGGTATAAACTCAGATGCTCATCACAACCAAAACAAATATCGAAGAGGTTGATCATACCAAAGATACCATTCCTTGAAAAATGAACGAAGGACCAAGTATCGTTATAGTCCTTCAGAATCTAGTGATTATTATGTGTATCAGTTTGAGGAATCTTTATCGTTCCCTGTTAGGGATCACTATCATAAAATGAAAAAAAATCATGGTGATAGGCATAAATCAAAGCAACATACATGTTGGCGTTAAAATCGAGAATGAAAGCATATATCAAACAAACAACGTACATCTCCAGATAATCAAGAGCCTCAAAATGGTACAAAAAATAACGGAAACTGAGGGGGAACTGAAGGTTCAGGGAACCAGAGTATTGATTATCAAGAAAATAATCAATTTGCAATTCAGTCTGAACAAGGTATTTATGCAGAAGCCAATGAAGGTCACTAATATAGTAAAAAACATAAGCCCCCAAGGGGGTAGCCGAGTTGGTTGAGTATGGCATTCTTATGACCAAAAGGTCACGAGTTCGAGTCCCTCTACATACGCTTTCTCGGCTGAGCCTGTCACCTTGTGTGGTTTACCTTCTGGCGTTAGTTTGCAGGCTATCGCGTCAGACGGAGGGTTTACCCTGTGCGCACTCATTGCACTCTGAGTAGCGGCTGCGGTTTCCCTCCGAAAAAAAAATAGTCAAAAACATAATTAGAGGCATTCTTCTCTCTGTAGAAATTATCTCCAAACATATACCAAAGCAATTTTATATATCTAAGATAGAAAAGTTTGATGGGATTAAAGATCCGGATAACCACCTAGAACAGTTAAAGAATTTTATGATGAATTACATCGATGATAATAAGTTGTTGTGCCAGGATTTCTCTCAAACTTTCAAAGATAGAACTTTAAAATGGTACAATCGGATTCCAGAGGGTTCTATCAAGGATTATAATATGTTATGGGCTTATTTCCGAATAGATTTTGTGGGAAGCAAGGAGATAAGGAGAGACAATGACACGATAGTTCAATGCAGCCCATTGATTGTGAATAGTCTGAAATATTACACTAAATCTTCGTACAAACTAAGAATAGTTTGGACGATTGCTATGAACAAGTGGTTATAACCTCTTCCAGGAAAGGGTTTCTCCCCAAAAGAGTTAATTGATAACGTGACCAAGAAGAAAGCATTGTCTTTTGGGGGTTTATTGGCTCAGGTTGAGAAACAAATCAAAATAGAGGATTTGAAGAAATTAAAATTGATCCCTTTGCAAAGACATGCTCCACAAACTTCTACTTCAAGCCATCAACAACAACAAGCCTAAAACCTTCAAAATCAGGCAATCACTAATTTTTGTCTGAGGGATATAATTCAGAATCCGAGTCGACCTATGATAAATTAACACCCACAAGGTAAGCTGGTTATATCTGGAGTATATCAATGGGTCCAGCCCAAAGAACATGCTGAATTAACTGAAATTATTGCTACTTTATTCGACAATACAATGAATCTTATCCAGTTTAGAAAACCACTTCTAATCCAAATTCTGAAGGAAAATTAGAATGACTGATTTTGTAAGTATCACAATGATGTGGGCCATGATACATGGGATTACACCGCGTTAAAGTAAGAGAACCAAACCTCAACTAAGAATGGAAAACGAACCATTTTTTTTCAAAATGCAGTCAGGGGGTTGGTCGCAAGCTCCAGTTATCAGTCAACTCATAGTCCGAAGGGAAGCAATAAAAGTTGTCCCAAACAGGAAAATATTATGGTTATAACCGAACCTTATAATGAGTCTGATGTGGATTCTTTATCGACCCTGATCTTGACTGAACCAGTTTAATATGGGTTAATGTACCTAATGAGAAAGAAAAGATTAAGAATTTGTGTATTGTTTTAGTCACTAACTATTTTTGTGGGATACGGTATCAGGGCCTCCGGGTTCTTCACGAAAGAGCCATGTTGTAAGCTCTGCAACACAGTTAGAATGAAATATGTGTACCCATGTTTACCAAGATTAGATGTCGTTTATTTTCTTTGATGGTGATGATCTGAGAGATGTTTCTAGGCTATACGAGGATGATGTGGTGACCGTGGTGGCAATCAAGGGGACTGAGATCCGAAGAATCCTAATTGATAGGGGTAGTTTGGAAAACATTTTATTCATGTCCACTTACAAGAAAAATAAAATACTATATCGTCATACTCCTATTGAATACGACAATAAGGGGGTTTCCAGGGGTCACTACAGACGTAATTGGAGAATTTGAGGGAGATGCACTCCTAGGATGGGGACCTTACAAAATACGGTGAATGTAGTTTTTATAGTGGTGGATGACTCGACTTCGTATAATGATATTTTAGGCGGATCATAGTTTTCAATGATACACACAGTTGCCTCCATTGTCCATCAGTATTTGAAGTATGTTATAGGGGGTTCAGTTCGAAGTTGTTCGGAGCAGCCAAACACTGGCCATAAAATGTTATATTAAATGTTTGGCTTCTAAAACGATCCATAATACATAAACCAAGAAATAATAAAAATAATATGAGTCCACTTCAGAGCCAAACACTATAGATGATTCGAGGTAGACTCTTAATATATCACGAGAATATCGAGGTGTATACTTTTCCAAATGGAAAAAGTGTGTAGATTAGACCTCGATTACCGTTGATTATAAGAGAGCAACTACTAACATTTTTGTCGAATAATTTGCACTGGTGTGCCGAGAATGTAACATGTGTTCTTGCAAGTGTTATTTTCCATACACTAGTGGTATGGCCCAATGTATTCCATATTATTCAGAAATGAAAAGCTTTTCTGCTGAAAGTCCAAAGCAATTATGGTAGAGGTAGATCGATTAACAGAAGTGGTGTATATCTGAGAGTCTTAATACCAATTATGGACAACAAACCTTGTGGTTGTCAAGAATAATAATGGAAAATGGTGCATGTGTGTTGATTTCACATATTTAAACAGAGCTTATACGAAAGACCATTTCCATGTTCCTCGAATTGATAAGCTAATAGACTCCACTTCGAGTAATACTGTTATTATTTATAGATGTTTTTACGGGATATAACCGGATACAGATGGGTCTGAGGGACCAAGGCAGTATCACATTCATAACAGGTAGATGAATCCATGTTTTAAAGAATGTTGGGTCAACTTATTAGTGCCTGGTAAATAAGCCCTTTGCTAGACAAATCAGAAGAAATGTTGAAGTTTATATTGATGATATGTTAGTAAAAACTATGACAGATGAAGATCATTTCTCTGATATGGAAGAGATGTTTTCAAATTTGAAAGTTGTCAATTTAAAGCTAAAACCAGAAAAGTGTACATTTGGTGTTTGGTCCGGATTTGATTTGGGTTGTTTAGTAAGTCAAAATAGATTTCAGGCCGACCCAGTACAGTTGAACGCTCTAATATCCGTGGACCCTGCCTAGGTCTATAAAAAAAAGGTAAAATTTTTAAATGGAAGGTTAGCCTCTTTAAACATATTTATATTAAGCTTTTCAAATGAGTGTGCACCGTTTTCCAAGTAATCAGAAAGGTGAATAAGTTCAACTAGACTCTGGAATGTGATAAAGCCTTTGTTAAAAATGAAAGAACACTTATCCTCTCCAGAGATTTTAACCAAACCATGTGTAAGAGAAAAGGTATTTATCTACATAGGAGTATCGATTCTGCCGTAAGTGCGGTTTTTGTCAGAGAATCTGAAGACTGCCAGCGCTTAGTATATTATATAAGTAAAATTTTATTAGATGTTGAAAAATGATACTTAAATCTCGAAAAGTTAGCTTTGGCCCTAGTAGTTGCAGCGCAAAAAATGAGTCCATATTACCAAACATATTCTATTACTGTTCAAAATTCCTGTTCGTTTAAGAATGTAGTGCAAAATCCAGATGTATGGGGTTGAATGACTAAATGGTCAGTCAAATTAGGAGATTATAACATCGAATTTGCTCATCGAACATCAATGAAGCCACAAGTTTGGCATAATTTTTAGTTTAGTTTCATTCCGAATTACCATAGCATGGGCCGGATATTGATAAGCCACTAGATGAATGAATGTTTCAAGCTAATAGGGGTGTAAATGTTTCGGGTTGGGGAGTAGGGATTCACTTGGCCACCCATTCTGAATATTTCATGTGTAAAGCAATACGTTTTGGTTTTAGGGCATCAAATAGTATTATAGAATACGAGGCAGCCTTGACAGCTCTAAGACTTACGGAAATGTGTGGTGCTAAAAACATTTTTCTGATAAGTGATTCACAGATTCTTATCAATCATGCGTTGGATCAATCCGAAGAAAAAAATCACTTGGTAAAAATCTTAAAAGCATTGACGAGTCCTGAACACAAACTAGGCAGCGAATAGACATTCCAAATTTCGACCAGCATAGAGAAATATTGGAGGTATGAAATTAAAGAATTTATAAGTAACCAAAATTTGCCAGTTGATAAACCGTTGGAAAAAAACTAAGGATTGAAGCTCATGGTTTCATGATCCTCGAGGATATACCATTTAAGAAGTTATTAAGTTGACCCTTATTATGGTGCCTCAAAACTAATGAATCGTAAATGATATTATCTGAGTTGCACGACGTGGATGGATATACCCATTGCGGCTATAAACATTAACAAGAAAGGTTTTGTTGGTTAGGTATTATTGGTCTTCAATTATGGTACATGCCAAAGAATTAGTCCGATGATTTGATCCCTGCCAGAAAGTTTTGAACATAATACATATAGTACTTCTACCACTTGAATCGATATATGAGGTATTACCTTTCGAAATATAAAGGGCATGGTTGGATCTTTACCTATGGCATCCGGAGGTTTCCAAAATATTATAGTGGTCATTTATTATTGTTCTAAACGGGTGGAGGCAGAGCCTTTATTCAGAACTACTTCCAAAGTTTTTATTAAGTTCATCCTCTCTAATATATGTTGTAGGTTCAGAATTCCAAGAAACATTACAATAAATAATGACCATTAATTTGAAAACAAGGACATGAAAATATTTAATTCATTAAAAGGAATTCAACATTGTTTTTCATCACATTTTCATTCTCAGGCTAACGGACAAGCATAAGTAACAAACATAACCATCCTCGATGTTTTGAGAAAAACTTTAAAAGGGACAACTAGAAAATGGAAAAATTATTTACAAGAAGTGTTATGAGCTTACCAAACTAGACCACGAACATCAACGCAGAAATTCCTTGTAGCATTGGTTTATAGGATGGATGTTCTAATACTAGCTGAGTCTGTTCTCCCATATTTTTTAATCACAAATTCCTCTGAAGAGGGTAATTATCTAGGTCAAAGAATTGAGTTATATCTAATTAAAGAGAAATGAATGAGCGAATATTTAATATCTCTTCATTATCAGACTCTGACGAGAAGCATGTATCCATCCCGGGTATGAAGGAGATAATTCAAAGTTGGGGACAAAGTTTTAAAAAAGTTCTTCATGAATACTAAAGATAAAATACTAGGGAAGTTAACACCAAACTGGGAGGGGCCTTATTCAGTTACTAAATGGGTTAAGCCTGAAACTTATCGGCTAATAGATCAAGAAGGTAACCCTATTCTTCAATGTGGAATTTTCCGTCTTTGGAGCGAGTCCAATGTTGCTTATCATCTTCAAGCTCTTTGATTAATATCCTTTGAAGTCTGGTTATGTCTGAGGAAGAATAAAATCGTAGAGCTTGTTTGTGTCCCATAAGTCATTGATGAAAAAGTCTTTAACCTGGTCTTGATTATACCAAGAGTTGTTTTCAGCTAAGTTTAGAGAGATTAGAGGGCTAATGTTACACCATCTCTCCAACCAAAACTCAATATTTCATTTTTCTAACTGCAAAATATTATTTTCCCCCCAAAAGTTCTGATATCCATGATTCTTTTCCATGTGCTTGATCTGTTCCTTGTAGTATTGACTTGAATTGGATGTTTGGAAAAACAATATTTATTATGCATAAAGTTGTCCCAAATAGAGTTATTCATTATGAAATCCCTTCTGTACTTGGTAAGCCTTAACCTTAATTCTCTAGAGGTTGAAATCATTAGATTCGTCGAATTTTTCTAGGCTAAGCTTCATGGAACTCATCTTTTGTGGATTTTTGGTTTCTTGACGAGATCTTCTTCTCCAACCTACAAATCGGAAATAAATATACTCCTTCTACTGTTTTTTATGCTCACCACACCATTTATTAGGGAAAATATAGAATAAAAAATAATAAACCAAGCTCACAGGAAGAAATTTTACGTGGTTTGGATCATGAAGAAATCCTACATCCACGGGAAACGGACACTCTTTATATTAATATAGGGTTACAGAAAGACTCTCAAACACAAAGGACTCAACCACTCGTGATTCATGGAACCCTCTCTTCAGTGTTTAGCTCTCAACTCACTTATCTCTAAAAAAGACTTAGAGCTATTTTTCTCTCATGGAAAATATGCAGCTCACAATTTTTCCTCACACTTTGCATAAAAATATTTTCTTCAATTTATATGAAGACTGAGATATATTAATCTATTAATTAATAGTAAATGTAATTAATATAAAAGACCAAATTAATAAGAAATTTAATTAATATAGAATATCAAATTAATAGGAAATCTAATAAAAATAGAAGACCAAATCAATACAAAATTTAATTAATATAGAATAACGATTTAATAGGAAATATAATTAAAATTGAAGAAAAAATTAATAAGAAATCTAAATTTACATAGAAAACCAAATTAATAGGAAATACAATTAATATATGAGACCAAATTAAATAGAATATTATCCTACACTTACACCTTCAATCATTTTCATTATAGATTTAAGCAGATTGTAACTTTTTTTCGGAGGGAACCCGCAACCGCTACTCAGAGTGCAATGAGTGCGCACAGGGTAAACCCTCAGTCTGATGCGATAACCTGCAAACCAACGCCAGAAGGTAAACCACACAAGGTGACAGGCTTAGCCGAGAAAGCGTATGTAGAGGGACTCGAATTCATGACCTTTGATCACAAGCATGCCTTACTCAACCAACTCGGTTACCCCTTTGGGGGCAAGCAAATTGTAACTTTGCATATGATAATAAGGGATAAATTCTAGAACATGTTTAATGAGAGTTAGTCTGCCTCCATAAGATAGGAGATGTTGGCTCCAATCTTGAGTTTTCTTTCTAAGTTTAGATATTAATTTTTGAAAGTGTAGATCTTTTATTCTGCTCGTGAAAGTGACTCCTAGGTAGTCTAAATGAATGTTTTTAATGTTAAAGCGAGTGATGGTCTTGAGATGGTTTTGTCTTTATATGGAGATTCTTGTAGAATAGATAACAATAGAATTGTCTTTGTTTATAATCTAACCAGAGACCCTTAATATTGGTGCAGGGTATTATAAAGGTTGTGAAGGCTGGAGGTAGAAACCATTAGTGAAGATGAAAATGTTATCAACAAAAGCCAAACAAGGAATCAAGGTAGAGCCAATAGTCTTGTAACCAATATTGTTGTTAGATACATAGATTTGTTTGAGACTTCTAATTAAAAACTCTACTGCTAGAATAAATAGGCTATGTGATAGGGGATCTCATTGTCTCACTCCATTTGTTGATTTGAAAAATACCTTAGGTTCTCTATTTATAATGACAAGAGAATTTGACATTATTAGTTAGACACTTTATCCTATCAATGGATGGTTGTTCAAAACCAAAGGCTACCAAGATTTGATTAAGGAAAGCCAGAGAGAGCCTATCAAAGGATTTTTCCATGTCCAACTTAATGATTAAGTTTCCACATCTATTCTCTTATTTATGTTATGAATCAGTTCATGCATCAGTAGTATATTGTGTTGGATTTTTCTTCTTTTAACAAATCCATACTTCTCTTTTAATATAAATTTTAGAAGGATCTCAGATAGTCTATCATTTAGATTTCTTGACAGAATCCTGTTGAACATTGTACACGGATTGATGGGCCTATAGTCACTCTAAGTCAGATGGTTGTCTTTCTTTGGGATAAGACAAATGGTCGTAATAAAGATACCTTGATGAACAATTTTGTCTTGAAAAAATTCTCTAATAGTAGCACATAAATCTGTAGCAATTAGGTGCCAACAATTCTAAAAGAATTAATTAAAGCCATCTACTTCTACTATATTTGTAGAGTTGAGAGCTTTAATAAATTTAAATATTAAATTGTTAGTAGGAGAAATCATCAAACTTATGTTCTACTCTTTTGTGATTAATTTGGGGATAATATTTTACAGGTTTAGAATCTCTCTTGTAAATCAACTTTCAGTTAAAAGATATTTGAAGTGATCTAAATCTGAGTCTCTAACATTTTTAAGATCATCAATCCAGGTATTCTTTACGTTAATTATAGGAATATGATTTTTCTTTCTCTTCTTTATCACTTGATTATGGAAGGCAACTGTATTTTTATCACCATTTAGTATCCAATTGGTGTGAGTCTTTTGTTGCTAGTAGCTTTCTTCCCTGGCCAGAAGTTGGAGATGATTAGCTTGAGCTTTGGCAAGCTTAATCTTATCCTCTTGTGTCATTAAGTCTGTAAAACACTTTAAAAAAACAAACTTCTTCTTCAGATTTAGGTATATAATTGAAAATATTATGAAAAGTCTGTTTGTTCCAGCCTTTGATAAATAGTTTCAGCCTTTTAAGTTTTTGTTAAAAGACAAATAGAGGAAGGCATGTCATTTAATTGTTCCAATTTATTTTTATTGACCATAAGAATTTAGGATGTAGTAGACACATATTAAAATATTTGATTTTGGTTGAAGCATTAGATAAAGAAATAAGTAAAAATGAAGTGATCTGAGCTTGTTCTTGCTAAATATTTGACTGTTGTTGTCTCAAAAGAGTTTGTCCATGCATTATTGTATAGAACACGGTCTAATATCTTTCATTTGTGTGTGTTAGTCCATGTGTATGTAAATCTAATGTATCTAGCATATATTAGGATGCAGTCACTAATGGTATCATTGAAGTCATCCATGCTCTTTAGGCAGAGTGTAGGGCATGATAACTACTCAGAAGGGTCAGTGATGGTGTTGAACCCATTACTATCTAGTCTTTTAAGCAGTCGGTAACCCCTCTAAGATTATTTCATAGCTCATTCATGTGGTCCCTGTTACATTTTACATACAAAATTGAGGTCAATACAGATTTATTTTAAATATAAGTGAGTGACTTGAATATGGATCATTTGATCATTATTAACTAATATTTTCACATCAAAATCATTCCTCCACATGATCCAAACTTTATTAGATATGTTAGTTGTTGCATATTGAAACCCAAGTAGCTTTGCAGTAGAGGGTAAATATTAGGCATCAATCATTGACTCCTAGATAACTATAAAATCTATTTTTATGCTTTATAATTGATTTTATTCTTCTTCAAGTGACTTTCCCAATGCCCCTAACGTTCCAACAAATAATGGAGGTTGTCATTGAGAATAGCCAGTTGAAGGTCTGGCATACTCTTAAAATTATAATTCCTTTTGTGCATTTTCTCTTTTGTAAATCTTATTTTCGATATTTGATTCTTTTGCAAGGGCAATGAAGGTTGAAGGAAGGCTGCAGGTTGATCTAAGTTTGGGAGAGGGAGTATATTGTATTGGGAGATGTTGGTCATGTATTCTTGTTATCCTGAGACCAATTTCTAGTAAGTTAATGACTTTATTAAGTTAAGTTTCGTTTATCTCATGTTTGTGAGTGTTTCCAATTATCTGGGTATCATTTATGTTGTGGTTGGTTGTTGTAGGATTGGGTTTGAGAGTGTATGTTTGTGTTGGTTTGAAGGTCTTTTAAGGTTTGTGTCGATATATCAGAAGTATTTTGGTATTTCTTCGAATGGTTTGATTGGTTTTTGGTGATGGGTTCTGAATTAGTCATGGTAGGTTCCTGAACTATAATAAATTTGAGTTTGAGAGGAAGGGTAGGATGTTGGCAATCCGTTGGTTGGTTTGACTTATGTTTATATAGCTTTCTACATTAGTAGAATTGTGTTCTATGTGCCAGCATTCTGAGCAATAACTTGACCTTGTACCATATTCAACAAGCTGCTAAAATCATTGATAATTATCGAAACTAATCCATAGGTTAGAGATAGGGTCCTTTGAGACATCTATCAAGCCATATAAGAATTGTTCACATCTCTATTTTACTTAGGTACCCAAACTTGGAGTGGATTTTTTAATAATTTGGCTATGGCTTTGATAATGTCTTCTTCGTACATGAAGGCAATGATTTTGAGAAAAGTAATCCATGTTGGTGTGATTTGAGATTCTATTTTGGGGTTGCAATTATGGCTTTATTTGAGGACTCTCATGGTGAAATGAGCCACAATCCACACATTACATCTCCATAGCCCTTCAACATCTTCTTGAAGGTCTATCTCTATCAGGAGGTGCCTATTATCCCAAAAAGCAAGGTTACCTTGCCTTTGAAGCTCAGATTATAAAAAAGTTTTGGAATTTTGATATTTTTGGCTGACTCATGGAAAATTTTGCAATTAGAGTTTGTTTGTCCCTTGTTTTCAGTGTATTTTGTCTTTGACTGAGAAGTTAACTGCTGGGTAGTAATATTTTAAAGAAAATATAATCTTTTCATAAGCACTGTTCTTTGGTTGAATGACTTCAACGTAAGATTTGTAAGGTTCATTGTTTCATGTACTCTGTTCAAAGATTGGGTTATTTCTCATATTTGTGAACTTGTTTAAGATTGTAGATTGAAAGTTCTTAGTTAGGTAAATCTAATTTAGAGGTGAAAAGTTTGGGTCTTCTCTTATTTCTTGATGGTGTGAGGTTTTGGGGACAAACTGACATATTATATTGTCTTCATTACCAGATTGATTGCTCATGATATAGCAAAGTTAATGACGCTCACCTATGAATTTCGAAAACAAGATGAAACTAATCTTAATTCATATCATAAATATCTCAAAATGTATGTTGATAGATTTTTTTATTCTTAAAATAAATAACTTAAAAACAAAAGTTTTCTAATAAAATAATCACCATAAATGATTAATATACTATAAAAACAAAAATCCCGTTCTTATACGAGCCATCACTAAAACTTTTAAATATATTCGAATTCATAAGGACTAAACTTGAATAGAATATATAAACTAGGGATTTAAAACAACTTGATCACTAGTGTCTGTTTGCTTTATGTCCTTTCAATTAGACTATGGAAACCCGATACGTTTCACTTAAAAGGGGTTTCGTTGATGGGCCGATAGTACAGTTGAGACTCTCCTTTTTTCTTTAAGTTGGGATTTTCTATAATCAGCTGTTATAATCATTCACGGGCCTGAAAGAATTGGTGTTGGTCCCAATGGCCCTAGATCGATTCTGGTTCCAATTGTTCTCTTTATATACAATAAATAGTGAGTACTAATAAATTATTGCAAACTGCCCAATTATAACTAATTTATTAATAATTTCTTAAGTAACTATAAAAAAAATCTTTTTTAAAGTAAGTTTTATTGCATTTATACGAAAATTGAAAGTACAAGGACCTAATTATAAGGATTTAATAATTGATGGCTATTAGAACAATTTAAGCAAAATTTAAAACTTTACAGCAACTGTATGAACTTAGGAAGACTTTTAGAGAGGTTGATTCGAACCAAAAAATTGAGAAGATGAAGAAGACACCATTTTAAAGACTTTCAAAAGTTTGATTTGAATCGAAAGGATTTGTTCAACAAATTGGGAAGGTTTGATTCGCAATTTTGATGAAGAAGGAGTAGCTTGAATTAGGTAAAAAAAATGGATCGACTACTGGGATTTTGGATACCCAATAACCAAGCTCTCAAGAAGGGTAATGGCTTTCAAAGGAGTTGGAGCATCATCATGGTTGAAATTTAACGGCTTACCAACAAGGAGAGTTTGTTTCGCGATCCAATCCGCAGCGAAGTTCTGTTCTCTGTAAATGTGGTTGATAATCGTTTGCGAAGTGATGAGTTTTCTGCAACAAGAGAGAAGCTGATCGATATATCAGGGAGCTTTTCCATAAGAGAGGAGGTCCACAAGAATTTTAGAATCAAAATCAATCTCCAGATTAGTGATGTTCATTGTTCAACATATAAGCAGATCATCGAGAAGGGCACGACACTCTGCAACTAGAGGAGAGTTCTTGCCATAGATTCACCCAAAACCCATAATGATGTTACCTTCATGATTTCTGACAAGACCACCCCCACTGCTTTCACCAGAATTCAGGCAAGCTCCATCTATATTCAATTTGAATCTGTTGGATTTTGGATTTTTCCACTTAAGAGACAAGAGATAACTGCTGGTTTTAAGATGGTTTACACATCCAAACTGATGGAGAGCTTATAGTTTTTTCCCTAGTGCCGATTTTTAAAGATCTTTGCGTTATTAAGCCCCAAGAGTATATAGAGAACATGATTAATCATTGAGGTTGAAGAAGCATTCTGGTTTTTGTGTTTCTTTTGGTTGCGAGTAAACCAGATCACCCATAAGATGATTGAAGGAAGAATTGATCGGGATATCACATTTATTAGAATAAGACCAGTACCAAGCTCGAATAAGATGAGTCAGAGTCATATTTGGGAAGATGTAGATTTGAAAAAGAGAACTGAAATGGATCCAGACAGCCCAGGACAGAGTGCATTGGATCAAGATGTGTTGAGTGGTTTCTTCATTGTTGCAGAACTGGCATTTTGATGCCATTTGAATGTGATTCCTTTTAAGGACCGAATCAGTAAGAATCCAGTTGAAGATCGATCTCCAGAGGAAGAATGAGCATTTCCTGGGGGTGACATTGTTCCAAGTTTTTTGAAAGAATTTCGAGATGTTCCCAGGCTTCCTTATCGCTTTCCAGGTTTCTTTGGTGTTGAAGCTTCCATCAGCAGAGAGAGACCATTTAATTCTGTATTTGTTTCCAGATAACTTGATTTTCTTAGTCAGCTCAATTTCAGTTGACGTAACACTGGAGGGAAGCTTATCCATGTTCCAATCATCCAAAGACCACAAGCAGTTCACCTTTTATGTATTAGCATCCTATAGCCAAGAGCTGTCATCAGCCTCGTTTAGAAGAACGAAAGGATTTCTGGAACACCACCGATCAAGCCAGAAATCAATATTCCCAACTCTACGATTCCAGTAGATAAATGACTCAGCAATGTCTCTAGTTTTCAAGCTTCTGATCCAAACTTTTGAAGATTTGGAAGTAATTGGGGCAAGAAGAGGATGATATTTGCTGCAATATATGGATGAAGTCAACTTGGCCCATAAAGAGTTCTGAGCTCTGAATACAAACTAGAGCTTCATAAAGAAGAGAAACTGCATTTCTTCTATTTTTCTAAGATTCAGACCCCCTTCAGCATGAGGCTTGCAAAGACTATCCCATTTAGACCAGGTAATTGTGTTTTTGTTTTCTTTATTCCCCATAGAAACTTGTTGTAAATTCTTTTAATTTTTCCAATGACAGAGGCGTGGGTGACCTTGTGTTGAATTGCATAGATGGGAAAGCTGACAAAATAGATTGAATCAAGATCAATCTACCAGCGAATGAGAGAGTAGCTTTATCCCAATCTGATACTTTGTTTATGATCTTGGAAATCATGCCTTCAAAATCTCTGATTCCAGTTGCAGAAGTGATGAATGATCCCGGGTAGCTGAAAGGTAATTTTGTGTGGTCGAACCCAATAATCTTTTCAATTCTGTTGATTCTGTGAATAAGCATATAATTAGAAACAATAACCTTGGATTTCCTGTTGTTGATAAACTGACTAGAAGCTCTTTGGTAGTGGTTTAGAAATTCCTTCTTTAGATTGATGGAATTTGATGATCCATTGGTGAAAACCATGAAATCATCAGCAAAAGCTAGAAAGTCCACCCTTAGCTTCCCTCTTAAATTGTATCTAGAAGTAGGATTGTTTTCAGAAAGATGCTTAATCCCTATAATTAAGTACTCCTCTGCTAAAATAAAATGACTCGGGGACAGAGGGTCCCCTTGTCTCAGGCCCTGAGTATTTCTGAAGTAACCTTTCAATTTCCCATTAATGGAGATTGATGAGTGAACATTTAATATGCACTTGTTCAGGAGAGTCAGAACATTAGAATTAAAACCAAAAGAAGATAAATTTTGAATGAGGAACCTAGTATTTAGTTTGTCAAAAGCTTTTGCAATGTCAGCCTTGAGAATTACATTGTTCCCTTTCACTTTAGAGTTTAGATCATGGATGAGCTCTTGGGAAATTAGAATAGTCTCGTGGATACTTCTCCCTTTCACAAAAGCACCCTGTTCTTCAGATATTAGTTTAGGAAGAAGACATGCAAGTCTGTTGTTGATGACATGAAATTCTACTAAACATTGTGGTAAGACTGATATGACGATATTCTTGTCAATTATTTGGATGCTCAGTCTTAGGGATTAGACATATTACAGTGTCATGAACTCCACAGCAAATATTTTAGCCAAGACTGCAGCCTTGGGAGAGCATCCCACAGTTTTACTCCAACAATTCTGCATGACCGAACTCATACCAACAACGACGACCATCAATTCAATTTCAAGCGAGGTAGATTGGAGAACTCCATACCTTCAATACTTGAGCTATGATTAATTGCCATCAAACAAAAATAAGGCAAGAGCACTGCAGATCAAGGCATCCAAGTTTTGTGTTCTCGACAACATCCTGTACAGGAAGAGTTCGACTCGGTCGTTTCTCCGATGTCTTGATCACACAGAAGCTAATTCGATATGAGTTTATCTACGTTCAGGGAAAGCATGCGCTCACTGTGGCCACCGAACACTAATTCGCCGGTTTCTCCTAGCTGGGTACTATTGGCCCGAGCTAGCAGTCGATGGGGAAGTCTTGTACAACAATGTCACAAATACCAAGAGTATGCAAACACACAACATAGACCCAGTGAACCTATGCAACACATTCCTGTTCCCTGCCCGTTTGATAAGTGGGGAATAGATCTAGTGGGTCATTTTCCAAAAGGTCATGGGCAAAAGGCAGTTCCTTATCGTCACGGTGGATTATTTCTCTAAATGGTTTGAGGCCAAAGCTCTATTCAGAACACAAGCACATGAGGCAAACGGCAAAGTCGAGGTAACTAACAAAACGCTTCTCGATGGACTTAAGAAAAAATTGGAAGGCGCCAAATGCAAATGGGCGGATAAGTTGGCTGAGGTGTTATGGGCATATCGAACCAATCTGCGCTCAATAACAGGAGATACACCCTTTGCACTGGTATACGGTACAGAAGAGGTCATTCCATAAGAGATCATAGTACCAAGCCACAAAATCGAGCACTATGAAGAAAAGGCAAACCTAATAGCCAGGTCAACCTGCTTGGACCTCTTTGATGAACGACAAGACCAAGCAAGGGTACGAGCAGAGCACTACAGAAGCTTGATGAAAGGATGCTTCAATGCTCGGTTAAATCCACGAAATTTTAAGGAGGGAGACTTAATCTTAAAGAAGGTATTTTAAGGCTCCAGCAGTGGCACATGTGGCAAGATAGGACCAAATTGGGAGGGCCCATACACGATTATTTCTACAGGGCACCATAGTGCGTATAGATTGGCAGATCAAAGTGGTCGAGCACTCAAACACCCTTGGAATGTCAATCACTCAAAGTTGTATCACCAGAATATTTTGATTGTACTGATGCGCTATTTTTTCTTCTTGATGGCGCGGGGAGGTTTTTTAATGAGGATCCTAGAACAACATTTTGCTCTTTCCATATAATTTATGCTTTCGCCACTATGTGTTTGTTGCAAACTTTATCCTTACAATTAGCGAACGGGTCAATGACCACGCCATTCTTGTCTACGCAACGAACCATACTGAGTCTAGACTAAGTGTCTATAAACACGAACGGGCTAATTGGCCATGCCTATGGGCTACGTAATGGCTACACTGTGCCTATACTTTGTACTGGGTATATTCGCAATCTGGTTAAAGACCAAGTCTAAAACAGACTACGCAATATGGTCTACATGACCTTGCCGCGAACAAGATATTATGGTAACTATTGTCTAATCTACGCAATGAGCCCTACTGAGCTCGACATTGTAAGGATCTCTATGAAGCACAACAAATACATAATCCATATTTTCTTAATAAATATTAATGGTAGTAATCATACTGGCATAAGATAAGTCACAAATAAGTTCAGCGTATCTTCAAAATACTTCAGGAAACACAAAGTCTTCGTTTATATATATACAGAAAAAAAAAACGCTAAGGAAACAAATACTATCGTTACTTAGCATTCGGGGAAGGGGGCAGCTTTGTCTGTTCTAAATGAGTACCATCAGCTACTGTAGTAGTATCAACCTCGACGGTTGGAGCAGGTGGCAAGCTCACATCTTGAGGTGGTACAGAGCCTTGAACCAGAGACGCCAAAGATCCCAACTTCAGCCTAAGATTCAAAGCTATTAGCTCAGCTATAGCTTTCCTATTTTCTTTGGCTATCATCTCTATAGCCACGGTGAACATCTACGACTCCCTTTCATCCACAGCTTCTTCTAAGGCTGTCTTCCACGGTTGCCGTTCTTGCTCGAGCTCTGCGCGTCCCTCCTCCAATTGAGCAGTTAACTTAGTTACATCCGTCGTCAGAGTGGCTATTCGCTCCGCTTGCTGTTCTACCCTTTTCGCTTGATTCAAAGTCCTGTCCATCAGGTTCGAGCTCTAAACATGCAGCTTTTTATTCCTCTTCAGAAAGTTCTGGTTTTTTTAGCACAATCTTGTGATTATGGGATGCTGTTTTCCACATCTCGTCGCTGCATTTCAGAGCTTCTTCCAAGGTTCCTATTGTCTTCTCTAGTTTGGCCTTTGCATCAATTGCCTCATGTTTGATTGTTTTGGCCGAGGTGTAAGAATGCTTCAAGCGAATAACTTCTGTAGCGCTGGTTTTGGCTGATCCAAAAACCATGGCTTCTGGTCTCCACTTCTCCGTAGCTTCTAAGTCAACAGAAGACATGTATCGATAGCCCAGTACGACCGAGTTATGATGAAGCTGTGTACCACTATAGAGTTATAATTATATTACCACTTTTTAATTAAACGCAACCAGAAAGCGAAAGGTTTACCTCGATTGCTAGCTCCACTTGTCACTGTAAGATTTCAGGAACTGACATCTTGTCATAATACGACAAGTCAGGAATTCGACGAAGCTGTTCAAACATAAATGAAGAGGGGTGTGGTATGATGATTTGCTTAGGCAACAGCTCTTCCACGGGCACCATATGTTGACTAGGCCTGGAGCCTTTATCATCACCTTTGGTTTTCTCCATTGTCTCCACCACTGGTGGCACGGTACCATCTCCAAGTGGCACAGTACCATCTCCAAGTGGCATAGTACCATCTCCCATATTGGAATTGTACACCCAACGTTTCATCCTTTCAACAAGCTCTGGGTGGATGACCTTTTTCTTCTGAGACTCTTCTTTTTTCTCCTCATCATCCCCCACCAAATCAATCAACTCCCCCCCCCCCCCCCAGAATTTGGATTCTGCCCCTCGCCTTGTTTTGATGAAGGTTGAGCTGGGGGATAAGTTTTTCCAGCAGAAGTAGCTTTTGTTCTATCACCACCATCATCTCTCAGCTGTAACTTCCTCACAGTCAGAGGAACGACATCTTGAATCACCATCTATTTCTTGTTCCAAGGCTTAAACAACGAGCCTGAGTTTGCGTCCTCCTCTTCCTCTTCTCTATCTACTTACTTTGCTAGTTTGAGCAGCTGCTGGCACCTCAGCTGCTTCCTTTTCAGCCTGTTCGACTTCCTTCCCCTTATTGATCACTACATTATTTCCTTGTTCGCACGGTTGAGCAGGGGCGGATGATGAATCTCCTGTCTCACCACCCTTGCAGGCAATATGTGGGACTGCAAGCCAAACCCCGGTGTTGTTATTCTCCCGGTATCTCTTCTCTATTAGCGCCCTAATACCATCCATTGTGGCTTCTGACCCATCTGCCATGGTAACTTGACCGTCTAGTT
This sequence comes from Limnanthes douglasii subsp. nivea, assembly GCA_036936605.1. NCBI lineage: Eukaryota > Viridiplantae > Streptophyta > Magnoliopsida > Brassicales > Limnanthaceae > Limnanthes > Limnanthes douglasii. Next base: position 179,478,391 of record JAUPFV010000005.1, on the reverse strand, counting down.
TGATCTTCAATTCTGGAATGGGCCACATGCCTGACTTTAGGTATTTGTAGCGCGTAAATAGTTGCTTGGGATCTTGCTACCACGCCTCGCAGGCTAAATTCCCAATTCGAATCAAAGGTTTTACGTAATATTTAGCTCTCCCTTCCTTCGACCAGCTTTGATTAGCTAGTTCGTCTGCACAAACAAATATTTATCAGCTGTTGCTTAACAAGGCTCCAAGCTAACTCAGCGTATCAACTAATATTATTAACACTTAGACTTTATTTTCCATTTTATTTCTAATTGAATATTTAAAGTAGGGGTTTTATGCTCCCAATTGCCAAATACAAAAACAAAATAATTTTTCCAATTCCTATCAGAGGTGGGGAGCTCGACGATCTTCTTCATCCCTTTGAATTGGGTGTAAAATAAATGGGCTTTAGACATTTTAGTAACATCAGTGACCGATAACAGGTCTGCTAAGACCATATCAGTTCTTAGCAGACGCGAGCTCAGCACTACACTAAATAATAACCTCCACCTGTTTGCAGAAAGTTGAGTAGGGAAAATGCCCAATACGTTAAATTAAGCACGAATTAAATCCGGAAGGGGCAACCTTAACCCTCAATCGAACAAGGTGGTAAAGAGACATGTCTCTGTCTCTTGGACTTGATATGGATGCTCGCCTATAACGGGTGCTCTTATGATCACATCCTCGGGAATGCCACATCTATTCCTGAGGGTGGCAACTCCAATATCATCTAATTTGATGTATTTGGGGGCTATCTGCGAGAAATAGTTCTTTAAAGCATTGGCCTCCTCATATACAGGTTCCACAGTTTTGTCTGCTTTTGTCTTCGTCGCCCTTTTTGGTACCATAGCTTTTACAAGAAACTTCAATAAGGTAAGGATATGAATCAACATGTTTATAGCAGGCAAGGGTGATCGATTCGACGAAGGGAAGATATGTACATTTGGGAATAATCTACTCACAGAAGTTGCACTCTAAAATCTAGGGTTTTACATTGTGCATAATTTGAAATGATTATATGTGTTAAGAAATCATGTACCTGGTTGGTGATGAAAAATGCAACAAAAAGTGTCTTGGTCGTCGTCGATATCTTCTTCTCCAGCAAGAACGGAGCGAGATGTCTAGAGAATTTCTATTTTTTCTTTTAAGTAAGTAAAAACATAGGAAGTTGGATGTGTAAAGACTCTTGCAAAATAAGCGTGTGATATCACCAATCAGTTGAAAGTTGTGCGAAAAACTGATGCGCCAGGCGCTGTCTCCTAAGAACGGCGGTATCAGAACTGTCACAGTTACATCAGCGACACATGTCAACAGATGACGCAAGAATGCGTTTGGAATAACCACGCAACTACTTATGGGTTTTAATTTAATGATAGTTTTTATTTTACAGGTCTACTAATCTTTTTTTTTGAAAAATTAATAAACATATAAACCAGGGGGAGCCCTAATAAGGGGAGATTCTCCTGAGTGAGTATGAGCACGAGCAGGAAAGGCGGACTGCAAGCTTAAGCTAAGATAATAAAGAAACAAGGAAGCAGAGCATGAGCTCTACGCCATCTTCGATCTAAAAAAGAAGTGGGGAACAAGCTCAACGATACTTGAAGTAACAAATTGATCGACCAAATTAAGGACGCGATGAACAGACAAGGATGAGTCCGTACATAAACTAGTTGACCTCAAGTCTAGTCGCCCTTAATCCGAGAAAAGTACGAGCTCAAAGACGATTGTTTGAACATTCTATCAGTGAGTTCAAGCTCTGCACGCCATCATAAAATTTATTGAGCTCAAGGAATGAGCCAGCTCGGTTTGACACGTAATCTAGACAAGGCGTTTTCTTATTTATTATATAACACACGTTTTGATTCTTAAGTCAAACTGTTTCAAGTAGGTGTTCCGAAATTATAGGAGAAGTGATGTTAGTCAATTAGTGGCGTATTAAATGTAAACAAGTGTAACTGCCCACTAACTCACGGCTTTATAAATAGGAAGAACCTATCGATGAATAAGACGATCCTTTTTTGCCTTATCTCTTTTCTGGCTAAAAACTTTAAGACCTACTTTAGTAAAACTTGTTATTCCCGTAGGCAGAGAGAAACCTTTGAAGAAACCATGAATGGAATCACATAGGTCTTGATTAATGATTGACCAACAAACTTTGAAGAATTCCCCATTAAAACCATCTGGACTAGCAGCGGTAACAGAGCTTAGAGACTTGATGATGCCCTGCATTTCATTTTGATCAGGAATAGGAAGAAGATTAGCATTTTCTGAATCAGAAATATGTTTAGCAATTATATCCTTAAGAGTGATTTGATCATTGTCAGTTCTTCTATCAGTAAGAAGATCTTTAAAAAAGTTCATAGCAGAATAACTGATATCCTCCTGGTTTTCAAGCCAACTGTCCCCAAATTTTTTAATATATTTACCCTGTTCTTCTTGTTCCTTTTCTTGACAAAACTTTGAAAACCTGCAGTGTTTGTGTCGGTATCTTATAACCAGAGAGAATGGGATTTATGTCTCCAAAAGGATTCCTCTTTATCAAGGAAGAAAAGATGAGATTTTCTGGCCTCTTCTATCAGCATTTTATCAGAATTTGAATGAGTGTGTTGATAAGTGTTTTCCCTGAAGTTTATCTCCTCCTCAGCACTCTGTATAGCATCAGAAACATTGCCAAACACTTTCTTGTTCCATTCCCTTAAGTCATCTTTCAACCTCTTTTACTTGATACAGTATCTTTGAATAGGGTTCCCATTTATGTCTTTTACGCATCTATCTTTAACAAGGTCCATGAATGTGGGGTGCAAGACCCACATATTAAGGAATTTAAAGGATATTTTTCTTCTTCTCGAGATTAGAGGTGATTGTAATTGATATTAGTGAATGATCAGAGCAATTTCTTACTAGATGATTCACAGAAGCAATATCAAAGAAGTTCCTCCACGAAAATATATAGAGTACCCTATCTAGCCTCTTCCATTTATAGCCATTAGACCATGTAAATCTGGAGCCATTAAACCCAGCATCTTGAATATTACAATCCATGATTTTATTATTGAAGTCTTCAATGCTGTTGAGATTGATGGTGTTGCAAGATAGTTGTTCATTGATGTTTGCAGTAGTGTTAAAATCTCCAAAAACTATCCACTCGATTAGAGAGTCATCAATAGTTCTAAGTGTATCCCAAAGAGCCCTCCTATGATATCTTCTATATTTTTCATAAATAATAGTTACTCTGAAGTTTTTATCAAAGGCTGTATGATGAACATTAAGGTCTAGAAGGTGTTCATCATTGAGAAGTACATCCACCTTGAATTCAGAATGCCAGGTTACCCAGATTTTATCATTGATGTTGCTAGCAAAACCCCTGTAATTAAGCTTCTGAGCAATAAATTTTAAATTTGAAGAAGGTATCATTGGTTCCTGGATGGCAACAAAGATAGACTTTATTGATTTGATTAAAGATTTCAGTATTTTTAGAGTATTTTTATCTATGATCCCTCTTACATTCCAGTTGAGGATGGAAATCATTTAATGGGAGAAGAGGTTTTGGAGGCTATCTTGAGCTTTAACAGTTTAGATGAGGTTGGTCCCATGGGATTCCAACTCTTCATTTTCTTGCTTTTCTTTGTTTCATTCTTTCTTACCTCAGGATCTTGGTCTTTGTTTTTGTCTTTGGTTGCAGGAGGAGGAGAACCAGGGATACTGCCAACATTGTCCTTACAATGGGAAGATGAATTTTCAAAGGGAATATGGGCATCAAAGAAGGATTTTCTGTCAATGGCTTGAAGAGCTTCGGTGACTTCAGAATCTTTCAGTGGGGAATTACTACAAGAATTATTCAGTTTTGAAGAGGATTCTTTCCTGACAGGAGGTTCATCTGTGCTCAACACATTTTCCACAGCAGAGGTATTTTATCACTCATTGAGACAACTCTATTATAAGAAGATTCAGCATTGGTTATTATAATATATTTGAGTTTGGGAGTTGAATCTTGAACTGCAGTTTGCGTTGGAGATTTCAGATCATTATTTTGAGGAGGAAATTATTTCTTGCACTCAAATCTTGAATGTCCAATGTGAGAGCAGTATGTGCAATATTTCGGAAGATATTCATAAACCAAATTCACATAGAGACCATCTTCTTGACCAAAACTTATTTAGAATTTTTTGTATTTTGGGTTTTGAAATATCAACTTCAACCGAGATTCTGCAACAGTTTAACTTAGCTCTGTTTGATGATGGAACCCATACTTTCAGAGGAGTTCTGATTGTGTTTGCAATAACATCAATAGTAGCCTCGTTGAACATAAATTCAGGCAAATTAGGTATAGTATCCCAGACTGGAGTGAGCGTGAACTCCTAGTTGGGATTAAATTGAGGAGTCCGCCTCCATAATCTCATAGTATTGCTGCCTATTACCCACGCGTTTCTATGCCATAGCCTCTTAAAGTCTTCCTGATTATCGAATTCGGTAAAAATATGTTTGTAATCCCAGACTGAAAGATTGAATTGGCCTTTGAACTTGAATTTACCAAGAAAGCTTCTGATAGATTCAAGAGACGGTTTCCTAGTAGAGAACTTCCCTATAAGGGTATGTTTTATAATTTAAGGAGGTGATCTTTATCTTCTGCTTCAAATTGAATAACTGAATACTCTTTTTTATGATCAACAACAACATTGTTATGTTTGAAGGTTATTGATTTTGGTTTCAAGATGTCTGCGTAATATGAAGAAGCCATTGGAGCATTGTTTAACTCTTCAAACGTCGGGTTGTTACGCATGATGGCATCCAAATTTGAAGGATGAAGATCGTTTCCAGGAGAAACAGAGGAGGCAGTTTTCTGGTTTGGGTTTTTGAGCAGAGGGAATTCCATGTTATACAAAGAAGTATTACCATGATTTAACCTTGTTGATTTCAGCGTGGAGGCAATTTATCCTTCCTCCGTGGTACAGAAGAAAACCATGATCAAGCTTTCATGGATAAAATCAAGAAAGAAGACTCTGTTCTTGAAGCTTAAGAACAAAGTATAAGTAAGTGGCAAATTTGTAAAAAAAATGTTGATATAATGAAAACAATTTATTTAAAAAAAATTAATTAAAACCCACTAGTTTGTAGGTCTAGATTAATTTAATTTGATTTACAATTTAGGACGATATTTTGTTATTTGTTGAGGTTTGGTTAATATAATGTTAGAATTTTAACTAATATTTTAAATAATTTGAAGTAGGTTTAAAATTATTAGTCGGGTCATAATATTTGTTTGAATTGACTATTAGATCGACATTTAATTATAAAGCAAATGACATGTGTAAATATTAGTCAAAGCAGTTGGACATGTTTTATGAGTATTTGTTATATTCAGTAGCTCAATGAATTTTTCTTTTCATATTTTATTTCTCTTCTTTTTGTGTGCCCATACATGATCAATTCATAGCTAAACTGATTATCCGGACTAAGTTGAGAATCATCAGTGACGTAATCTATGGGAAGAGATATGTACCCGGAATGTGTCTTTCCAAAACCATGAGCATAAATTTATAAACTACCATTCCATCCGTTAAGAACTATGGAAAATCTCGACGACGCAAGAAGCTCCAACAAAATTCAAAGTACATCATGGCTATTGAAGCCTTCTTGATTTGATTTTCCTCCAATCCCAACTTAAAGAGATACATCGAGCTCATGCAACAGAGGAAACAAGCCTCCAAGATCTAGTTGAGAACATGAGGCCGGAACATTTAAAACTGAGGTCCAAGGTGAGACAAATTAACATTGAGGAAGAATACATGAGAGTTCGTGATGGAGCCTCATAGTCACTCTAGAGGTTTCGAGTGGACATATATGAGGATGTCCATAGAAAACGACATAGGTCTTAGCACCAGCGTTTCTCCTCATATTTGTAAAGTGAGAAGTCAAATGATCTAGGATAGGCTATAGAGTCCCCCCCCCCTCCCCTTCAATTTTGTTTTACGAACGTTATCACTCTAGGAATCATGGCTAAGATGGGGTCAAAATCACCAGGATAAAGCTCTTACCCAAAGATATGAGGAAGAGATATGACAAACCCATGCACCTAGAAAAACCACCTCAAGTCCGACATCAAGAGGTAGTTCAGTAGCCTCCTCCACAACCTCAATATACTCACCCAAGTCTAAACCCAACTTGGGGAGCGGTCATGAAAGTTGGAAAGTTCCATCTGAACCCATATGGTCAACCTCTATTTTACCCAAATATTCACTTTCCAAATCTCAATAAGCCTTATTTAGAGATCTACCAAGTCTCTAATCAAATCTGAGGTGGAATAACATGACTGCGGGCTTTTCTACCTCTAGATGTATCACACTTATATGTACCTTTTGGCACATGAGATTTTAACATGTGACTTTTCTCATAAGGTTGGTCAATATAAAAAATAGACAAGTATGGCGACTCAAGGGACCCCGATTATCACATTGACCAATTCATAAATATAATGCTCAACTTCAGAGGAGATAATCAACTATATTTCCATTCTTTCTCAATGAATTTAAGAGGAAATGCTTTGATTTGGTTTAAATAATTGCTCTTTGGATCAGTCCAACGCTTTTAAATGCTATCATCAATGTTCAAGATTCAGTTCATCGAAACCAAGGAAATTAAACTGGTTGAAGACTATATAATGCACTGCAAGCTAGATGGAATGAAGGTTTGAGGGACTATAGTTAATAGTTTGTAGAAAAATAATAACCTAAACTATTATCATAAGAGTGTATCATGACCTTCTTTTAGATAAAATATTCGGTTAGGAATGTTGACTTAAAACATAGTGAATAAAAATGATATGACCTCCAAGACCTATTAAGTCAGGTAAAATCCCAAATCAAAGTTGGAGGGACCATGAGTTTGAGGGTTAGCTTGAACCGCCAACCTTCTATTTATTAGAACCCTTCTTCGATATTAGTTGTGGTACCCTACCATCTGCTTCCTCACTCCGGATAATTAGTCATACTACTCTTAGATGATTATTCAAGTAAACTCAGCTTCAACACCTACTGAGCTGAAGCCTCCAAGTCCCAAGCATAAAAACTATTCATGAAAAGGTTAGGGACACCGCATAGATAGAGAAATCTAAAGAGGTAATAACATGTAGAATCAATGAGGTAAATATGTGGATAGATGATGTAATTATGTCAAGCTAATATAGAATATAACTACTATATGTAAAATAACCAAAGATTTTGTGCATTTTTAAAAGTCATTGCCTATGATCAAATTAAGAGATGACATGAACGCCAACAATGTTTGGAAGTATCACAATGATATTGGTCATTATACAAGATATTATAGGGTTCTAATCGAAGAGATCCAAATTCTCATTGAAGATGAAAAGTTAATTGAGTTCATCAATGATGGGATTTTAGGGGTCCAAAGTAAGGTCAAGACCGAGCCAATACGATCCAAACCAAAACCCGAGGTTATAAGGATCGAACCCTTGACACTATAGATTAAAGAGGAACAAACTATGAGTATTATATACAAGCCTGAAGAAGTGTTCAAAGACAAAGATGAATGTTATCTAGAATCCAATCCCGACGGAGATATAATCGAATATTGTTGGGGGTGATTATCCATTAAGATTCACTAAAATTCAAAAAAATTACGATCTTGAGTTATAATAACAAGGTCAAACCTATGCCTACCTGTACCGAGATCTGTAACCACAAACTATATTTTTTTTATGAAAACATTTGAGAGATGGTCGAACCCTATCAAGACGTTATGCTCATAACTACTTGCATTGTTAGGGAGATAAGAAGAGTTCTTGTCAACACATGTATCTTGAAGAACATAATATTTAAAACAACACTTGATAAAATGAATTATTATCCTGCCTATCGGGAGTTCGAACATGAAATTAGTCGATTTTATAGGAGAGAATACCAACCTATTAGGCAAGTTTGAATCCGATGTCTATTTGGGTAAAGAGAAGTTCAAAAAAATGTAGATATCTTATTCATGGAAGTTGATGTCGCTTCTACTTATAATACTATTATAGGACGGTCATGACTCATCGAGATGCATTTTATTGTCTCTACCATCCTAATGAAGGAATTTACTTCTCATATTTATGCAAAAGAGTTAAGACTAGAAGTGATCAAGAGTAATTTTATTAGAAAATAAATCAATCAATTTTATAATGATTGGATCTTCATTTTATAGATAATCTATCTCCTAAACTATAAGGATGGATGACAGGTGTACCTTATAGCACATGTTGACCATCTATTACAAAAAATTACTACTTTACCCCTTAACCATCTAAGGTATTTTTGTAATACATTACATTTATCTCAAATCTTTAATTATCATTAAGTTTTTTCTATATTCCTTTGGTTTTTAATTTTAGCGACGACTGTCCATCATCATGTACTTTGCCGATGCTTCAATCTCGTTCTCAAACCCATTATTTTTTTGTATTAAGTGTAAGTGTTTTCCATTATCAACTGTCAAATATTATTCCTTTCATCGACGCTTTTACTTTGTGTTAGTTTGCTGACATTCCTTTTGCATATGCTACTCTGGTCCTCTATTTAACTGACAATTCAATGACAAATTTGACAATGCATTTTACTTAGTTAGTTTGTCGATGCATTTATCTTAATGATATGAATCTTTTCTTTACCCAAATAATGATAATAATCTCATAGCAGAATATATTCTTATAATGACTCCCCTTAATCCTAAAATATATCAATATTTTAGAAAAATATAAATAACATAAGAAAGGTAAAATTTATATCCATTTTTAATTTAAATTTACCGATATCTACCTCAATTGTTAAATACCAATGCATATTTAATTAATTTAAAACAAACAATTAATGATATCACACCATTTATTTATCACCAATCAACTTCTAATGCTTTATTTCTGACACTTTTGACCCTTCATCTGCACTGCTCATCTTACTTTTGAATGATCAAAGAAGTTTGAAGACCATACCTAAAACTAAAATAAATGTTAAAAGAGAAATTATCATCCTTCCCAAGAACCTTCTAAAGATTTAATTTTTGATAAAGATGAATATGATCAAGACTTTAATAAAACTATTATCCCTTAAATTGCCTTTTGATCAAACCAACCTCAAAAAAGAATTTTTTACTGATATGTTTCCTTATTTTTTTAATATAATAACGTTAAAAGTTCCAATATTATTGACAACTAAGAATCCAAATCATCTGAGCTAGTTGGCAAAGCTGAAAGATGTTAGGTCACAAAAAATGTGATTGATTTTCATATATTATTACTTATTCTTACACTTTCATGAAATATACTTATCATGACTTATTTAATTTTTTAGAAACTAAGACTACTTTAAAATAATTTCTGACACAATTTTCTTAATAAATTTTTCGTCATTGTTTAACCAATATAGGATGATAAATATCACAATATTTTCAAATAGAAAAAAATATACCGTTTATGTTTTTTTATGAAAAATTAAGCCAATGAATTTTCATTAATGACATGATTTTTTACCTTTTATATCTGTCGTTTTAGGAAATATATGAAGATCATTTTTTAAAGGACATACTTACCCTTTTTTTATAACCATTGTTTAAAAAACATATGGAGAACTTATTTTGATGTTGTTTCTCAACCATCATCAGTAAAATATATGGAGGACATACTTGACGATGCTTTACTTTAGAAACATAAAAAACTGTCATTTTGCATATTAGAAACCTTAGAAAGGTAGCATGACCTTTTACCATTTTCAGATGGACTTGGTTTATAACCATATTTGATTTGATTGAGGTGCATGACCGTGTATGCTTTAAATAGCTAGGATTGACTTATAGCCATGATAATAATTTAAGGCCTTCACAGCTGACCTTTACACCCTTATCATAACATTTTATGATTTTCTTCTCGATTGTCTTATAATAGTATTCACTTTAATTGGATGTGTAACCTCTTATACTTTTCAGTCGGTCTTGACTCGTAGCCATGTTCACTTATTCGTAGAGTTCAATAATTATTTTTAATATGTAACCTTCAAAATTGCCCACGTAAAATAGTTCATTGCCATCAACTCTATATCTAGATTTGATTAACGAATAAACATACGACATTAATTTCTTCAAGCTGAGTATTTTTCATTCAGTATCTTTCATGTCCTGAAGGTAAAAATTACGCACAAGTATGTTGAGCCGATGAGAACTGATGTAATCTCCACACAAAATTCTTGGGTTCATGGCGCCCCTATTATTGCATCTTATTATTCCTATTCGATATTAGGTTAAATTTCCAACAAATTCTTAGATAAATGTTTATTTTTATCTTATTTTATGTTTTTGGTGGGTGTTTGGGTAAAAATCATCATTAGTCCCCCATGTTTCGCGTTTGTATCAAACTAATCTCATATGTTCACTTTTTATCTCACTGGCCTCCCGTGTTTTTGAAGCCCAAACATCAATATTTTGTGTCACCACTGGTCCTTCAAAAATCTATTAGATAATACTCCTTGAGCTACTTAGTCATCAATCCACTTAACATCCACCTAGATTTTACCATTTATAATAATAATAATAATAATAATAATAATTTACCTTTTATCATAAATTTTAACTATTTACTAATTTAATGATCTGGACAATATTAACAAAGAAGAAGTATAGCTGTATAAACCATAAAACTATGGTGTATAGAATTCGAAAGTTTAGAAAAATAATTATCAATTAACAAAAAACTATCCAAAATTTAGGGTATATGATGCTTTATATAGCAACTACCCAAAAATCTAATCCAAAAGTATAGAAATTACATAAACGTCGTAAAATAATAATAATAATAATAATAATAATAATAAACACAAAAATGGGCTTTTGGGCCCATATATAGTAAAATTTAAGCCTCAAACTTTGTGATAATTATTGTCACACTTTTGACACTTGTTGGGTTCATCAAGATCTTCAGTTTGAGTATTTGAAGTTCCCAAATCCGATATTCGGTGTACCAGCAAGACCCGTTTGCGTTTGCTCAGAATAGTTAGGTAGTTGTGGGCTTGCTGGGCTACATCATATGATCTCTAGCTTCTTGAATCATATGTTTCCATGGATTACTTCTTTGATCCAATCTTTATAGCATGTGAATAAGAACTCTGAAGAGAGTTTGATTGCAGAGTCTGATTTGAATGATTTAGTGGAGTTGTTTGTTCATATATAAGGTTATTTCAAATGTTAAACAATTGTTTTGTATTGAAATAATTTTAGACTTATTTTTGTTTTGGTAGATGAGGGAAATTAGAGTCATTTTTTACGGTGATCGATGATCAGAGAAGAATGTTTGTTTCTATAGAATATGTTTTTTAAGGCATGACAAGTCGCAGAAGTTCTTGAAGAATAAAGATCGATTGGGGAAGAATAGTTGTTTCTATAGACTCTGTTCTTTAAGGAACGATAAGTTGCAGAAGTTTTTGAAGAATAACTAGCTACATGCTGCGATTTTGCATAAGGAAGAGGTTGATCACTAACTAATTTTTGGAGCTTTTAGTGGTTACAAGGGGGATGTGGCTGCAGAAAGAAGTCTAAGGATGATCAATATTAACTTATCGTGACATTCTTCCAGTCACATTTGATGAAAATCAATAACCCAATAATTGGTTTCTTGGAGCTCCTTATAAACTTATAATTAACTGATCCAGCTAATCTATATATTTTGATGAATAAAGCTATTACATTTAACCGTTTTGATGTAAATTGATTAATAATATGTTTTTATTATGCATATTTTAATTATAAAATATGTTTAATTAGTTTAAAAGTAATTAAGTAAAAATAATAGTTTTCAATTACATAAATATAAAATATTTTATAAATAAAATAAGTTATTTTCAAAATAATATATTTCATCTCATAATATATAAATAATACAGTTTTGATATTTTTTTAAAATACTGATAAAACACATTAAATAATAACAACTCAAATAGATAATTATTTTTTTTTTTCTCTCAAGTTGGATTGTCTTTATTAATAAAAAATTGAAAGTATAAGGACTAAAATGAAAAGACTTGGTAATCATAGAGACTTAAAACAATACAATCAAATTTCAAAACAAAGACCGCTATTTGAACCAAAGCATATGAGTTGTGTTAGAATTGAGGACAATGGTGTTGGAGCAGGATTGGAAAAATTGGAGCAAATACAGAGGCATGAAGCTTAAGATGAGGAAGAACGATCACTAGCCATCATTAATTAGAGGTGCTAGACCTTAAATATCCGATCTCCATGATTTCGAGCAGAGTAATCACTCTTAACGGATTTGGAGAGTCATCTTGGTTGAAGTCCATCTTATTTCTTTCCTTTAAAGTTTACTTAGATACCTAGTCGGCCGCGTAGTTCTGCTCACAGTGTATGTGGGTGATGTTCATAGCAGGATGAATGAGTTTCCTGCAACATCTTATTAGTAGTTCCAAGTACCACGTTGTTTTCCCATGGAGTATGATATTCACCAGGATCTTAGAGTCGACTTCAATGTTCAGATTGACGATATTCAGCATACGACAGATTCGAAAACCGTCGAAGAGAGCTCTGCATTCTGATATTATAGGAAGGTTCGTCCCGTAAAGTCTACCAAAACCCAAAAGAGTGGTTCCTTCGTGATTCCTAACAAGACCATCACCATTGGTTTCTCCAGAATTGTCACAAGCACCATCTGTGTGTAATTTGAAACTGTTCGCTTTTGGATTATTCCATTTGAGGAATAATGGCATTCTGAATTTTTTGAGATGCTTTACACATCCCAATTTAAGTGAAACTTTGTAATCCTTCCACCAGTGAGAGATTATCAGCAATTTAACAGTGTCCAGACCAGAGAGGATGAAAATAACATGATTGATGATTGTGGAAGAACTGGCACTTTGATTAAGATGCTTCTTTTTATTACGAGCTGTCCAGATTGCCCAATTGATTATAGAAGAAAGAATCGTAAGAATATCACACTGCTTTGAGGTAGACCAGTACCATGTTCTTGTAAGGTGAGGTAGATTCATGCTGGGAAAGATATGAATCTTGAAAAAAGAACTAAAAAAATACCCAAACAGACCAAGATTAAGGGCACTGGACCAGCGTGGGATGCGTTGTTTTTTTGTTGCAACAGAATTGGCACTTGGAAGCCAATTGAAAGTGCTTCCTTTGAAGGATAGATTCTGTGGGAATCTAGTTAAGAAGAGATCTTCAAAGAAGAAATGAACATTTATTAGACGTGACATTGTTCAAGGTTTTAGCATATAAGTTGGATTTATTGCATTTTTGTTTAATGGCTTCCCAAGTTTCTTTAAAGCTAAAGGAACTATCAGAAGAGAGAGACCAGTGAATTGTATCAGGAGCGTTGCTTAGTGAGATTTCTCTTTTTTTTTTAAATTTAAGTGAGGGTAACAGTGGTCTTTAGTCTGTCGAAGTTCCAATCACCATCCACCCAAAAGTTGTTGACTTTGTCCGTGTTTGCATCCCAGAGCCAACTTCTATCATCAGTGTCCTTGAAGTGGATGGATGGTTTAGCTGAACACCAACGATCAAGCCAAAAGTCCATGTTGCCACTACTAGGATTATAGAAGATGTACTTCTCTGCTATGTCCCTTGACATTGATAATCCTAGCTCCATTGCAAAAAATCATGAAATTTTCAGCAAACACTAGAAAAGAAATGTTGAGATTACCTCTAGACTTGAATCTTGAACTTGGATTCTCATCAAATATCTTCTTGATCCCTCTGATTAGATACTCCTCAGCCAAGAAAAGAGACTAGGAGACAGTGGGTCTTCTTGTCTCAGCATTTATGTATTGCTGAAGAAGCCCTTCATTTCTCCATTGATTATGATTGAGGAGTGAATGTTGCGTATACATTTGCTGATCAAAGAGACAAAATCAGTATTGAAACCAAAGGAATCAAGGATTTTTAAGAGAAACTTGTGATTAATCTTATCAAAAGCTTTGGTCATGTCTGTCTTTAGAATCACATTTCTTCCTCTGTTTTTAGAGTTGAGATTTTGGCTGAGTTCCTGGGCTATTAGGATAGTTTCATGAATTCTTATTTCTCTGACATAAGCACCTTGCTCTTCAGAGATAAGGTATGACAGAATAACTGCAAGCGTGTTATTGATGATTTTTCCTATTATTCTGCTTAACATTGTAGTTAAGCTTATATTCCTGAACTCCTGCCAGGTATTAGGATGAGTAACCTTAAGAATCAGACATATTGTGGTGGCTTGGATACCAGTAGGGAGATAATAACCATTAAAGAACCTCTGGATAGCTTCGCATAGGTCATTGTTGATGATGGGCCAACATTTTTTTTATAGAATTCGTTGTTGAAACCATCTGGACGTGCTGCGCAAACAAAACTAAGAGACTTAATAGTACTATGCATTTCATTCTTTTCAGGAATAGCCAGGAGACTATAATTATCCTCATCATTGACTAACTTAGGAATCAGATCCCTCAAGTCAAAGACATTATCATCACATAAGCTAGTAGACAAAAGGAAATAAAGGTAATTCACAACAGAGTTACTGATATCATCCTGTGAGGTAAGCCATTGATCACCATCTTTAATTTTGTTTATCTTGTTCTTCTTAGCCCTTTTAAACGAAGTTATGATAAGCAGCACTGTTTCTATCAGTGCCATTAAGCCAGGAAGATTGAGATTTTTGTCTCCAATAAGACTCTTCTCTATCAAGTAACAATATGTGAGTTTTCTTAGCATCTTCAAGCAAAGATTTATCATCAGTAAAGTGGGAAGTTTGATAATTAGTGTCTCTGAAGTTAATTTATTCTTCAGAGTTGTTAATAGCATCGAACACATTCCCAAATAACTTTTTGTTCCAGTCTCTTAAGTCAGCCTTTAGTTTTTTTTGTTTGAGCCGGAACCTCTGCAAGGTTTTTCCCTCAATTTCCTCAGCCATCATTTTTCAACAGTCTCCTTAAACCCATGGTGTAACACCCACATATTTAAAAATTTAAAGGAAGGTCTGAATTTCTCAAGGTTGGAGGATACAGAGATAGAAATGGAGGAGTGATATGAACAGTTTCTTGCTAGATGATTACCAATAGTTTTATCAAAGTAATTCATCCATGGAGTGTTGAATATTACTATGTTTAACCGTTTCCATTTCCTTACGTCTGACTAGGTGAATCTCGAACCCGTAAAGCCACCATCTTGGAGGTTTCAGTCCATGATCAAGTTTTTGAAGTCATCTATGCTTCTCAGGTTAGTGGTTGTGCATGAAAGTTTCGCCTGAAGGTTAATAGTAGTGTTAAACTCACCAAAGATGATCCAATATTTTGAAGGATCATCAGTTGACCTGAAAGTATCCCAAAGAGGCATTCTGAGCTATCTTCTACATTTGGCATAAATGACTGATGCCTTGAATTCCTCGTCAAGAGTGTGGTGAAGGATATTAAAGTTTAGAATCTGATCCTCATTTAGAAAGACCTCCACTTTGAAATCCTGATGCCACAAAACCAAAATTTTGTTGCTGATATTACTTGTAAAGCCACTAAAATTCAGTTTCTGAGCAATCATTTGAAGATTAACAGATTGAATCAAAGGCTCATGTATGGCTACAAAGCAAGGTTTAATAGACTTGATGAGGGATTTAAGTCTCTTTATAATGTTTTTGTTACCTAATCCTCTTGCATTCCAGCTCCGGATAGATACCATCATTGATTAGCTGAAGGAGGTTCAGTGGCTTTTTTGAGCTTGATCAATTTAGATGAAGTAGGACCATTAGTGTTCCAAATTTTAACCTTTCTATTTTTCCTTGTCTCAGTCTTCTTGAACTCAGTTTCTTTGTCTTTGTTACCATTTACAAGTGAACTTGGAGGACTGCCCACATTCTCTCTGGTTGGGGAAGAGTTATCATCAGGAGGTTGTTGCTCTGTATACAAAGATATTCTTTCAATCGTTCGCGAAGTTTCAATAATTTCGGATTCTTTTGGTAAGGAGATAGAATTTGAGTCGCTAGATCTTGAAGAGACTTCTTGATTAACAGGTTGAGAACTGATTTTTTCCAGGTAAGGCTTAGAGAAGCTTCCTTCAGCATACACATAATTGTTATCATTATGGTTCTCGTTATGTTTAACTGCATCATCATTGTTGATAATAATAGATTTCAACTTGGTAGTGGTAGCAATATCAGGTTTAGTATTAGAAGGGATTTGGTTCAGGATAACAGTGTTTGAATGGATTGGGTAAGCTGCTTTTTGCAGTTATCTTTCGAATGGCCAATGTGAGAACACAATTTGCAGTAGTTAGGGTGATTTTCATAGATAATTTTAACCCAAAGACTTTCTTCCTCACCAAACTTAATCAAGATCTTCTAAATGAGAGGTTTAGATATATCTATTTCAGCCCATATTCTGTAGCAATTTCACTTTGCTCTATTGATTGAAGAGACCCAAATCTTGAGATGAGTACCTAAAACTTTAGCGATTTCACCTATTGTAGATTCGTTGAGCATAAATTCAGGGAGGTTAGGGAGAGATAGCCAAATTGGAGTGAAAGGACATTCAAGTTTGGGATTGAATTGAAGTGTCCACTTCAATAGTCTCATGGTTTTGCTGTCAACAACCCAAACATTTCTGGACCATAGTTTCTTAAAGTCTTCAAGATTGTTAAATTCGATAAAGATGTGCCTGTAGTCCCATATCGAGATACTGAAATTGCCAGCAAACATGAAATTTCCTAAGAAGTTTCTAATAGTTTCCAACGTTGGCTTACTAGAAGCAAATTTTCCTATTAACGTATGTTTTGATAGACTGAGCAGGGAATCTTTATCCTTTGCCTCAAAGGTGTTAACGGAATATTCATTCTTGTGAGAAACTGTTACATTATTATGCTGGTATTCTTTGATTCTTGGTTTCAAAGTGTCTGCATATGAAGGAATAGAAGTAGATGGTTCCCGATTTTTAGTTTCCTTTTGTTTGATTCTTTAAGAGCAGGGTTAACCTTTATGTTGGTGTTGTCTCCAATCAGCGTAGGAGAGCATTTTCCATTACTTGAAGGATCGATGCGAGAATAAGATTGGTTAGACTTCCTGAGCAAAGGAAACTCCTTATCAAATGAGGACTGAGTTTTCTTCATGGGCAAAGGAAAATCAATATCAAACGAAGTCAGATTTTTCGGTGAGGATCTTGATGTGTTAATCGGATTGATTGAACGTGAAATCTCTCCTTCTTCCATAGTGCAGAAGTAGTCAAATCGGTGAGAAGTCACCGAATTTATCCATTAAAAATTCAGGATCAAGAACTATAAGCTCTACTTTTGGAGAATAAGAACAGAGCAAGCCTTTTTATCCTTTTGAATTATTATTTTTATCGAAAGGGCTTTTATTGAAATAAAAGAGGAATACAAGCCTTATAAGGCAATTTTACACAAAATTAAACAAAACCTAAAGATTTTCGCGCGAAACCAAATCTTCATCTTCAACCTTCAGACACCAAAATCAGCCCCAATCCAACCCTAATTTCTTAATCTCAAATATCCAAGATGGATGCTTTCTAAGAAAACGATTGCTCTTAACTTCGAAGGAGCATTGTTCCCATCAAACTCCAAACCCGATTTTCTCTCAAGAACCTCCTTTGCAATCCAGTCCGCCCCCAAGTTCTGTTCTCAAAAAATTTGATTCACCACCATTTCAGATCGAAGAAGCTTTCTGCAACACCTCAACATCGGATCAAGATACCACGGAGAATTACCAAAGAGCAGTAAGTTAACCAAGATCGAAGAGTCAATCTCAATGTCAACATGTCTCAACTGTAACCTGTTACAAAGCTTCAGACCCTCAAACAAAGCTCTACATTCAGCAATCAAAGGCGATCTTTTACCAAATAGACAGCCCATACCAACCAAGATATCACCATTACTGTCTCGAACCAAAGCGCCTCCAGCAGACTCACCTGAGAAGGTACACGCCCCATCGACATTGATTTTGTATCTCCCCTGTTTAGGGTTCTTCCACTTCAAATGAAGAGCCTTAAACCCAGCATTAACATGATTAACACATCCTAAACTCAAAGCTTCACGACTAAATCTGCCCCAGTGTTTTCTATTCAAAATTTTGCTTCGATCAAGACCAGACAGAATGTACAAAACTTGATTGATGATAGTAGTAGAACTAGTTGATTCACCCTGCATTTTCCTCTTGTTTCTTGCTGACCAGATGCACCATGTTATGATTGTAGGTAAAATTGTGAAGATATCACAATCTTTCTGAGCAGCCCAATACCATTTCATTACAACATGGGAGATAGTCATGAAAGATTGTACCTGAACTCTGAAAATATCACTGAAATGCCTCCAAACAGTCCAGGCCTACTGACATTGAACCAAGGCATGGTGAGTAGATTCAATACTATTACAATGAACACATTTTGATACCAGCTGAACATTCTTAGACTGCATGACTTCATCTGTTGGAACCCAGTTGTGAAGCACCCTCCATAGTAGAAAAGAACACTTTTTAGGAGAAACTGAATTCCAGGTCTTATCATAAAGCCTTGATACATTTCCTTTAGATCTGATACAATTCAAGGTATCTTTAGTACTTAAAACACCATTCTGAGACAAGGACCATAGCATAGCATCTTTTTTATTGGATAAGGTAACTTCTTTAATCCTGGCAATATCAGTAGAGGTAACCATAGTTCGAAGCCTATTCAAATCCCACGAACCATTCAACCAAAAGTCACTAACCTGGTCATTAACACTACCCCATAATGTTCTTCTATCATTATCATTTATAACTTTAATAAATGGCCTATCAAAGCACCACCTATCATACCAGAAACTTAAATGACCTTGACCAGGTAACCAAAACATAAAATCCTCAGCCTCATCCCTAACATTCATGATACAAGCCCATGTTTTAGATCTTTTATGAGAAGAAATGGCCAGAACAGGATGAATGTCATTTCTACAATAGATAGACAGCATAAACCTGGCCCAAAGAGAGTTCTGTCTCCTGAAACTAAACCAGTTCTTCATTGCATAAGCATGTTGCATATCTTTCAGACTGTTGACATTAAGCCCACCTTCTTTAAAGGGCTTACAAAGCCTTCTCCATCTAGCCCAACTAATGCTTCTTTTATCATCTTTGCTGCCCCACAGGAATTTATTAAAAAGAACCTCCAACCTGTTGATGACACCAGCTGGTAAAGAAGTATGCTGCAGATAATAAATGGGGAAAGCCATCAGAACTGACTGAATCAGCATCAGGCGACCAGCAAAAGACAAATGCAGCTTGTCCCAAACCAAGATCCTGCTCCTGACTTTACAAACAATAGACTCAAAATTAGCAACTCTTGTATTATTTGAAATTGTAATTCCCAAATAATTGAAAGGTAAACACGTATGATTGATCTTCCACATGTCTTCAATAAATTTGAGTTTCTGTGAACCAATCTTACTAGAAACTATAAGCTTAGATTTTGCATTGTTAATTTGCTGACCAGAAACAGACTGGTAATGATCCAGAATGTCTTTGAGAGCACTCATTGTAGTAGCATCAGCAGTAGTAAATACCATGAAATCATGAGCAAAGGCTAAACAATCAATATTCATCTCACTCCTTGTTTTATATCTAACCATAGAATGCAGTGGCTTTAATCTTTATACACCTAATGAGGTACTCCTCAGCCAAGATAAACAGACTAGGGGAGAGTGGATCCCCTTGTCTAAGACCTTGAGAGTTAGGGAAGAAACCAGTAACCTCACCATTAACAAGAACAGAAGAGAATACATCTTTAATACAATTATGAACGAAGCCAACAACTGAAGTATTAAAACCAAAAGCCTTGAGAACATAGAGAAGAAAGCTATGATTAAGCTTATCGAATGCTTTAGTCATATCAGTCTTTACTATGACATTACCATTTCTCTTATTGCCATCAATATCATAACATAATTCCTGAACAAGAAGGATTGATTCCTGAATATTTCTTCCCTTAACAAACCCTCCCTGCTCTTCAGAAACCAGCTTAGGAAGCAACTTAGCCAGCCTATTATTGATAAGCTTCCCCAAAATCCTAGAAAAAACAGTGGTTAAACTGATCGGTCGAAAGTCCTTCCACTTGTTAGGATTTTCAATCTTAGGGATCAAGCAGATTACAGTAGCCTTCACCCCTTTAGGAAGCCTATAGCCATAAAAGAATCCCTTGACAGCTTTGCACAGATCACTCCCCACAATACTCCAACAAATCTTGTAAAACTCAGCATTGAAGCCATCAGGCCCAGAAGCAGACTCAGACTTTAAACCCTTAACCACCCCATAAATCTCAACATCATCAGGAATCCTAGCCAAATCATTGTTGTCCTCATCAGTTACAAGAGTTGGAATAACATTCCACAAGTACTCTTCAAACACAACACTAGTAACTGGAGAAAGAAGATCTTTAAAAAATTCAACAGCAGATTCACCAATCTCCTTCTTACCATTCAGCCAATTATCACCATTTTTAATTCTATCAATTCTATTTCTCTTAACCCTTTTCTTCACAAAACTATGATATGCAGTAGTATTTCTATCTGAATCCTTCAACCAAGAAGTATGAGCCTTCTGTTTCCAATATAACTCCTCCCTATCAAGCAAAATCAAGTGCTGCTGTCTAGCCTTATCTAAAGCCAACTTATTAGCCTCATTAAATTCATTAAGAAGCAAAGTTTCTTTACTAATGATACTCTCCTCAGACTGCTTAATGGCATCAAAAATATTACCAAAAATCCTCTTGTTCCAACTCTTCAACTCAGCCTTCAAACGATGCTGTTTAAGCCAAAAATCCAAATTAGGATTACTAACCTCAGCAGCACCATTATCAGCCCAACTGTCCTCAACCTTCTTCAAGAATTGAGGATGAGAAGCCCACATGTTCAGAAATTTAAAAGATGATTTCGTTCTTTCAAGATTAGAAGCTACTTTAATAAGAATAGGACAATGATCTGAACAACTTCTAGCCATGTGTGAGACAGAAGTACAATCAAAGTAATCTAACCAGGCAGAGTTATACAGCACACGATCCAACCTCCTCCATTTATGACCATTAGACCATGTAAAAGGACAACCTGTAAAACCAGCATCCATCAAATTACAATCCATGATACAACCATTAAACTCATCCATGCCCTTCTGATTAATAGTTAAACAAGCAACCTGCTCCTGAATGCTAGCTATAATGTTGAAGTCACCAAACAAAATCCATTCATGAGAGGATACATTCAGAGCTCTAATTTCATCCCAAAGAACAGATCTCAGATCAGTCTTGCACTTAACATAAATGATAGAGACATAAAAGGCTTTATTCATAGTTGGATAAGAAACTTTAAGGTGCAATAACTGCTCACTATCAAACATCATATCAACCCTATAATCCTGATGCCAGAAAACCCAAATCTTATTACTCAGATTACAGCAACAACCAGTCAACTTCAGCTTCTTGGCTAACCAATCCATCTTTTTAGACTTTACAAACGGCTCATGAACAACTACAAAACTGACTTTTAACGAAATAACCATAGATTTCAATCTTTGAATAGTTTCTTTATTTGCTATTCCTCTTGCATTCCAACTTAAAATCGAAATAGTCATGTATTAGAAGAGGTTTTCTGGGCCCTTTTCAGCTTCAAAATCTTTGAAGACACAGGGCCTTTCGTATTCCAAACATTCATTATTTTTTTAGACTTTTTAGGTTCCTGCCTTTTCTGTTTAACTTCAACTAAACTTCCCTTCACAGGAGAGCTTTCAAGGCTTCCATCATGAATCGGAGAATCATGTATTTCTTCACTAAGAGACTCAAACATATTTTTCCTTTCCAAAGTTTTCAAAGCATCTATCAACTCATCTTTATTAACTAAGTCAGCAGAATCTTCATTTACCAGAACATGTTGAATAGAATCAACTTCTTGAATCTTAGGACTATGGTTACCAGGCTCAACAACATTTCGAACATCTTGATCTAAAGCAGAAGGCACTTTATTAACAACAATAGACTTTAAGAACCTACCAACCACACCACTCTTCTCAGGAAGATCCTGAAGCGGTTGATCACAAGAAGCACTTATATCCTGAAGATTACCATTACCATTACGAGTCTCCTGATTTTGATTTAAAGACCAAGAAACTTGATCAGGAACTTCTGAGTCATCCTTCACCTGCACAATGTTTCCAGAAACCTTTCCTTGAGCCAACAACATTTTCTTACATTTATCAACAGAATGTCCAATGTGGGCACAATGATTACAGTAAACAGGAACCTTATCATACACAAGATGTAGCCAATAACTCTCAGATTCCCCAAACTTAACCTGAACCTTATGAACTAATGGTTTCGAAACATCAATTTCAACCCAAAACCTACAACAATTCTGATGAGCCCTATTGATAGAAGGCACCCAGACCTTCAAAGGAGTACCCAGAATCTTTGCTATCTCCGAAATAGTAGACCTATTAAACAAGAACTCCGGCAAGTTTGGAAGGGAAACCCAAACCGACGTAAATGGAGACTCAAGATTTGGATCGAATCCAGGAGTCCATTTTAAAAGCCTCATCGTTTTATCTCCCAAGACCCATACATTCTTTGACCATAGCCTCTTTAAATCTTCTAACTCTGTAAATTCAACGAAAACATGTCTGAAATCCCAAACTGAAAGACTGAAACTGCCTTTGAAGTTAAACTTTGATAAAAATTTCCTCAGACTTTCCATTGAAGGCTTCCCAGACGCAAATTTTGCCACCAAAGTGTGCTTGGAGATCTTTAACAACCGATCTTTATCTTCAATATTGAAAGTAATTACTGGGAATTCACTATTACGAGAAACAGAAACACTGGAGTGTACAAACTCTGTTTTACTTGGCTTCAAAATATCAGCATACGAACCTTTATGATTTAACGAATTATCAGAAACCTTATCTTTAACCACTTCCTCAAAAACAGGATTCGAAATAACATTACATTCCGAAGCCTTCCCCTCACAATCAATTCCTCTGTTCTTGACAAAATTTCCACCTGAATTTGTTTCCATCGAATTCCTAAGTATAGGAAAATCTTCCCGCGAAATGATATTGAAATTGCTACTCATTCTCCCAAGGAAAGAAATGAATCACGAAAAAGAAGAATAAAAAATCAGAAATTTTTTGCTCTGTTCTTGGAGAACAGAGTTTCTTGAAGAACTTCATTTCCCATCATAATCCTATCCTTGAATCATCTAATTATTATTAAAAAAAATCTATAAATAAAATTATAGTACCCATTAAATACTAAAATATTATTAAAATCAATGTATTGCTTTATTATTATTAATCAAAATATTTCCAAAAACACAAACACTGAACCAGCCCATTTTTACACTTAGATTAATAATAATAATAATAATAATAATAATAATAATAATAATAATAATAATAATAATAATAATACCAATACCGAGTTGAATTTTGACTTTTAAATTTAAATCAATAATAATACTGGGTTAGAAGTTTGAAAAACAGTGGCAATAAGGCCATTGATTACTACCCTTTTGGGTTCGTGGGCCTAAATAACAAAGGCTAACAGATACTAAAATGTTTGTGCTGATCTTCGGAGATGAAAGCGGGCTGAATGTCCACCTGGGCTTAGGCGACAGGTAGATTTGTTTGACGCAGTTGAATTTGTGTTAGTCTATTAAACTAATAAAAATAGATTTAGACACACTTTTACCCTTTAAGCTTTAATTTTTTTTAAATAAATTTTTGTTAGTTATTTACTAGTTTAACATTTAAAAAAAAAAAAATTGATTTTGATTAGGAGAATTTCGAGTTTTTATTTTATAAATACATGAGCAAATCCTGATGAGTGGCATGAAGATGTGAGAGAAACAAAAACTAAAAAAAATGGTCTACTTTGAGCAAATCAGTACAAAATAAATGAAGGAATGAAAACCTAAATCATCTAAGAGACTAGCGAAAAAGAGTCCAAAGTCAAATAAGCGAACACAGTGTATCAACTATAGAGAGGTGAAAATAATCAATGGATGGTCATTCGAAGAAAATCAAAATATCACTAGTGCCTAGTGGCCTCGCTAGGTGGTCGTCGAAGAAAATCAATGATGGCCACGCTAGGGTGAGGAGTCCACACCTTCTCACCACTTTTCACCTCGAGAAAGTTTGTCATAAGAATATAAGAGATAGTTTCCCCTCAAAACATGTCCTACAAAAATAAAAAGATAATAAAATTTAAGAAAAAGTAACTCTTGCCCATAAAAATAGATATGTAATTACCATATCAAGAAACCCAATAAATCTATGGTAACTCCAGTATTACCCAACACTAAAAGACGACGTCGTTTTAGGAAATGTAGGTTAACAGACCCTCTACCAAATATTTGACCTTAAAAAAAACCCACAGTCTCCTCTTTAAATAGAGCTAAAAATATTTCCAGAAACACAGCCACACAAAGATCCACGGTGATGTCCACCCCAAATTCATGTTTCCTCATCAATATTAAATTCAGATCTATTTATAGATCAAGTAGCACCACCAACTTCTAAAAAACGATTCATGACATACTCTCGATTCCAATAAAGTAGGTTCCCTGAACGGAGAAAATAAAACACGTTTAACAATTGACTTCAATTGATAGTTTTTTCTGATTTCTTTGTGACCGAAACATTCATTTTCAGATGTTCCTAAGTCTTTATTTTGTGTGAAAACCTCTTGTTTTTTTTGAATATCATCTTTCCTTTTGCAAATGTTCTCATTGTGCCCTATATGTTTGCAAAAATTTTAGTAGCTAGGACAGGGACCAAAATCAAGATCCAACTTAAACTCATCATCTTCTCCAAACTTAACTTTATCGTTGTTGATCAATGGTTTCAAAATATCCAACTCAACCCAAAACTTTGCACAATTGAATTTAGCTCTATTGGCTGGTGGTATCCAGACTTTTGAAATAGTTCCCAAGAATATCGTTTCTTCGTTATACATAAACTCGGAAAAATTCTTGACAGTAATCAACTTTCTTGTTTGGATCAAAATATGGACTCCACTTAAGAAGTCTCATGATTCTATCACCGACCTTCCAAACGTTTCTCTGCCAAAGTCTTTTAAGATCTTCTTCACTGTCGAACTCGATGAAAATGTGCATATAGTCCCATTGAGCAACATTGTACTTGCTGGAAAACTTGAACTTGGCCAAGAACTCCTTAATTATTTCATATTTAGGCTTGCCATAAGAAAACTTACCTATGATGGTGTGTTTGGTAATTTTATGGAGCCTCTCCTTATCTTCTTTCTCGAACTTAATGGTTAATTGTTCTTGATTTTTGATAACAGTGACATTTCGATGGTTGATTCCTTGAGTCCTGGGTTTGAGAGCTTTATCCTTATAGGTGTTGATTGTTTTGTAAATTGAATTTTCGAATAGCGGATTTGATACAATTCTTACATTCTGTTCTAGACGTTGTGTTGGAGACCCAGGTTTTTTGCTTTGCTCGTGGTTTTTTGAAATCACCGGAAATTCTTCATCAATAAGATCATTAGTGGGCATTGATTTCGTAGAAAGAAGAAAAATATGAGATATTTCTCCCACTTCCTTTAATTCTCTCGTCATATCGAGTCAAAGGAAAAAACTTAACACGCCTAATCCCCAATCCTTTAGACACAAATTGAGGACTGAGAAAAGATATTAACCGGAAAACAAAAGAAAGTACTCGAGCAAGCAAGTGAAGAGACAACGAGCAATCTTTCATCGATTCGGCTAGGGTTTTCATCTCCATCCTTTTGCGTCACCGATTTGTTCTTTCTTTTCTCTAGAAAATTTTACGTCTCTGTTTTTCAATCAGAAATCTTTGATAACAGAAATTCTGCGGATTTGGAAAATGTTGCGGCTGATCTTAATTTTTAAACTTCAATTAATAATTATTAATAATAATAATAATAATAACTTGAATTTTTTACTTTTATACTTAAATCAATAATAATAATGGGTTTGAAGTCTGAAAAACAGTGGCAACAAGGCCATTGATTACTACCTCTTTTGGGTTCGTGGGCCTAAATAACAAAGGCTAACGGATACTAAAATGTTTGTGCTGATCTTCGGAGATGAAAGCGGGCTGAATGTCCAACTGGGTTTAGGCGACAGGTTGATTTGTTTGACGCATTTGAATTTGTGTTAGTCTAATGAACTAATAAAAATTGATTTAGACACACTTTTACCCTTTTGAGCTTTAATTTTCTTTTAAATAATTTTTTGTTAGTTATTTATTAGTTTAACATTTAAAAAAAATTGATTTTGCTTAGGAGAATTTCGAGATTTGGTTTTATATATATACATGAACAAATCCTAATGAGTGGCATGAAGATGTGAGAGAAACAGAAACGAAAAAAAAAAATTGGTCTACTTTAAGCAAATCAATACAAAATAAATGAAGGGTGGAAATAGTCAATGGGTGGTCAGTCGAAGAAAATCAAAATATCATTGGTGGCCTCGCTAGATGGTCATTCGAAGAAAATCAATGATGGCCTCGCTAGTGTGAGTAGACCTGTTATCGGGTCGGGTCGGTCCGGGTTTGGACGAGACCGAGACCGACTCGTTAAGCTACCGGGCGGGTCGAGCCGGACCAAAAAACGAAAGGAGCCAAATATGATGGACCGGGACTGGCTCGTTAAGAGTCGAGTCGGGCCGGTACGACTCTTAACGGGCGGGTTCGTTAGTTTATCATAATTTTTTTAGGGTTTTAGTAAAAAATATACATAGATTAGGAAAAAACTTTATATATCTCCTTTACCGGGCTGGTTACCGAGCGGACCGGTCCAGACCAGTAAGAGAATCGGTCTAAAATTTTGGCTCTCAACCCGCTCTCTAAGGTATCCGGACCGGTCTCGGGCGGACCTTACTGGTCTGGTCCCGGGCGGGTTAACGGATTGGGAGGTCCCCTAACAGCTCTAAGTGTGAGGAGTCCTACTTGGTGAGGAGTCCATACCTTCTCACCACTTTTCACCCCCGACGAATTTTGTCCTAACAATATAAGAGATAGTTTCCCCTAAAACATGTCCTACAAAAATAAAAAGATAATAAAATCTAAGAAAAAGTAACTTTTGCCCATAAAAATAGATTAGGTAATTACTATATCAAGCAACCCAATAAATCTATGGTAACTCCAGTATTACCCAACACTAAAAGACGACGTCGTTTGAGGAAAATGTAGGTTAACAGACCCCTCTACCAATTATTTCACCTTAAAAAAACCCATAGCCTCCTCTTTAAATAGAGCTAAAAATATTTCCAGCCACACAAAGATCCACGGTGATGTCCACCCCAAATTCATGTTTCCTCATCAATATTAAACACAGATCTATTTATAGACCAAGTAGCACCACCAACTTCCCAAAAACGATTCATGACATACTCTCGATTCCAACAAAGTAGGTTCCCTGTACCGAGAAAATAAAACACGTTTAACATCCTCTTAAGCATCAACTCTCTAAGATCAACCGAAACCATCTCTGACATCGAGCACGAAAACCATCCAACCATAAAACCACCGAAACTCTAAAAATGGCAAGGGAAGATATGGCATACAGTTTCTAACTTATACATGTAAGGTTTCTCTCAGAACTGACGATAACCAACGAGAAGATAATGGAGCTCGTTTCCGACGCAAGAAACAAAAGCGAGAAAATGATTTCCAAAGCCAATTAAGGCCTTCTCCAACAACAATCGGTCTTCCAGAGACCTGATTCAGTCCCGAGACTTTTATTTATGTACCATACACACTATTCTATAAATTTTAAATATAAAAAATTCAATCCAAACCCTATCTTTTAATTATTCATCTCTCTATTTTTCTGTTTATTACTATATCGCACTCGGTCAATCTTTATATTATAATTTTACATTTACTAACTCTATTAGTAAATAATTCAACCTATATTAATAATTAATTATTATTTTTTTTGTGTTTTTACAAGAAAATTTATATTTGATTTATATTTACTAAAAATTAATATCTATGTTGTAGAGATCAGATATGTATATGTTCTTATAGATGATAAACATTTCATAAATGCAAGTATATCACTAACATTGTTTATTATTATTATTTTTAAGTTTGTAATAAATCGATAATTTTTAAGTCTAATTTTATAGGTTAAAATATTAGTCAACTTTCGACCCATTAAAGAATCTATGAAGTTAAAAAAAATCCGTCTTATTCATAAATAATAATAAAAAATTAACATTTCAAATTACTACGGGGTTACGTACCACCTGTCGCTTTAACGGTAATATACGATAATTATCTTGAAAATACAGAGAAAATCGGAGGTAAAAAATCGACATGCAATTGTAACAATTAACAATTGGTTTGACGCACTTACATATTGATAAAATTTAGTGCTACGATCAACAAATTATTGAAATGGACACCTAATATATCTTGCTTAAATGTTATCACCAATATTAAGTCCTATCAAAATGTTACCCGCCAATAATAAGTTCCACCAAAATGTTACCCGCTAATTATCTTCTTATATATAAAAGTCTCAATTACATAAATTTGACCACACACTCAAGTCTACTTATACTTCTGTTCGATATGGAATGGACTGTCAGAGAAGACTCTTATCTTCTCAAAATCATAAAGCATGTGAAGATAACGAGGTCGGATGAGACTACTGATGGGTTTATTAATGAAGTGTATGTATAATGTACTATATGTACATGTACATGTACATGTATTTAGGATAAAAACCCATACCGTCTTCACGCAATCCTGAAGAAGTATCTATAAGGTACACTTATCTTATAAGTGAACCAACGTATCGTGTGTTTGACCTCCCAAGGAAAATTATAAATAAGGCATATAATTTGTTCCATTTGGAAGTAACTGATTTTTGACAAAAAAATATGTTACGTTATATGGAGGAACAAATTGTTGAAAAAGAGAAAGAGCTGAGAAGTTGCACTTTTAACGGATGATATGGCTTTGACTAATTTTTTTGTTCTTTTATGTTTATATTTAATGTTTTTATGTTTATTTGATTATTTTACGTTATTGTATTTGTTTTATGTTCCTTTTAGTGATTTAAGTTATTGTATTTATTTTATGTTCACGTTTAATGTTGTTTTATATTCATTTGGTGTTCTTTAGTTTGTTTTTAAATGCTTACTTATGTATATTTCAGATTACAATATTTTTTTTATTCCAAATATTCTGGTGTGTGACCTCTCACACGACGTTAGCACGAGGTGTATAATGTACTTGGTATGAGGATTAATGATTCAATTAAAGAACATATGCTTAGTGATATTAAGTTGGACCTTACTGTCAGTAAGCTGAAACATTCGTATTTCCTTGAATTTGATATATAAAAAGTTTAATCTTATATGTGTTATCTGTTGTTTTATGTTCCTTTGAGTACTGTGGAAGATTATATTTGTTTATGTTCTTTTGAGTTCCTAACTGTAAGTTTGTTTGTTTATGTTCATTTAAGTCCTTTAATTTATTGTCTTTGTTTAATGTTGTATTATCGGCTTAATTTTGACGAATCATATAATCATCAAGTGAAATATTTTCACTCTTAATACCCATATCGACATTACCACATTCATATACACATGCTCGTGCTCTACGAGATATGATGCGTTTAGTTTCATCTTCTTTTAAATCTTGATCTGCATAATCGTCACGTTCGTCTTCCACAATCATGTTATGTAACATCACACATGTAATCATGATAAATGAAAGATGTTTTGTACTCTAGCCATGACCAAGTTTTTAATTATGGAAAATTGAGCTTATAGAATACCAAATATTATTTCGACGTATTTACGATATTCTTTTATTGTAGAGAATAATTTCTCTTGAAGGTTAGTCAGTGATCGAATAGCTTGGATAAGTGTTCCTCACTTTGGATAAATATAATCCGCATGATAGTATGTAATATTATACTCATGATGATTTACAACATAAGATACTGTTGGAGTATTATCGTTAATTAAATCATCAAACAACAGTGAACGGTTGAGAACAGTCACATCATTTTGAGCTCATAGACTACCAAAAATGTATGTCATATCCATGTACCGTGAGAAGCAACTAATTACACCATAATAGTTGGGTTTTTGGACCTACTAGTGTATGCTCCTTGCCAAGCAGTTGGACAGTTCTTCCAAGTCTAATGCATACGATCAAATGAACCGATCATACATAGAAATCCTTGAGTTCAACTTTAGCGAGTAAATAACGTAAATTTTGTGATATTGGTCCACGTAGGTACTCTCTTTTGTATAAATTTATTACAATTTAAAAAAACTGTTGTAGAGTGTTTAAAATAGTTTGTTCACCCATATAAAATATTTCATCCAAGATATCCACAACCACTATAAAAGACAACATACGTAAAGCAATAGTTAATTTATTATGTGGGGTAAACTTGTTATGTTTAGTCACATCTAGCCATGGCTGAAAGTATGAATTTTCTTATTGAACATCTTCCATAATATATATAAATAATCTACAATGCATATGATAACGCCGCCTAAAATCATCATTGGAGAATTTTCGATTCTCAATAAAATAATAATCCCTTAATTTTGCGTGTCCACTTTCACGGTTATAACGCTTGTACTTTCGACCATGCACAGAGCCACGAGGTTTTGAAGCTTCACTACTTAAATTTCTCATACTATGCTCCGTAAAGATTTCTGAAAGATATGTAATATTTTGAATTCAAACTGGGTTACTGACGTTAAAAAAAATTGAATTTCATTTTGAGAGGTATCAAAATTTTCTTTCCATTCCGAAAAATACAAGAAAAATTAGGTTTATTGAAACTTATTTTGTTGAATAAATATCTGAAAAATGTTCTGAATTGGAAGAAATTGTGAGAAGTGTTTTGAATTAGAAAAATTATGTAAATATTTAATGATTCCATGTATTTATAGAAGCATTTGTAGGTAACAAAGATAAAAGATAAGTTTGACTTGATTATCGTTTTGTAAGACTTTAGTGAAATCTAAAATTAGAGTTTGGAAGTTAGTGGGTTTTTTTATTGTCTTGAATATAGTTGTGTAAGGCTTTAGTCAAATCCAAAATTGAAGTTTAGATGAAATATTTTAACTTAGTAGGTTTTTTTTGTCCTAAATATAGTTGTGTAAGGCTTTAGTCAGATTCGGAATCAAAGTTTGGATGGGAGGTTATAACTTAGTAGGTTTTTTCTTGTTTTAAATATAATCGTGTAAGGCTTTAGTCAAATCCAAAATTAAAATTTCGATAAATGATTATAACTTATTGGGTTTTTCCCTTGTCTTGAGTATAGTTGTGTAAGGATTTATTCAAATCGGAAATTAAAGTTTGGATGAGAGATTAGAACTTAGTGAGTTTTTTTTTTACTTTCTTGAATATAGTTGTGTAAGGCTTTACTGAAATCATAAAATGAAGTTTTGATGGAAAATTGGAATTTAATGAGATATTTTTTTATTGAATATAGTTCTGTAAGGCTTTAGTCAAATTCGAAATTAAAGTTTGTACGAGAGATTTCTTATCTTGAGTATAGTTGTGTATGGATTTAGTCAAATGTTAAATTAAAGTTTGGATGAGAGATTAAAACTTAGTAGGTTTTTTCTTGTCTGAATATAGTTGTGTGAGACTGGAGTCAAATCTGAAATTAAAATTTGGATAAATGATTAGAACTTAGTGGGTTTTTTCCTTGGCTTGAGTATAATTGTGTAAGGCTTTAGTCAAATCCGAAATTAAAGTTTGGATGAGAGATTTGAACTTAGTGGGTTTTTTTATTATCTTGAATATAGGTGTGTGTGGTTTTATAAAATAACAAAACCATGACTGCAATATAAGAATTAGAATCTCTAAGATTAATTAGCTTTGATTCTTGATCTCTAAGAATCTTCTTTTCTTTTTCCTTCGATCCAACTCTTATGTTTAATGTATCTTCTTCCTTGGTGTTTGAATTGATTGTGTTGAATTGATTGTGGCTCCATCTTCTCCTCCTTGGGTCACTGTTTTTGGTTTCCTCTGATTCCCCGTTCCTCGTGAATGTGGCCCTATTTCTAGTTTCTTGATTCTCCGATTCTTAGTAAGAATGGAAGTCGCTGAGTTTTACCAGTCTTCTTTCCCTCAGTTAAAGCCAATGGCTCAATCGTATTAAACTAAAAGCAAAATTAGTACTAGTGAGAAAGTTTCATTTTTACCTCAAAGAAGTTATGCAGAAATAGTCAAGCCCTCCAAATCCTCTGCTCACCATGAAGATATGAAACCTATAAATATACAACACCTTAATAACCACATATCCCTTTAATTTAACTAACAAACCAAAGAAATCCTAAAAAAATCAAATAAGTTTACTCTTATTGGGAAATTTTCCCAAGGCTTGGCAAAGAAACAGATTCCAAATAAATTTTTGGAATCAAGGAAATTTACTAGTGAGTATAATATCAGTAACTGGGAATCTAGGCATATAATGATTGAATTTTCAATCAAAGAGGATATGTGCAAATTTTGGTCTCGAAATATTTGGACTGTTAGTGAAAAGGCTATGAGATTATTCAAATAGTCTCTCTCATTTAACCCTAAGTATGAAAGTTCTATTGTGCATACATGGATTCGAATTAAAAATGTTCAGGAATATTTGTTCAATGAAGAAATAATTCAATCTACAGCAGAATCAATTGGAGAACCTATAAAATGATGGGTTTCATCTAAGAACGGGATTGGATTTAATGCATGTTATGCATTAATTGAATTAAACATCACCAAGAAACTTCTACACAATCTATGGGTTGGTTTTGGAGCCAATGATGGATGTTGGATCCATATAAGTTAAAAAAATATGCCTAATTACGGCAGCTTGTGTTATCATATTGGGCATGACATAAACCAATGTAACAAAGCCACATCAAAAGTTAAAAAAAGAAGATAAATACTGAGATTGAATCGGGTACTGACCTGTTGCAGGGTTACATCACAAAATAAAGGACAAGAATGGAATAAGTCATTGTCAAGCCTTCCATATCTAAAGAGAAAATGCTCAACAATCAAGTGACTGATCAAAAGCTTGTTTCTACTCAACAACTTCCTACACCTGTAAAACAAAATTTAAGAAAGCCAATAACATATTAGATAATAACTGCAGAAATTTCTACTCATATTGAAATCAGTAGACCAAGGAACGAGGAAATTATAAAGGTTATAAGAAAATTAGAGGATAACTACATATCTAATGCTAATTAAGCTCAGGAAAGTCAAGAGTACAACAGTTATACTCCTATAAATCAGAATTCTGGAAGTCTTCCACCATTCCAAATTCTTAAAAGGAAATAAGTGGATCAGAGCTTCCAGGAGTTATTAACCAAGAGACTAAAAACAACTAAACATTGAAGGAATATGAAAACATGAGTTTAGAATTCCAATTTTTGGGACCAGTAAGACTAATAATTCAAATCAGAACCATGATTAATTTCCTTAGTTGGAATATTCACGGTAATACTAATAAAGCTTCTTTGAGAAGGCTTAAGTCTATAATTAAGAAGGATAAAATTAGTATTATTGTTATTCAAGATCCTATGGTGAAGGTTGATCAGTTATCTTCAATAACTTCTAAGTTTGGTTTCATTAACTATATATGTAAATGTTCTAACAAAATATATCTTCTATTGCAGGATTGGTTCAGTATATGTATACCAATTGATCATCCTCAGTTTCTTTACAATGAAGTAACTTATATTTATCTTAATAAAGTATTTTATCTTACTACTGTCTATGATAGATGTCAAAGGCTTCACAGAGAGGACCTATGGACTAATCTAAGCAACATATCAAATTCAATCAAAGAGTGGATGGTGATTTCAACATAATCACCTCTCCTGAAGAGCAAAAGGGTTGTGTTACTTACTGCAATAACAACACAGATGATTTTAATGAAGCAATTAGAAACTGCAAGTTGGAGGATACTAGATTTGTATGAACAAGGTTTACCTGGTCTAACAAGTCCAAGTGGAAGTGCCTGCATCGTGCCCTCTACAACAGCGACTGGATGTACTATTTCAAAAATACTTCTGTCAAGCACTTAGCAAGAACCCGCTCAGATCTTACGCCATTATGTGTCACAATTTCAAATGACAAATTCAAAACTAAATACAGCTATAATTTTTTTAATATGTGGAGTTTAAGTGATGCTTTCTTACCTTTTGTTAAATGTAATTGGAATCTTGAATGCAGGGCTTTCCTCTTCATAGGTTATGTCATAAGTTCAACAGATTGAAATGAGCTCTTAAAGGATGGAATTCTAAAGTCTTTGGCAATGTGTTTGATAAAATATCTGAAGCAGAGGAAAATGTTAGAAGAATGGAGCAAATTCTTATGGATAACCTTAATGATCAGAACATAACAAACTTATCTAAGGCAAATGCTGTCCATCTTTAGGCCCTTGCTCAAGAGGAGTCATATTTGGAACAAAAAACATACACTAATTGAATTAAAGACATCGAAAGAAATACCAAAGTCTATCATAATTTTGTCAAAAAGAAGCAAAGAAGGAGTAGAATCTCTTTATTAAGGAAGGCACATCCTGGATAACAGATGAGATTCAAGTAAAAAACTTTGCTGAAACCTATTTTAAGAATATTTTAACAGGTAATCCTTATTCTAACCATGAAAGTGAGCTTAATCTACTTAACAGTGATGTTTTTATGTTATTTCTAACATGATTACTAAGCAGGATAATATTAACCTAATGATGCACCCAAAGGAAGAATAAATTCTAACAACTATCAAATGCATGAATACATCTAGCGCAGCAGGCCTGGGTGGTTTTAATAGTAAATTCTACTGTACCTGTTGGAGCATAATAAAGCACGATCTGAGTGAAGCCATAGTTTCCTTCTTCAGTGGCCATCATCTTCTCCACGGTATATTGGAAACAAGTTACTGCCTTATTTCCCAGACTTGTAACCCTTCAAAATGGAAGGATTATAGGCCCATTAGTTTGTGTTCGCTGCTAAATAGAATTATTTCTAAAATAATAAATAGTAGACTAGAAAAAATCCTGCCAAGAATTATATTTGAAAATCAGGGTGCATATGTGACTAACAGATCTAATCATGATAGTATACTTCTTGCAAACGAATTGATTTTTGATGACCAAGGCTGGAAACATTATGATCAAAGTTGATACAACTAAAGCCTTTGACAGGATGTCCCACGGCTTCTTCAGCAAAGTCTTTTTGACTTTTGGCTTTCACTCTAGTTTTGTTAATCTAATTGACAAAATAATCAGAAATGTTAAAGCTTTTATTCTTATAAATGGCCAAGCAGTTGGATACTTTAAAACTAAACACAATTTATGACAAGGAGATCCATTGTCTAATAGTATTTTCATAATTGTTGAGGAAACTCTAATAAGGGGCTTAAACCTTGTTTTCAATAACAATAAAGTTATCCAATATAAAACTAGAAATCACATAGTTATTCCTACATTAGCCTTTGCTGATGATCTGTTAATATTTACTAATGGTTGTATTTCTGCTATTTCTATGCTTTGTAAGTTCCTACAGGATTACTAGGATGTATCTAGACTAACATTATTACTTTAACTAAGTTTCCTTATTCTAAAGTCTCAACTATATCAGACACTATTGGTTTTAGCAATGGTTATCTCCATGTGACTTATTTAGGCATCAGTCTAAATACTAACAATTGGGCTAGAAATTTTGAGTCTCTTCTTAAAAAAAAATAAACAAAAATCACATAGTGGGAGGGCAAGAAGCTCTCCTATGGGGCTAGGCTTATCTTGATCAACAATGTCTTGATGGTCATTCCAAGCTACTGGATTCAAAGCAACATCCTCCCTAATGGCATAATTGATAAAATAGAGAAAATGTTAAACAATTTTATATGGGGCTCTAAACAAGCTGTTTCCAAAATTTATTGGTGTAATTGGAAGAAGGTTTGTAACACTTACCTTAAAGGTTGTTTAAATGTTAGGAAGTTGCAGGACATCCAAGACTCCATCTCTTGTAAACTTTGGGTTAGATTCAAACAAAAAAATACTCTTTGGGCTAGATATATTCACAATACATACTGTAAAAATATCCATCCTCTTCAAACTAATTACAAAGCTAAGATTTGTTCTAAGGTATGGATAAGACTTGCTACTATTAAGGACATGGCTGAGCCTAATATAAAGTGGACTATATGGAAAGGTGATGTTGATTTCTAGATTGATACTTGGCTCAGGAATTCTCCTATTATTAGCCTAAATGATATTCCTAGCATTGCTGGGTACACTCAAGATAAAGTCTGTAATTACTGGGATAATACCTGTTGGAATGAGGCTAAGATCAATGTCATCTTATCCTCTAGTTATAAGGATTCTATTGCCAAGATTGATGTGGATGAAAACATTGATAATTCTCTTTACTACATGGTCTCCAATGAGGGTATCCACAACATGAAAGATACTTGGAATTATATTAGGACTAAACATAGTAAATCTACTTCGTTTGGAAAACTCTGGAACAACATAACGCATAGGAAGTGGTCTTACCTGACTTGGAGGCTGCTGCACAATTGGCTTCCCACTGACAGTGCCTTGCAAAAGATATACATTATGTTAGCTTCAAAATGCCAATTTTGTTGTAATGTGGAGACTACTAATCGCATTTTCATACAATGTAATTTATCCTGGAGTATTTGATGCCACTACTCATCTATTTTCAAAGTTAAAACTGGTAGATATATGACAGCTCCTCAAATGTTGAGAAACTGGTTTTGGACTTCAAAAGATGATTTCATATATGCTTGATTCTGCTTGCTATTATTTGCTAGGCGATATGGCATCTTAGAAACAAATATAAGGTTAATGGGGCTTTCTATTGATGTTAAAAATGCTATAAACTATATAAATCATATTGTTTATACTATTGATCATGCTAAGCTTCTAACTATCCAGAATTGGACTCCTTTTAATTATGCTGCCATGGAGCTTGGCTGTCTTAACCAAATAAAAAACTGGAGGAAGCCTATATACCTCTGCTGGACTAATCCTATCATCAATAGAATCAATGTCAATACTGATGGTTCTTATCTTACTAATGGGGAGGTTGCAGGTGGTATCATCCCTAAGAGATAACAATGGTAGCCTAATTGCTAGGCATGGTAATCTCTGCGGGAAGCTACCCCTCTCTAAGCTGAAGTTAGAGCGATCCTCGATGGCCTGGTAATATGAAAATAAAAAGGTTGAGATGTTGCAGAGCTCTGATTGAACCTTCTATGGTCATCAAGTGTATTAATAGGGTGTAAAATAACGCAGCTGACTAGCTGGCTAAATGGACAAAAAATACAAGATGGAAATAGTTTATAATAACTAAAATGCTCACTCTCATCACTCTGCTATAGTTTTTTTTAAAGCCTTGGTGTGGGCTACATCAAAGAATTTTTCTAAATTCTCTCTATTATATAATGTTATTACTGTCCCTAATTCTTTCATCAATTGATGTGTTGTAAGGATTCTATTGCAGGTTCTCTTTTATCAGAGCCAAAACTAGCTCTATATGGGTTTCACGTGTCTTAAAGCTCTAAGAGTGGACTGAGACTATAATCAACAAGAAGAAATGATCTTGTATTACCTTGGAAATAGCCTAATTGAGCTTCAAATTATCTTCGAGCTCAAAATTACCCTCTACCTTATCTTTAAATCCTAAATCCTTTCGTTTAGACCTCTTCATTGATTTTTGATTCTTCATATTATAGATAGTTCGAATAAACTATACCAATAGCTCATTAATTTATATGATATAGATCTGACCTTAGTTTTTATGGAGTCTTCTCAATTTGGCTTAAGCTGAAGTAATTCCTTTGTCTATTTTTCTTGAGATTAAAACATTTTAATTTTAATAAGAAAAATCTTCTTGTTGCAGATTTTTATTTTCAGATGGAAGCTTCCAGTCAAATCATTATTCTCATTTATCAAGTCGAAGTATCTTAGACATTACTTCTGTGTTTATTTCAATTTTGATGCGTCGAGATTTTCGAATTGATGCCCTTGATCTTTCTAAAAAAATCCACTTGTTTGATGTGTTCTTGTTGATCAGTTGCTATAACTTTAGCCCAATGTTTCATTGTTCATCTTCCATCTTATGGTGCTTCAAGATCTTCAAATTGATGCCCTGATCCTATTAAGGAGATTCCCTTTGTTCGATTTCTTTTTGTCGAGCTGTTGATGATCTGTGGAATATTCTTGTAGCCTCTTTCGCAGCTTCAAGGCAATTTAATCTTTCAAATAGGGTTCTCAGAGCTGGTGAACTTATTATTTGCTTTGGGCCTATTTTTTCATGTCCATAATTGTTATTAAGTGAATGGATATCACTTGCCTGTCTTTTGTAAGCCTATTTGGGCCTTTATTATTAATGATAAGATTTCTAGCTTAAAAAGAGAAGAATGTAGTTGTGGTGTGTAAACCTTTAGTCAAATCATAAAATGAAGCTTGAATGTAATATTAGAAGTTATCAGTTTTTTTTGTCTTGAATATAGTTTTGTAAGGCCTAGTCAAACCCACAAACAAAGTTTAGATGGAAGATTAAAACTTAGTGGGTTTTTTCTTGTCTTGATTATATTTTGTAAGGCTTTAGTCAAATCTGAAATTAAATTTTAGATGGAAGATTATAACTTAATGAGGTTTTTTCTTGTCTTAAATATAGTTGTGTAAAACCTTAGTCAAATCTAAAATTAAAGTTTGGATGAGAGATTAGAACTTAGTGGATATTTTTTAATATCTTGAGTATAATTGTGTAAGACTTTATTCAAATCCAAAATTAAAGTTTGGATGATAGATTAGAACTTAGTGGGTTTTTCTTGTCTCAGATATAGTTGTTTAAGGTTTCAACTAATTAATAAAATAAAGTTTGAATGAAAGATTAGAGGTCAATGGGTTTTTTCTTGACTTGAATATAGTTGTGTAAGGTTTCATTCAAATCTGAAATTAAAGTTTAGATGAAAGATTAGAACTTAGTGGGTTTTTTCTTGTCTTGAGTATAGTTGTGTAAGGCTTTAGTCAAATCCAAAATTAAATTTTCGATGGGAGATTATAATTAGTGGGTTTTTTCTTGTCTTGTATATAGTTGTGTAAGGCTTTAGTCAAATTCACAATTAAAGTTTGGATGAAATATTAGAACTTATCGATTTTTTTTCTTGTATTGATTCTAGTTGTGTAAAGCATTAGTCAAATCCGAAATTATAGTTTTGATGGAAAATTGGATGTTAGTGGGTCTTTTTCTTGTCTTGAATATAGTTGTGTAACGCTTTAGTTAAATCCAAAATTAAAGTTTTGATGGGAGATTAGAACTTAGTAGGTTATTTCTTGTCTTGAGTATAGTTGAGTAAGGCTTGAGTCAAATCTGAAATTAAATATTGGATAGAAGATTAGAACTTAATGGATTTTTTCTTGTCTTTGGTATAGTTATGTAAGGCTTTAGTCAAATCCAAAATTAATTTTTGGATGAGCGATTAGAACTTAGTGTGGTTTTATTTTCTTGAGTGTAGTTGTGTAAAAATTAAGGAGAATCTGAAATTAAAGTTTGGATGAGAGATTAGAAATTAGTGGGGATTTTTTCTTGTCTTGAATATAGTCGTGCAAGGCTTTAGTCAAATCATAAAATAAAGTTTGGATGAAATATTTGAGGTTATTGGGTTTTTTCTTGTCGTTAATATAGTTGTGTAAGGCTTTACTCAAATCCGAAATTAAAGTTTGAATATGAGATAAGAAGTTTGTGGGTGTTTTCTTGTCTTGAGTATAGTTGTGTAAGGCTTTAGTCAAATCCAAAATTAAATTTTTGATGGGAGATTATAATTAGTGGATTTTTCTTGTCTTCTACATAGTTGTGTAAAGATTTAGTCAAATCCACAATTAAAGTTTGGATGACATATTAGAACTTATCGATTTTTTTCTTGTATTGATTCTAGTTGTGTAAATCATTAGTCAAATCCAAAATTATAGTTTTGATGGAAATTTGGATGTTAGTGGGTCTTTTTCTTGTCTTGAGTATAGTTGTGTAACGCTTTACTTAAATCCAAAATTAAATTTTGGATGGGAGATTAGAACTTAGTAGGTTATTTATTGCCTTGAGTATAGTTAAGTAAGGCTTGAGTCAAATCTGAAATTAAATATTGGATAGAAGATTAGAACTTAATGGGTTTTTTCTTGTCTTAGGTATAGTTGTGTAAGGCTTTATTCAAATCCAAAATTAAAGTTTGGATGAGATATTAGAACTTAGTGTGGTTTTTTTTCTTAAGTGTAGTTGTGTAAAACTTATGGAGAATCTGAAATTAAAGTTTGGATGAGAGATTAGAAATTAGTGGGGGGGGGGGGTTCTTGTCTTGAATATAGTCGTGTAAGGCTTTAGTCAAATCATAAAATAAAGTTTGGATGAAAGATTTGAGGTTATTGGGTTTTTTATTGTCTTGAATATAGTTATGTAAGGCTTTACTCAAATCCGAAATTAAAGTTTGAATATGAGATAAGAAGTTTGTGGGTTTTTCTTGTCTTGAGTATAGTTGTGTAAGGCTTTAGTCAAATCCAAAATTACATTTTCGATGGGAGATTATAATTAGTGGGTTTTTTCTTTTCTTGTATATATTTGTGTAACGCTTTAGTCAAATCCAAAATTAAATTTTGGACGAGATATAAAAGCTTAGGGGTTT
Source organism: Limnanthes douglasii subsp. nivea (assembly GCA_036936605.1). Classification (NCBI taxonomy): domain Eukaryota; kingdom Viridiplantae; phylum Streptophyta; class Magnoliopsida; order Brassicales; family Limnanthaceae; genus Limnanthes; species Limnanthes douglasii. Next base: position 179,437,655 of record JAUPFV010000005.1, on the reverse strand, counting down.
TTTCTTGTCTTGAATCTAGTTGCTTAAGGTTTTAGTCAAATCCGAAATTACACTTTGGATGGAAGATTTGATGTTAGTGGGTTTTTTTCTTGTCTTGAATATTGTTGTGTATGGCTTTACTCAAATCCAAAATGAAATTTTTGTTGAGAGAGTAGAACTTAGTGTGGTTTTCCTCATCTTGAATATAGTTGTGTAAGGATTTAGTGAAATAATAAAATAAAGTTTAGATGGAAAATTGAAGGTTAATAGGTTTTTTATTATCTTCAATATAGATGTGTAAGGATTTAGTCAAATCCGAAATTAAAGTTTTGATGGGAGATTAAAACTTTGTGGGTTTTCAATTTTCATGAGTATAGTTGTGTAAAGGTTTAGTTAAATCCAAAATTAAATTTTGGATGAGAATTCACAATTGGTGGGTTTTTTCTTGTCTATAATATAGTTGTGTAAAACATAGTAAAATCCAATATTAAAGTTTGGATGAGATATTAGAACTTATGGGTTTTATCTTGTCTTGAATATAGTTGTATAAGGCTTTAGTCAAATCCGAAATGACAGTTTGGATGGAAGATTGTATGTTACTCAGTTTTTCTCTTGTCTTAAATATAGTTGTCTAAGGCTTTAGTCAAACCCGAAATTAAAGTTTGGACGAGAGATTAGAGGTTAATGGATACTTTATTATCTTTAATATAGATGTGTAAAGATTTAGTCAAATCCGAAATTAAAGGTTAGATGAGAGATTGGAACTTACTAGGTTTTTAAATGTCTTGAATATAGTTGTGTAAGGCTTTAGTCAAATCATAAAATGATGTTGGGAAGGAAGATTGGAAGTTCATGGTTTTTTTTTGTTTTGAATGGAGTTCGGCAAGACTTTAGTCAGATCCAAAATTAAAGTTTGGATGAGAAATTAGAAATTAGTGGTTTTTTTCTTGTCTTTAGTATAGTTGTGTAAGACTTTAGTATAGTTGTGTAAGACTTTAGTGAAATCCAAAATTAAATATTGGAGGAAGATTAGAAATTAATCGGTTTTTTCTTGTTTTAAAGATAGTTGTGTAAGGCCTCCATCAAATCCAAAATTAAAGTTTTAATGGGAGATTAAGACTTCATAGGTTTTTTTTAATCTTGAGTATAGTTGTGTAAGACTTAATTCAAATCTGAAATTAAAGTTTGGATAAGCTATTAGAATTTATAGAGTTTTTCTTGTCTTGAATCTAGTTGTGTAAGACTTTAGTCAAATCCAAAATTACAATTTGTATGGAAGATTGGATATTGTGGGTTTTTTTGTCTTGACTATAGTTGTGTAAAGCTTTAGTCATATCCAAAAATAAAGTTTAGATGAGAGATTGTAACTTAGAGGATTTTTTCTTGTCCTGAATATAGATGTGTAAGACTTTAGTCAAATCCGAAATTAAAACTTAGATAAGTGATTAGAACTTATTAGGTTTTTTCCTCAGCTTGAGTATAATTATGTAAGGCTTTATTCAAATGCAAAATTAAAGTTTGGATGAGAGATTAGAACTTTGTAAGGTTTTTTTCTTGTCTAGAATATATTTGTGTAAGACTTTAGTCAAATCATAAAATGAAGTTTGGATGGAAGATTAAAATTTATTAGGATACTTGTTTCTTGGATATAGTTCTGTAAGGCTTTAGTCAGATCCGAAATTCAAGTTTGTATGAGAGATTATAACTTAATGGATTTTTTCTTGTCTTGAGTATAGTGGTGTAAAGCTTTATTCGAATCCGAAATTAAATTTTGGATGAGAGCTTAGAGGTAGTGGGTGTTTTCTTGTCTTGAGTATAGTTGTGTAAGGCTTTAGTCACATCCAAAATTATAATTTGGATGAGATATTAGAATTAGTGGGTTTTTTTTGTCTTTAATATAGTTGTGTAAGGCTTTAGTCAAATCCAATATTAAATTTTGGACGAAATATCAAAACTTAAGGGTTTTTTCTTGTCTTGAATCTAGTTGCGTAAGGGTTTAGTCAAATCCGAAATTACACTTTGGATGGAAGATTTGATGTTAGTGGTTTTTTTTCTTGTCTTGAATATAGTTGTGTAAGGCTTCACTCAAATCCAAAATGAAAGTTTGGTTGAGAGAGTATAACTTAGTGTGGTTTTCATTGTCTTGAATATAGTTGTATAAGGTTTTAGTGAAATAATAAAATAAAGTTTAGATGGAAGATTGGAGGTTAAAGGGTTTTTTCTTCTCTTGAATATAGTTGTGTAAGGCTTTAGTCAAATCTGAAATAAAAGTTTGGATGGGAGATTAAAACTTTGCGGGTTTTCTATTTTCTTTAGCATAGTTGTGTAAAGCTTTAGTCAAATCCAAAATTAAATTTTGGATGAGATATTAGAAGTGGTGGGTTTTTTTTTGTCTATAATATACTTGTGTAAATTATTAGTAAAATTTAATATTAAAGTTTTGATGAGATATTAGAACTTATGGGTTTTATCTTGTTTTGAATATAGTTGTGTAAGGCTTTAGTCAAATCCGAAATGACAGTTTGGATGGAAGATTGGATGTTACTCAGTTTTTTTCTTATCTTGAAAATAGTTGTGTAAGGCTTTAGTCAAACCCGAAATTAAAGTTTGGACGAGAGATTAGAGCTTAATGGATACTTTCCTATCTTTAATATAGTTGTGTAAAGATTTAGTCAAATCCGAATTTAAAGTTTAGATGAGAGATACTAGGTTTTTAAATGTCTTGAATATAGTTGTGTAAGGCTTTAGTCAAATCATCAAATGATGTTGAGATGGAATATTGGAAGTTCGTGGTTTTTTTTTTTTATTTTGAATAGAGTTTGGCAAGGATTTAGTCAGATCCAAAATTAAATTTTGGATGAGAAATTAGAAATTAATGGTTTTTTTCTTGTCTTTAGTATAGTGAGGAAGATTAGAAATTAATCGGTTTTTTCTTGTTTTAAAGATAGTTGTGTAAGGCCTCCATCAAATCCAAAATTAAAGTTTTAATGGGAGATTACGACTTCATAGGTTTTTTTTTAATCTTGAGTATAGTTGTGTAAGACTTAATTCAAATCTGAAATTAAAGTTTGGATGGGATATTTGAATTTATAGGGCTTTTTTTTGTCTTGAATCTAGTTGTGTAAGACTTTAGTTAAATCCAAAATTACAATTTGGATGGAAGATTGGATATTAGTGGGTTTTTTTCTTGTCTTGAATATAGTTGTGTAGAGCTTTAGTCATATCCAAAAATAAAGTTTAGATGAGAGATTATAACTTAAAGGATTTTTTCTTGTCCTGAATATAGATGTGTAACGCTATAAGCAACTTCGAAATTAAAGTTTGGATGAGGGATTGAGATTATTAGTTTTTTTCTTGTTTTGAATAAAGTTGTGTAAGACTTTAGTCAAATCCGAAATTCAAATTTACATAATTGATTAGAACTTATTAGGTTTTTTCTTCATCTTGAGTATAATTATTTAATGCTTTATTCAAATGCAAAATTAAAGTTTGGATGAGAGATTAGAACTTTGTAAGGTTTTTTTCTTGTCTAGAATATAGTTGTGTAAGACTTTTGTCAAATCATAAAATGAAGTTTGGATGGAAGATTAGAATTTATTGGGATACTTGTTTCTTGACTATAGTTTTGTAAGGCTTTATACAGATCCGAAATTAAAGTTTATACAAGAGATTATAACTTAGTGGATTTTTTTTGTCTTGAGTATAGTGGTGTAAGCCTTTAGTCGAATCCGAAATTAAATTTTGGATGAGAGCTTAGAGGCAGTGGGTGTTTTCTTGTCTTTAGTATAGTCATGTAAGGCTTTAGTCTCATCCAAAATTAAATTTTGGATGAGAGATTGGAATTAGTGTGTTTTTTCTTGTCTTGAATATAGTTGTGTAAGGCTTTAGTCAAATCCAAAATTAAATTTTGGACGAGATATCAAAACTTAGGGGTTTTTTCTTGTATTGAATCTAGTTGCGTAAGGCTTTAGTCAAATCCGAAATTACACTTTGGATGGAAGATTTGATGTTAGTGGGTTTTTTTTCTTGTCTTGAATATAGTTGTGTAAGGCTTTCCTCAAATCCGAAATGTAAGTTTGGTTGAGAGAGTAGAACTTAGCGTTTTTTTTTTGTCTTGAATCTAGTTCTGTAAGGCTTTAGTCATATCTGAAATTAAAGTTTCTACGAGAGTTTATAACTTAGTGGATTTTTTCTTGTCTTGAGTATAGTTGTGTAAGGCTTTAGTCAAATCCAAAATTAAATATTGGATGAGAGATTAGAATCAGTGGCTTCTTTATTGTCTTGAATATAGTTGTGTAAGGCTTTAGTCAAATCCGAATTCAAAGTTTGGATGAGACTTGAATCTAGTTGTGTAAGACTTTAGTCAAATCCGCAATTACAGTTTGGATGGAAGATCACATGTTAGTGGGTTTTTTCTTCTCTTGAATATAGTTGTGTAAGGCTTTAGTCAAATCTGAATTTAAAGTTTTGATGAGATATTAGAATTATGGGGCTTTCTTATCTTGAATCTAGTTGTGCAAGACTTTAGTCAAATCCAAAATTACAATTTGGATGGAAGATTGGATGTTTATGGGGTTTTTTATTGTCTTGAATGTAGTTGTGTAAGGCTTTAGTTAAATCTGAATTTAAAGTTTAAATGAGATATTAGAATTTATGGGTTTTTTCTTATCTTGAATGTAGTTGTGTAAGACTTTAGTCAAATCCGAAATTACAATTTGGATTGAAGATTGAATGTTAGTGGGTTTTTTTATTTTCTTGAATGTAATTACGTAAGGCTTTAGTCAATACAAAAATTAAAGTTTAGATGAGAGATTATAAAATAGTGGGTTTTTTCTAGTCTTGAATATTGTTGTGTAAGGCTTTAGTCAAATCATAAAATAAAGTTTGGATTGGAAGATTGGAACTTAATGGGTTTTTTATTGTTTGTATATAATTGTGTAAGGCTTTCGTCAAATCCGAAATGAAAGTTTGGATGAGAGATTATAACTTAGAGGATTTTTTGTTGTCCTGGATATAGATGTGTAAGGCTTTAGTCAAATCCGAAATTAAAGTTTGGATGAGAGATTAGAATTAGTAGGTTTTTTCTTGTTTTGAATATAGTTGTGTAAGGCTTTAGTCAAATCCAAAATTAAAATTTAGATAAGTGATTATTAATTATTGAGTTTTTTCGATATCTTGAGTATAGTTGTGTAAGGTTTTATTCAAATGCAAAATTAAAGTTTGGATAAGAGATTAGAACTTCGTAAGATTTTTTTATCTTTAATATAGTTGTGTAAGGCTTTAGTCAAATCATAAAATGATGTTTGGATGGAAGATTGGAATTTAGTGCGATATTTGTTTTCTTGAATATTATTCTGTAAGGACTTAGTCTAATCCGTAATTAAAGTTTGAACGAGAGATTATAACTTAGTGGATTTTTTCTTGTCTTGAGTATAGTGGTGTAAGGCTTTAGTCGAATCCAAAATTAAATTTTGGATGAGAGCTTAAAGGTAGTGGGCTTTTTCTTGTCTTGAGTATAGTTGTGTAAGGATTTAGTCAAAACCGATATTAAAGTTTGGATAGGAGATTAGAACTTAGTGGGTTTTTTCGTGTCTTGAGCATAGTTGTGTAAAGCTTTCGTCAAATCCGAAATTAAAGTTTAGATGAGAGATTATAACTTAGCGGAGTTTTTTCTTGGCTTGAATATAGTTGTGTAAGGCTTTAGTTAAATCCAAAATTAAAGTTTGGATGTGAGATTCGAAGTTAATGGGTGTTTTTTGTCTTAAATATAGTGGTGTAAGGCTTTAGTCAAATCTGAAATTAAAGTTTTGATGAAAGATTAGAACTTAGTGGGTTTTTTCTTGTCTTGAATATAGTTATGTAACAGTTTTGTCAAATCATAAAATAAAGTTTGGACGGAAAGTTGAAAGTTAGTGGATTTTTTCTTGTCTTGAATATAGTTGTGTTAAATCCAAAATCAAATTTTGGATATGAGATTAGAACTTAATGGGTTTTTGCTTGTCTTGAATATAGTTGTGTAAGAATTGAGTCAAATCTGAAATTAAAGTTTGGATGAGAGATTCAAACTTAGTGATGTTTTTTCTTTTGCTTCTGTATAATTGTGTAAAATTTTAGTCAAATCCAAAATTAAAGTTTGGATTAGGGATTAGAACTTAGTGGGTTTTTTCTTTCCTTTAATATAGCATGATCAGCAAAAATTAAAAAAATAATGGATTTGGATCTGATTGATTATTCTCTTTCTTATTCTTCATGTGTAAAATACCGATAAGAAATTCTCCAAAGAGCCACTCAAAAATTGTCTCAAATAATCGTCCGGTGATGTTCGGTAAAATCGCCCAAAAATGATTGCAAAAACGTTCCAAGATTTAGAAAGAGAAACAATTCAATAACCATCCTTTCGGTTCGCTGTCATTTCTCTAAACCGTATTTTCTCCCATTATTACTCTTTTACATTTAAATTTTCACTCTATTTGATTTGGATACCAAAGACAGATCGACCAAAATTCACAAACCTCCACTATTTTTTTTCGGAGGGAACCTGCAGCCGCTACTCAGAGTGCAATGAGTGCGCACAAGGTAAATCTCAGTCTGACGCAATAGCCTGCAAACCAACGCATGAAGGTAAACCACACAAAGTGACATACTCAGCCGAGAAAGCGTATAGAGAGGGACTCGAACTCATGACCTTTGCTCACAATCATGTCTTACTCAACCAACTCGGCTACCCCTTTGGGGGGCTACAAACCTCCACTATGCATTCTCTTTTATAAGGTTTTATCGTCGTCGCCCATTTTATCCTTCGTCCTCGAACATCAGGATGTTCGGAGCTGTTAACTATGTTGGTCCATCCTATTGTCTTATATCTTAGGTTGAACAAAATAATGTATTCAGTTGTAGCAGAATCCTTTGATTGTGTTGATTTTATTGATGTACGAAGAACAAAATTGGGGAGAAGAAGAAAAGAATAACAGAGAAAGTTTTATTATTTATGTATTTCTTCTTTTACGAAGGATAATAGTAGTTGATGATAGTAACTAATACAGTAACTACTTACTAACTAATATACTAACTAAGAATGATTAATTCAACCTACTTATTCAAGGTGAGACCTAGAGAAAGCGCAAATGCTCAACAATAATAGAATAAAACCTTCATAAAATTGAACAACTACAACTTTGTTAGCTTGTATAAAATTTCCCTTATGTCATTGAGAGGAAGCAAAGCTTCTTTTGGTTATTTAGAACATTCCGTAAGAATTTTGTACATGATTGAAATTAACTCGAATATTCTTGTGGTTGTTCGAGCTGATCAGCTTCCCATATTCACACCACCAAATTTCATTGCTACTTACAAGTTCTCTGTGTTTGTGTCTCAAACACTTCTTCAAACAAGACATTCGGCCGATAAATGTCGACCAATTACATCATTATATTGTTTTTCGTCTTCAGATTACTGTATGTACTCTGGAAGTTCTTATATAATACAGTGTTTACAAATTTTATCCTTTTAAAGGTATCAAGTAACGGAAGGCCATGTAGCTGTGGAAGGTAGTCATGCAAGTTATTTTTTTCAATTTGGAAACTTTAGTTTTCTTTCCTTGATTGTCTATGATGACGCGGCGGAAATAGAATAAAAAGTAACGATAGATGAAACCCTAATTCAAGGGTAACATGATGAAACCCTAATCTAGGATAACAAAGAGTAAAATTTTTAGAGATAAAAAATATATTATTCCAAAAACTTAAAATAACTTAAGGCATATGAGGCTTTATATAAGAGTTTCTCAAAACCTTAAATTATAATACAAGGAAATAAAATAAATATTATAAAATAAAATCAAATAAAATCTTAATATAATTAGATTTGATTTAAATACATAAGATATTTGAATAAAATAAAATAAAATTAAAAAGGCTTTTGTTTGGACTTTCTAGGCTACATCCTCCTCTCCTGGTTGAGAAACATTCGTCCTCGAATTCACAGCACCATCACCATCAAGAACCCAAATTATTTATTTTATTTTATTCAATCGTTACATTGGGAATTATAAATGTTGACCTTATCTGAATAAGATAAATTCTTCTCGAGTGTTCCTTATTCGAAGTCACATTGAAGCCATCTGGTTGCTGAAAAAATAATAATTTCGAAAACCTTTTCATAGCCTGAAGACAACATCCTCATGTCCAGTTGATAAAAAAAATATGGTTTTGAAATTTTTTTCATAGTATGAGACAGCATCTCGATTAGCAATTTTTATCTTGATTCGACGATTGGTAGCTAATTTAAACTCCTTCGGTAACCGGCCAATACGATCGTCATTGAAACAGTTGGTATGCCCCCTCATACTCAAACGATCTTCCCGATCTTCATGAGCATGTGTGTTGTTCTCTTCTTTAAACGTTGAATCAGAATAATCAGGCTTTAGAAACATGCTCCCTATAGCAGGAACTGAGGCTCTGATACAAAACTGATGACGCGGCGGAAATAGAAGAAAAAACAACGATAAATGAAACCCTAATTCAAGGGTAACATGATGAAACCCTAATCTAGGATAACAAAGACTAAAATTTTCAGAGATAAAAAAATATATTATTCCAAAAACTTAAAATAACTTAAGGCATATGAGGCTTTATATAAGAGCTTCTCAAAACCTTAAATTATAATACAAGGAAATAAAATAAATATTTTAAAATAAAATAAATAAAATCTTAATATAATTAGATTTGATTTAAATACATAAGATATTTGAATAAAATTAAATTAAATTAAAAAGACTTTTGTTTGGAATTTGTGGGCTACATCAGTCTAGCCATGGCTCTCTTTGAAGTAATTGAATCATATCTTTATCATTACAAAACTTACCACGAATGTTGAAAATTTCTTTAATCAGTTTCGCAACCCAATACATGTTACAAATTCTGCCAACATTCAACGATTGGTTACCGCATCCACCGAATACATAATCAAGGGCTGTATTTGTAGCTGAATCATCTTGTAACTTGTCATTTATAGATCTTCCATTTTCATTTTTTTTCCCTGTATCCTTTCTTCTCATCTGCCCACAAACCGAGGAGGCTATGAGTTCTTCTCTAGTTGAGTATAACATTTTATCTCCGTTGTGTTTTTCGTTAACTTTTACACATAAAGGGAAATAATAATTCTTTTAAGAGAACCCAAATCACAAACATCACCAGATTCTATCGACATCTTCATATGACATTTTACATATATAACTCGTCGAAATCACAAACACTGCCATGCGGGAGAAGCATCAATAAAATAAATATCGTATGGTTCATCGCAATAAAAGCAAAAGCTAGACATATTAGTGTTATCATTCATATTAACCCATCTTTCTAACTAGTGGTATTGCACATGGCCAGAACCAGCTTGACTACGCACTTGCAGTCTTTTGCTTGTATTTTCCAGTTTTAGGATTCAATAACAATCTCATTTGCCTTCTGCAATATAAGACGAAACCCATTATCGCTTCAAAGCAAATGCTAATTTTACTTGCTTAAAAAAATGTGTCACTTGTACGCATCTCATCATCCTTACAAACATTATTGTTGGTAGTAGTTTTATTTTAGGAATAACATATGAAACAAATTAAAAGACACCAAGAATGTTTATATTCATCGAAAACGACCAAATCATAGTCGTTTCTTGACATTCGCATTGCCTTTGCAAGAATATCATTGTAAAGATACCGACCAACAATATAATTCGGTATTAATTTTTCTTTCTAGATATCATCTAAGGAGGGAACAATTAAATTTAAAAAATTGAAAAAAATTAAAAAAGTTTCGATGTTTCCAAAAAGACCGATCAAAAAGTCCAATATACAAAATAACTCTAGTTTCTAATTCCTCTTACATTGCGTAACTGCTACTCTTTTAATATATATTTCACCAGCCATTCAGAATTGGAGTTTAAAAAACAATTTTCTCCTTTTTTCCCTTATTGAATTCTTGAAGAGAGGTTGGAAAAAAAAAACTCCAACCAAGAAGACTAAAATCAAAACTACCAGTGTTCATCTTCCTCTTTATTTCTCCTTCTTCTTCTACATTTAACAATTATTAACGTGTTTAGTAATAATCTGTTTAGTAATTATTACGTGATTTTCTTGAATGTAATAAAATGGGAAAAAACAAGAAAATAAATACATATTGATTTATAAATATAGTACTAGTTTATCCTATATAAGGCTTATTCTAACTACTTACTAATTAATATACTTAGTAACAATTATCAATTCAAGACATTGCTCTCTATTCAAAGAGCCATTGTCTAAACCAAATGTCCTTTAAAAGCTAGTTATAAAAACGTCCTTTAAAAGCTAGTTATAAAAACATTGATTCTATTGTTTGGAAGAGACTATATAACATTAAAGGCTATGCTGACAGAAACTTGGCTCTATGGATTTTTGGTTTGAGCCCCCCCCCCCCTCCTCTTAAGTGATTCTAGCTCTGATAGGTGGTTTCTATCTTAGTGGTCAAGTCTTTCTGGAAAAAAACAATCGGGATCATATTTCACTGCTGTATTTTCTTTTCCAAGACAGAGTGAACCATATCAACAATTTTAATATCATTCCTGACTAGGATGACAAGTTGGTATGGAAATTATCTAATAACCTTGACTTTAACACTAACCTAACATGGGACAGTATCAGAATCAAGAACAACAAACTAGTTTTTTCAAAAAAAATGTGGAATCATCATATTCCCAGAAAATTCTCTTTCTTATGTTGGAAATTAATTAATAACTTCATTCCTATAAACAATATTCTCATGAAAAATCATATGATCATCGTTTTTAAATGTCAGTTCTGTTGCAGTTGTGAAGAGAAAAACCATCTCTTCGTCAACTGTAACTTTGCCTGGAATATATGGAATTATTTTGGTTGCCTTTTTAGAGTCAGATTGAATCGCTTCATGACTCTTAATCATATCATTCGCTCATGGTTCTGGTTCTCTAAGAACAAGTTCCATGTTACACATATTATCCCTCGAATTATCGGTTGGATAATATGTTATAACAGAAACTGTTCGAAGTTCAATGGCACTCATGACTCTATCAAGAGTGTCATTAATAGAGTGATCAGAATCATTACGAGGATTGACTTGAGGAATTTATTAACTGCTAAGCATTGGTCGCATGTCACTGATGCAGGTGCAGCTCTAGGATGTAAAACAATCTACAACAGGAAAAAGAAACCAATTTACCTAGAAGTGGATGGCTCCTAATCCATGAAGATTAAAGCTCAACGTGAATGGTGCTTGTAACTCGACCGGTGAATTCAGCGGTGGCATTCTGATCAGAAACGATCGAGGCGACATTGTGATTGGCTATGGTTGCTTTTTTGGGAAATTAAACCCTTTCTTAGCAGAATGTAGATCCCTCATTGAAGGTTTAATTCTCTGTAAGCGAAACATCTGGTTGGATGTTGATGTAGAATCCAATTGCATGACTCTAATCAACATCCTGGCCAAAGGAATGGTTGCTCCTTATCTTGTATCCACCATCGATGTGTGCAGAAGCCTTGTTCATCCCCGAAAGACCCTTCGTCACATTTTCAGAACTCAGAATCAGGCTTCTGACTGGATCGCGAAATGGGTTCTCTCTTCCAATTAAAACCAATGTTTTAAGGGTTGCAATGACCCGAGTGCTCTTCTGGTCATTACGACTTTGGAAAGTCTTGGGATTGGGTACATCGATTCAGGCTAAAAGCTCTGATTTTGGCGTTTTGAAGCTTTCCATTGGACTGTACTTTTGTTGCCTTATAATTTTAGGAAGAAGTAGTCTGTTGATTCGTCGAAGAAGAAGACCTTTTGGTCTTCTGTTTTTTATCTTAGGGTTTATTGTTTTTATTCCCTTTATTGTTGTTCTCTTTACGATTTCAGACAAACTCATTTGTAACTCTCAAATTTAGTATGTTAAAATAAAATAAGTATTTGCTTAAAAAAAAAGGTAAAAACAAGACTACTAGTGTTGCTTTTATTACATTATCTACACCAAATGGATATTTTGTTTTCGTGCTCTCTAGCATTCTTCGATTTTTCCATACTTTTGATTTTACCTTTGGAATTAAGATCTGAATCTTCTATCGATATTTTCCGGATTTTTTATATTTTTCGGATCTTTTTAACCCATTCTTGTACTTTTATGTTTAGACTGTTTGTCTCTCTCAAAATATCTTTGGATGTATGTTTTCTCCACTTTTCTTGTCATGTATTCCTCACTGAAATTTGGAGTCGGGTCGGCCTACTATTGTTTATTATTTTCGGCGTGATATATGATTTTGACCCACGTCAATTTTTGGCACTCTCTCTAGCAGGTTAATTGTCCCTCCTTGTATTCTTCATTTTCAGGGTTTGTGTTGTTAGGATCACTATTGGTGGTTAGTCTTTTACCGCATATACTTGTAACACTATTATTATTTTGATTTAATGAAAAACAAATCAAATAAAACCAATATTTAAAGCTAAAACATTTGTTTTAAATAAAATCATGATACGCATTGAATACTAAAATATTTTTAAAAGTTAAAACATCTGATCACCCAACGGTTACACTTAATAATAATAATTCCGACTTAATCTTGCAAAACAGTCGCAACAAGGCCATCGATTACTACTAATCTTGGGCTCGTGAATTCTAAATAAAAAATCCTAAGCAAACATGTTTGGACTGAGCCTCGAAGATGAAAACAGGCGGAATATCTGGATACTAACATGTTTGGGCTGAGCCTCAAAGATGAAAACGGGCTGAATGTCCACCTAAATTTAGGCGATAGGCTGATTCGCTCGAGTCTCAGTTGAATTAGTTAGTCTAAAAAACATTATATATATATATATATATATATATATATATATATCCTACGTAATTATTTCCATCCAATTTATATATTTTGGATATAGAATAAGATTCAAAGTTAAAATTTTATTCTTTACTAATTTAAATGTTTCTAAATATTAGTGTTTATAAATTATGCATGATAAATGAATCATATACCAACAATAGATTATATGTAAAATAATTTTGTCCCAATATAATAGATTTAATTAGTTAGACATTTAAACGCTCACGTGAATTTACGCAATTGTCGTAGAAGTTACATCTACCATTTTGAAGTCACTAATATTAATGTTTGTGGTATAGAGCAACACAGATTCAATGAGTATTGATAGCAACATGGCTTCTGATATAGATATTGAAAAAAATTCAACCCTAACTAAGACGAAAAACAATCAAGACTATCAAACGCGGATTATATCCCAAATCTAATTCCTCAATTGACATACTATCCTAAATCGTCACCGAACCAACCAAAGAAGACACATGGTTGGCACAGAACACTCGAAGGTAATAATTTAATTATTTTTGCGGTTATTGATCAAAACGATATGAAAGTTACGGAATAAAATTTTAAGGGAAATGATTTTATCCTGAAAGTAGAAGATTATATGTTTAGTGAGAAATGTGAGTTTCTCGAAATAGTTCTCTCTAAAGATGAGATCATTAAAGGAATCGAATTGTAGAAGAATACATTCATAGTTATGTTGCTGCGATATAATATTTAATACAATTATTTAACTATCAAACTGAAATAAATTTAGGCTACGAAATGAATGTTTGAAGTTGTGGACGTTGAACATGGGTATTTGATGATTACGTTATTTATTGTTAAATATTTTAAGTTTATATTATCGAGTGAATTGTAGATGATACCTGATTATCATTACATATTTTGAGGAAGACATGCGATTTGATTGAGAAAATAATTAGAATTGATCCACACTAAAATATTTAATACCTCATCATCTTTTGAGTTAGTTTATCTTTTTAATCATATCCATAGTTGATGATTTTGACTCCAATCTCCATCATTTATAGCATCTTAGGATCATCTTGGGCATGGCTTCTACTTGCGCAACGGTTGCATCAAATAATTTATCAACATCATTATATTTTTTTTGACGTTTTTAATTATGTAGCAATATGCTTACCATTAAAAGCGCAAATACGGTTGATAGATTTATCTGGTTTGTCAGCGACAGAAGTTCTAATTGACACAAGGAGGTTCTCTTTTATTACTCTGGACCAATCATGGCTGTTTAATTTTTCAAGGACTTCAACATAATAGACTGATATCCAACACAATATATCTCGTGATACTGAATTGAACAGAGTAAAGTACATGAACATGATCAATAAAATAACCACATCATTCATAGCATGATCCCTCTACCCCTCCCTCCTGTGCTAATGGCTTTCTCTATTTCTTCTTGTAAAACACAACACAATTAAACTTCAAATCGTGGTAACAAAACTACATGTAGTTCCAGTGCTGATTAGCCATACGATCTTTGTGCATGTGAACATGCAGTTATGGTGAAAAACTACATGCAAGACTAGTTAAGATTAACCATGCGATCCATGTGCATATAAACATGCGATCTTGTTGAAAAAAACTACATGCAAGTCTAGAGCAAACAGACCATGCGATCCTAGTGCAATACAACATGTGATCCTACCATTAATGTGATTCGTGTGGTACTAGCCGTGCAATTTTATTGCTACTAAACATGCGATTTTAGTGCTATTGACAATGCGATTCTAAGGACTATGCATGTAAGATGTTTGAAAAATAAACATGCAATGCATAACCAGAAGTAAAAAATGTGTTTCTTGTGTATATGACAGATAAAGAAAATGTGATTTTTATATATAACATATAAAGAAGATGTGATTTCATGGTATGCGAGATAAAAAGATGCGATTCTAGATTCGTTAATCAAATTCACATTGAAAAAAATCGAAAAGGGAGTCTTGAAACATTAAACTAGGATAACTAGATACATTACAACCTAATTACTAAAATGACGCATCCTATGCAAATACTATGACCTTGCATACTCTGAAACCCTCTTTTTACCCACAAATATAGTACGAAAATGAGTTTTGATCAATGATACACTATGTTCACCCTGAGTTCAACTAAGAACCTAGTTCATGTTAATTCAACACTTCAAATACATAAAAAAAACGTATAACTGGTACCTACTACTTACCTATGATTTTAGAATTCTACTTTATTTTGCTTTTAATGGAGGTCCAAGCACATATTATGGCTCAAAGTTAGTATTCCTGGACGATGAATCGCACCTCTTATGTTTATAAAGGTTCGTCGGAGTTCGTTTAGCGTATCGTCGGAGTTCGTCGTCAGTTCGTGTATATTGAGTTTTGTGAGTTTTCGGAGTTTAAAATTTAAGAGTGAAGTATAATGGTAGGGAATCGAAACGTTTTTGTTTAAAAGATGAGAAAAATGGTTTTTCACTTAAAACACGGTATTTATATCCGACGGTGTTTTTATTTATTTTTATGTTCAAATGTTTAACAATAATTTGTTATTTTTTTTATTTTAAGAGTCAATAACATAAAAACAATAAGATATAATTGATTGAATGTTTATAGATACTACGTACTTTAAAAAAAGAATTATATATTTTTGTATATAATATGATATATTCACTTTCGATCGATATCCACCTAACTTATTAACCTTACATCTCCGCTCAAACTCAACCTAGCCTATTCTCGTATTTTATAATCTTGCCCTCCTAAACTTTGGTAAACTAATGAAACCATTCAAATACGATACTTTATAGGGACTTGGGTTCATAATCAAGATTCGGGACTAGAGTAATTAAGATATATAAGTTGCGACTAAAGGAAGGATTACCAACTTGATTAATAAATATAAGATACACTACTTCCACAAACACACACCAACAAAAGGATAAAAAGGCTCGAAACTTGCTCCGAAATTTAAGGAAATTTATAATTAAAGACTTTCAAAAGTAAGATTAGAGTGTGATGCAACTGTTTTAGGGTTAGTGTCTCTCTTTGTTATATCAATAATTTGGTATTAAAATACATTATAATGCACTATACTATATTATAAGCACCACTAAAACCAGTGATAAACTTGTTATCATTTTTATTACAAGCACCACATAAACTATATTTGCAAAATGGACAAATCTTAGTGAAAAAGTTTTGGCCAATAAAATATTTCGTTCTTATAAATAAAAAAACCTTACTATAACAATATCTTAAATGCAGCTAACTTTATAAGAATCTGGTCCATCTACACATACATATAGCTTCTAGGTTTTCACAGAGGGAACTTAATTACAATGTTCATTATTACTGTAGCTACGCAGATGCTAAGCCTATCCACTAGCTCTGTTCTATTTATTTTGTAGTAATTGTTTTTGGATTTTAATTTCAACGTTTTTCAATATATACAAAATTTATTGTTTTGCAGAACCGCATCAACTTATGGCATTAACGATAGCATAGGGAATTTTCCTTCATGATTATTGGGAGTTAGTCTAATGTTACTGGTATTGTTTTATAGTTTTTATTATTTAATACAAACATAATTTTTAGGATTTTAATCCGATCAAATATATGATAAGGTTATAAGCTCGTTCCGTTTATTAAAGTATCCAAATTTATTTGTGCTCTTGAAAATTTATTGGGGCAGTTTATCTATTTATGGAAGACTTATACATATACCATATTGGAAAATCTAAATTTATCTATGGACAAAACTATTTCCTCCATTTATTTTATTTCCTTCAGATTTCATGAATTTTCTAAATATTGTTATTTTTTCCATTGATAAAAATTTATTTTACCTTTTATCAAATCTATTTTACCCTTTATCTTTATCTTCTATATCTATTCGATTTCATCATCTCTTACATTCTCTCACTCCTCTTTATTTTTCTTTCGTTCCTTTTCCAAGTTCATCAATGTCATTTAGCCATTTAAACGTAAAAACCTAATGACGTCGGTCACCGACATGCCGCTGAACTATTATAACCCGTGAAGAACAAACTCAAAATAATGTTTTTAATCGTAGATTAAGGTTAATCTAGTTTTTTTGGATTTTAGTATGAATCACATACACGAGAATCATTTAGAAACTCTATTTTGAAATTAGCCTTTTAGTTTTTAGGTTCGACTGAAAATCCATACCATACGATGAAATGAGAACCCATATGGATTGTAACGAATCATTGAAATCAAAATTAGGAATCGAATAATTATATTGTTGTCAATAACTTTGTCCTGAAATTGAAGCTTTTGTTTTCTTTGAATTTGTCATGGATCCCTCCAAGTGGTGAGAAGATAATGGCAAAAGAAACGTGATTATTTTAGTGCAGATGAAGAGAAAGACAGTGGCAAATAAATATAAATTTGAAATGAAATGTAGGGTAGGAAAGTAAAAACCATTTTTGATTGTTTTTTGACATTTTTTATATGGAGAAAATAAAAATATTTATGGGGGAATTAGCTTCGCCCTTTATCTATTTGTGTTGTTGAAAATTTATTGGGCCAATTCATCTATTTATTGAAGGCTATACGATATATATATATCGTGCAAAAAAGATTTAAAATATTGGTGTTATATCAATAAGTATTAGAGGTAAAATTTTATTCAAATTAAAATAATATTTATTTTGTTATAGATTGATTATAACATTAATTAGTTATAAGGGCAATAATTTATAGTTTTATAAATAGAGTTTAACTTAATGAATAAACATTCGAGTATTTGACTATTATTTGTATTATTTGATGTTATATTTTGCAATCCATATTAGATTTTGGACATTTGACTAAAGGTATGGTGAAGTTTTTACTCACGTGACTTGCTTGAGACGAAACAGTCTTTATAATTAAAGAATTTTATGATGGAGAACGAAGTGTGCATTGTGGATACAAAGCATTATAAAAATGAATGTGTTTTCAAGGTTACTACTAACCCACAATAATGGATTGTGCAAAAAAATATTAAACTTGTGACATATGTCAAAGATTCTCCTCTTTATCTAGGTCCCGCTAGAAACAATATCCAAAGCAATTACAAATGGCATATGAGGCATTGATATTGTGGGACATCTTCCTAAAACTTATGGAGGAAAAATATTCATGATACTAATAGTATACTACTTCTCCAAATGGGTGAACGCTTAAGCAGTAACAACTATCACAGTAAAATAAGTAGTTAACTTCCGAGAAACGAATTTGTTGCAGCTGTGGAGTACAATTCTTCTTCTCTCTTTTTCATCTACATGATAATGGTTAGTTAAAAGTTACCATCTGAACCAAATTTGAAAGAATCAAATAAATTTTTAAATGAAAAGTTGGAAATTGGCTAGCACTTCAGGAGCTACGACAAACCTCATAAAAATAAAGCTAAGACCGAGACGAATACAATCTTCAATTTTTCAAGGGGTCTACGTATTACTTGCAAATTATAGAAAGATTCTTAAAAATCTTAAAATTAGTCATAAACCTTTCTAGAAATAAAAAGGTTTGGGTGCTCTAAATATAACTCAAACAATATGATCATGTGTTTCTTAGAAAATATCTACCTATAAAGTTGATCACTTTAAATGGAGTAGCATAGTATTCAGGCAAAAATTACATATTATTAACTATCAAAATAGGCACTAGTCATTAAAATGTAAGTAAATAAATTCACTTCCAAATACATATGGGAGTGGTATAAGTTAACTTTCTAATATATCGACTCTGATGAAATATATTATTCATAAAATAAATTATAAGTTCTATATCCTAGCAAAAAAATTGGATGACCAGAATATTTTTTTAGTCTATAGATTAATCATGTCCACAAAAAACCAATTACCGACATAAATATTCAAAAAATGTTATTACAAATATATGTATGTTTTAATCGAAGCTAACCATGACACAATATAACTAAACTTTAAGATGTCTATAAATGACATCAAGAACTAACGGTGATTTAAGATTCATACTTAACGGTGATGTGTCTTAACATGTACTATGTAATAGTTGTCAATAAATTATTATTCAAATATCAAATTTAATATTGAAAAAAACAAATAGGTAATTTACTCCAAATTATTCTAATTGAAAGGGAATTAATTGGACATTGTTATTTATGTTTACGTTTGACTAAAATTAACTATTTATTCTATGACTAAAATTAACTATTTATTCTATGATGGATTGATCTTTTAGTGGAATCTCACTTGATATGGTTATCTACTAACAAAATAAAAATTATACACTAATTGAAATACCAAATCCTTTTATTTTTTTACATCTAACTTAAATAAACAGTATATAATCTTATGGCCGCGAAAGACTATTTCTCTTTTTGAAAAACTATCAAAATTATTTACTTTTATTTTCATTCTCAAATCACAATATTAGAGTTAAAACAAAACATCTGATAGGATATTAAAATTAAATGAGTACTAATGTACTTTAGATTGAAGTCTTTAATTATAATAAATAAAAAAATTACCATACTACCACAATCCAAACAATGAACATAAATATTCAAGAAAATACATGTAATAATATAAATTTTAAAAAGACCAAACTCAAATAATTAGTTATTAAAGTGATATAAACACAAACATCGATAACATAATAATTAACCTACTAGTATTATTTGTTATAAAATACCAAACCCAAATAATTAACTGATAAAATGAAGTATACAAGAACATCTATTTGCATAATTAAAATATTAGTTCTATTTGTGTTCCTTCTATTCCTTATCATTTGAGTTATTCTTCTTTTCTTTCTATTCCTCATTATTTTTTCTCTTTATTATCTTGGTCGTCCCTTTTTCTTCGTCAACTTCCTGATCTTTGTCACCTTCATTCTCTTATATTTTTTTATCTAAGTTTGAGTCACCTTCGTATCTAAATCTGAGTCACCTTGTCATCTAGATCTGATTCTTCTTCATCGTCAGAGTCCTGATCGTCATTTGGGTATGAGTCATCGTTATCATCTGAGACCAATTGATTAATTTTGTAATCATGATGCTCGTTTTTTTTAATTTTCTTGTTTTAAAACTTACTTGAGAGCTGAGTTAAGCCTCCTAAAGCTAATGTCATATTCATTTCTTATATATTCTTTTCAGTTTAGTAGATTAAGAACAGTTCATTCATCTCCATATGATATCATTGAATAAGACTTGATATATATAGGAAATAAGTGGAAAAATTGATATCATGACTATATAAAACAGAATTACATCACTTATGAAGTATGTTATAAAACATAACATGGTAAAAGTATATCAATGTTTTTTCATTTTTGAGGAAGTGCATATTTTACCCGAATCTTCTTCAATAATGGCAGGGAACAATAGTCTCATTAGAGTAGATACACAAATCACTTTATATACAAGAAGCCAAGTAGGTGGGTTGGTCCGAATAAAAAGTTAAATTGAACTTAAAAATATTTTATAGAGAGATGTACTTTCCGGGAAAGACAGACAAGATATCCTGACACAGTGGCATCTTGATACCGTCAGGAAGAGAAAAAAGAAACTCTAAGCAACACCAAACCAAATACAATGAGTAGTGGGGTCCTGAGCTAAGCCTTGGCTAAACCTTGAAATCTTAATGCCATAATTCCTTTCAAATCGTCTTATAAACTTGCAGGCCATCTTTGGTGAAAATATGAAGAAATTTAATACTCGTAATTGCGAGCACCCACCAACCCCAAAGGCAACAACATTCTCATCTTGTCTTTAGAATTTCTTGAACCACATGGTTTTCATGAAATAAAAAGAATAAAAAAATCTACTGTTTTATGCACGTGTGAAAATAATATGAAGAACAAACATAATTTTTTTAAAGATAAATTCTTCTAACCTCACTATTATCCATCTTGTCGTTGAGTCGTGTGTATATAAAAGTTCTCATAATATTCTCACGCATAATACGATTCACAAAAACACTTTGATTTTCATTTAGTGACGCAATTGTAAAACTAAGGTGATTAAGCATTAACAGAGGTTTTAGAGAAACTCCAGTATCATGTATTCTATATATCTTTATGAGTACCTCACTCTGATAAATCAATATCATGAATGTTTCATATGTATTAAGTATAACTAATCAAAATCATCAATATGTAACGTTTATAATAATATTTTATCTGTCTAAATACAAGAACAATCATTTTAATTATCAAAGTTATGGCATACTACTATGAGAAAATATCATAATGATATAATAGATATATGGGAACGTTATAAGTTATTGTTCTAATCTGATTGAGTGTTATAAAATATACTATTCATAAAAGAATTATAAATTTTGTATCCTAATGAGAAATTTAGATGATTGAAAAAATGGTCTATAGGAAAATCATATCCACAAGAAACCAATGACAACATAAATATTGGAAAAAAAATATTACCAATATTTATATGCTTTAGCGCAAGCTAGCCATGGCACTATAAAACTATATGTTAAGATGTATGTTAATGACAACAAAACTTTGAAAAAAAATATCTGTCAAGTGGTTAGTAGTTATGTCACGTTACCGAGGGCCTCGTTTTAAAAAAAAATACGCCGTCTGGGAACTTTACCGGGATTAACTAGTAAAAGGCCTAAAACAGTAAGCGATCTCAGAAACCAACCGCACTTCGGAAAAAAATCGTCGTACTGCATATTGATGCGCCTTAATATCTATTATGTAATAGTTGTCAATAATTAATTATTATTATTTGAATGCCAAATTCAATGCTAAATAAATTTGTTAATTCACTATAAATTATTCAAATAGTTAACATGTATTAATTGGTATGGTATGAAACATGATGATATTCATTGATGATTTTTTAAAGTATGCATAGTTTTTTTTATAAAATAAAAATATTGAACTTTTGCAACATAAAAATACTTTAAAGATATTATTTCAAATAACATACGATACATTTTCATTATGAGCATGACATAATGATAAAATAGTATATGAATATTTTATATTTATTCAGTATAACTCGTGAAAATCATCATTATGCTAACATTTATAGTTATATTATATCTGCATAAAACCACAACAATCATTTCAATTATTAAATTTAAGAGAAATCTATAATTTATATACCACTAAGAGCATAGATTATAGTGGCATAATTGACATATGGTAAAAGTATATGATATTTTACTATATTTATGGTAAATATTATCATTTTTTCATAGTCTCTTAAAAAATAAGCTTTTACCAAAACTTGAATTTTTCTTTAGCATAAAAAACCCATAAACATTTTAATTACAATAGTGTTATTTAGTATATCCCAAAATGTTTCCTTGCTTTACATAAAAACACACCTTTCTTTTTAATATCTTGAACTTAACAGAATTAAACACTATTTTTCTTGAAAGCAAAACCTTGTTCTTTTAAAAAATTACTTTATATCTATATTTTCATGGAAGATAAGAGCTCCAATTAAACTCAAGTGTCGAAAAGATAAACGATATAATAGAACTATAAATTAACCAATAATTTAGTAAGAAAAATAATATTTTTGTTTAAAGTAAATGATTTCGGATTATACAATTTTTTTATGGTCGACTTGTTGTTTTTCAAGTCTGTTCCTGTGCACTGCCAATACAGACCGTCTGTATTGTCAATCCAGGCCCTCTGTACTACTAGTGCGGAAGGGCTACACTAGCAATATATGGATACATGAACTGACAGTATATCTAGAAATGTATTGGTAGTATATATAACACTACACTAGCAGTATATATACCCAACACTAGCTGTAAATAGACTCAAAACTAACAGCGCATACTATTTGCTTGTTTAGGATTTTTTTATATTGACTGGTTAAATCCTCTCTTACGTAATTCAAAATTGTATTAGAAAATAAACTACTCGAGTCATAGATGATTGCGGTGTCAATTATAGTCGTTTATTTACCACAAATGAGTATTATACGTAAAAAGGATTGTGTAAGTAGGTTACGAATACCGGAAACGAAAACGGATTCATTACTATATTAAGTCGTTGTAATGATGAAAAGGTAGAAAGACTCCTAGAATGATCTTCGAATGCGAGAGATTTGGATAGTATAAAAGGGTGGTGAACCCAAATGATCTTAAGAGGAAGTCGACCGTAACAAAGAAATACAAATGATCTTTAATACTTACAAGATATATTATTAATCCTGAAGAATGGGCCCTATAGGTCAAATACGGGATTCACCACCATGATAATACTAAACAATTAGAAGGTCGAGTCATAGATGATTGCGGTGTCAATTATAGTCGTTTATTTACCACAAATGATTATTATACGTAAAAAGGATTGTGTAAGTAGGTTACGAATACCGGAAACGAAAACGGATTCATTACTATATTAAGTCGTTGTAATGATAAAAAGGTAGAAAGACTCCTAGAATGATCTTCGAATGCGAGAGATTTGGATAGTATAAAAGGGTGGTGAACCCAAATGATCTTAAGAGGAAGTCGACCGTAACAAAGAAATACAAATGATCTTTAATACTTACAAGATATATTATTAATCCTGAAGAATGGGCCCTATAGGTCAAATACGGGATTCACCACCATGATAATACTAAACAATTAGAAGGTCATTCGTACTCGGAGCGCTTAAATAAAGAAGATTTGGTATTTGTACTTAATTCTTCATACACGAGTACTCGTTCGTGATAAATTTTGAGCGAAGTGAAAGTATTTAACCCTAAGAATGCATCGTATATGCGTATTGTATAAAACGCATGACGAACCGATGGATGTTGGAGAAAAATGGTTAGTTAAAGCTGTAATATATGTTAGGCGAACTGAAAATGTTAAATTATTTTGAATGGCATATATCGAGTGGGGTACAAAGTGATATCATTAATAATATTTTATTTTCACGTGCCGTTAGCATTGATATATTATGGATATGGATATCTTCAAAAGTGTTAAAGATGGATAACAACTACAAGTTAATACGACACATAGTATCATTTTTTCAGGTCATTGGATCAACCTCTAGCGGTTTAACTTTTTATATCGGATTTTTGTTTATATCCGAGGAGAAGTTAACAATTACAAGTTTGTATTAGATTGTTTGAATGATTTATGATTTTTAATGGAATTGAAGGACCTTCCGTTGTTTTGATGGATATAGACTTAAAATTGATGAATTTTTTTGAAAAAGTGTTCCTAAATACAAACATGTTATGTCTATAGAACATTAATAGAACATCATTACGTTACGAAGAAATATATGAAGGAAAAAGAAGGTTTTCGATAGTTTTTTAAAATAAAAAAATCAGATAATATCCGTAAAAAAATGAAAGTGTCCAATGCTAGACGGAATGATTTGCTTTATGACTTCAAATATTATCCTCAAAAAATTGAATACACCCAAAACAATTACATCGATAATTTTATCACATGGAAAACTAAAAGTTTCATGCATATCGAAAAGATAACCATAAAATGCATGGAGAGCGCTCATTCGACCGTGAAGCATTTTTTCAATATGAGCTAATTTTGAGTTGTTTTGCATATGCAGCATTGTTTAGTCGAAATCCAACATGGAGCACTTAGAACATCATTTGAAAAGAGCCAAAATATAGCACAACATCACTTTATATAAAATTGTTTCGACAATATTATAGATAACACCTATAATACTGCTTAATGTCTTTTTTTTGGAAGAATGTTGAAAATTCTAAAATATGAAAGTTACATATACAAATTTCACTTGTGATATACGAATAATGCACGATATTTTGTGTTTCCCTAAGATCCACCATTTAGTTTTTTAAAAATATCAGGTTATTAAGAATATGTGGACGATCATTGGAAGAGGTTAAATATAATGATTCATAAAAATCTAACGATTAACAAGCTATTGAAAGAAAAGTTTGATAAACTTTAACAAATTCTAGATATTCAAACCTGGTAGGGACTTCTTCTCGATTTTGGGGAGGAAACATAATACAACTTGAAACATGATTCATACCATACATGTAGTACATTCTATATTAAACTTCACCAATAGACCCAAAATTTACAGTTTCATCCGACCATGTTCTCCTCACAACTTTCAGCAAGTAGTTGTTTTGTTGCACATTATATTTCATGCCGAAGAATTTAGATATTTTATTGATGAATATATGATATATGTTGGACTGTGTATATATAGAGAATCAAATGATTATTACTTGTAGTTAGTCAGACTTTTTAATATGTGGGAATGTGTACTTTGCGAGACTTTTAAGGATTATCATACTAAAAATTTGTTGATATTGCACTGTTAATGCATTGTGCACTTGCAATATATCATGCTCTATACTGCCAGTGCAAAGGCTAAAAAAGGCAAATGATCAAGTTGTTATCTTTAATACAAGTTAATTATCCTAGAGATCAATTTAACTCAAATAGCGATTTGGGGACAATTCATTGGCAGCGCATGGTGCACTAACGGTATGTATCAGTTTCATTGCCAGTATAACTCTGCATTGGTAGTATATCAGGTTACATACTAACAATGTGAAGTCTAAAAAAGAGGCAGAGTGTCAGCTTGTTATCTTATTTTACAAGTTAATTAGTTCGGAGAGCAATTTAACACATATTCATGTTTTTTAGACATTGGTTGACAGAGCACGATATATATGCAGTATATATCAATGGATCTGCCAATACAACTCACATTGGCAGTATATCATGTTATATACTGCCATTGCACTTGCTTAAAACTGTTTTATCGATTTACTTAAGACAATGGTGTGGATCAATTGAAATAAGTGGGACCAAAATTAAGCTAAACATGGAAAGTAAGGACATTCAAAATCTATGAGTAAAGTTGGTTTTGAAAACATCTACAAAACAACATAAAAACATTCGATACAAAACATGATTAAAAATATGATATAAAACATCAGCCAATACAAAACATTTGAGACAAAATATCATCTAAAACAATGGCAAACATCAACTAATATAAAAATTTGATACAAATAATTATACAGACATAAAAAAGAGAATCATCATCAGAATAGTAAAATTAACCCAAAAATAAATTATCTTCATTACTCGGTTAACAAAAACTTTTATCTCTTCATCATTCTCGTTAAGAGGTCTAATATTGGAAATTTTATGAATCACCTCTAGCATTTCACCATTACCAATAACCTTTGCAGTAATGAAAAACCCTTATACAGACTAACATAATCAACTTACTTAGTATTCATAGATTTTTTTGTTCTCATATACGGTAGTTATGATACGTTCCTTGAAAAGTAGATGTCGACTCCACTTAGGCCAAATGCTTAACCTACAACTGTATCATCTATGTTATCCTTTAACTTGATTATGGATTGTTGAGAATGATTTAGGTTATCATGGATCAGTCTGAACTGTAGCATCATTCTCTATCCGGTTGTATCCTTCAGCAGTATCCATAAATTGAATGGGATAATACAATAGTAGAACCTCTTGTATCAGAAAATGAACTCTCATATCCATATACGGTTGAAATACAACTTGCAAAAATATTTCTATCAAACCTTAAAAATGATTAAATAAAAAATTAACGGCAAAAAAAAACTAAAAAGAAATAAAATATAATCACATCATTCTCCATAAGACCATTGAGAGTATCGCAGTATCTTTTCATATTTGCTCCAATCATCCTCATTGGCGAAAAACTAAGAAGCTCTGGTTTCACTATGCTATATATATCGTTCAACATAAGGTAAAAGCATAGGAAGTGGTTGCACATCCAGTAGTCAAACATACCGATGAACTCATATAAAATCTTCATTGATATCTTCGACGCATCTCCCAAACCATGATAAATCGAAACCAACACACACATTCCCCAAGAAAACTCCTCCACTCCTTTCATGTCATCCAAAAAAAATAGTATATTTGCCTTCACATATTTTTTGCTGCTATCGGTGAATATCATGCATCCGAAAAAGTACAAGGGGTACACACGTGAAGCTTGTACGACCATGTTTCTACTCCAATCTGGATTTCACTCCATATACACTACTAACGAAAAATGATCCATTAACCACCTCATACCAAAACCAACTCCTATATGTGTCTCTAGCTCTTAACGGAAAAACAATTGTAGGACGTCCCAACAATATGACGTAATCGATATACATATACTCGATCATATTGAAAGATTCTACTTCCATTATACTACCCACAATTGGAAGACATTTCTAACATATACATTATAAGGTTTATGGTCATCTCCTGCAAACTAAATTTGAATGTTTTTGTCTCTTGGTTCCATCGTTCAGTGAAAACCTCATTCAACTAAGGGTTTGGATGGAATTTAGATAGGTAAAAAATAAGATACCCGAATGGAGTCTCGGACAATAAATTTAGCATCTCAAATTTGTTGCTTAGGTCACAAATTTTCAAAACCTCGTACAAAGGCTCAATACTTAGAGAACTACCATACTGGAAAAAAACTAAACATTCATATAATCTATTAAATATAATAATAAATAAAATATTAAAAATATATATGTATTATTAAAGTTACATTTTGGTATATGTGTGGTACGCTTGATGTTCCTTATAGTCAACAAAACAAACTGATGTTTTTTTATTAAAAAGTAAACAAAATTATATTATGTTCCTCTTTGTTATTATCTGTAGGTGATACATGTTTGTCCAACTCATGAACTGAATCTTCTTTATCGACATGAAATCTATATAGTACACCTCTAGATTATCTACCTCTAGTTTGAACCTCTATTTCACCAACTTTTTTCTCCCTGAAATTAACTTAGTGCAATGACCGCTCTTTATGCTTCTGTTAGATCTCAATTGGCTCAATGGTAGTAGTAGTAGGTCGATATCTGCCTCTTTATCTTCTTTAAATTCAATCAAATTTTACCCCGATTGAGATGTATGAAATTGACAAAAAAAAATTAACGATTAAAAATTAATGGACAATTGGTTAGAAGCATCATACTTAATATTGATGCATCTTAAGATCTATTATGTAATAGATGTCAGTAGTAGATTGTTATTCGAATGTAAAATTTAATACCAAATTATTTTTAGTAAACCTATACAAGTACCACCATTCAGACCTAGAGAAAATCAGTGGATTTAGCCTACTCAGAGCTAAATGAAAATATTGCTACAATTTAGATGGATCAAAGAGTTACAGACAGTTCTGAAGGCTCTCATCTATCTGGAATCTGAGGGAGAATCGAAATATACAGTTCTGCAAGTATCACAATGATGTGAGGCATGATATTAAGGATTTTATCTCCTTGAAGAAAGAAATAAAATCATTAATCGAAAATGGAAAGTTAACCACTTTCGTGAAATCACAAGTGTGAAACATGTCACTTCCAAGTACAAGAGGAGTACAAGCCGCCTTACCAGCCACTCGAAGACAAGCCACCTTACTAGTCACTCGGAGACAAGCCACAAAAGCTCCCAAACAGGAAAGAACTATGGTGATTATTGAACAATTTGATATAGACTCGTAATACTTAGATCCCGACTCGGATCGTGATCGAGTGAATATGGTATGCGAAAAAGAAGGGAAAGTTTTCAAATAATGTAAGTGTTTTTAGTCGATAACCATCTTTAAGGGAGATATTGTAACAACTCCCTCAAGCTGCTCTAGGAAAAGACATGTGGTTAGTCTTACCATATAGTTAGAAGGAAATATGTATGCTCATTTGTATCAAAATTCGGCTCCTTTCATAGTTTTTGGTGAAGATGATTTAAGAAATATTGTTAGGCCACACGAGGATGTTGTGGTGATCGGAGCAGCTATCGAGGGAATATAAATCCAAAGGATCCTGATTGACACTGGTAGCTCACCTAAAATCTTATTGTTATCCACCTATAAGTTGATGAATATTCCATCCATAATTCACTGATAAAAAAGGTACATTGTAGGATTTTTTGAAAACGTAGTTGATGTTATTAGAGATTTCAAAGGGAAATAATTATTGGCAATGGATCATATAACAAAATGGTAAGAGTCTTGTTCATAGTGTTGGATTGTTCGACTCATTATAATGTCATTTTGGCAGATCTTCACTATCTAGGATGAACGTTATTGTATCAACCGTTCACCAATGCTTAATATAAGTAGTTGGAGGCCAAGTAGAGGTTGTTCGATAAAGTCAAAAAGTGGCCATATAATGTTATGTTACCATTTTTGCTCTAAATGTATTGGAATGTGGGGCAAGTAAAAAATAATATAAATTACTAGAGTCTTATTTGGATTCAAACAAGATAAAAGGTCCAAGATAGACTCCTAGTGCAGTTATTCTTATCGAAAATGTAGAAGTGCATAGTTTTTAATGGAAAAATGTTAGTATTAGGACCAAATTACCCCGATAAATAAAAGAAAATTTATTGTCCTTTTTATCTAATTATTTGCATGTGTTTGCGTCTTGTAAAGAAGATGTTACAGGTGTAACAATTAGCATCATTTACCATAAGTAATCTGTGTGATTCGATGCAGGCCTTGTAATCCAAAGATGAAGAGCATTTTCCGTAGAGAAGTTCGAATTTATTGTCAAAGAGGTAGACGGGCTAACAAAAATAGGTAAAATTTGGGAATCTCAGTACCCGTTGTGGACTGCAAATCCAATATTTCCGGGAAAAAATGGCAAATAACGGATGTGTATTGATTTAACTGATTTGAATAGGGCTTGTCCAGAGGATCTTTTCCATGTAACTCAAATATATCAGCTAATAGATTCCATTTATGGCAATAAACTATTATCATTTATGGATGCGTTTGTTGGATACAATCAGATATCGATGAATCTGAAGGACCATGATCATACTACATTTATCAGTGACAGAGGGTTGCATTGTTATAAGGTGATGCCTTTTGGTTTAAAAACTTTTGGGGCTATTTATCAGCATTTGGTAAATAAATAATTTTCCAGTCATATTGGAAGGAATGTAGAAGTTTATATTGATAATATGATGGTAAAAATTCTCCGCAAAAGCATTTATCTTCGCGCAAAACTTTGTTTAAACCAATAATGGAAGAAAAACTCTATGTATACTTGGCAGTATCTGACCATGCGGTGAGTGTAGTGTTAGTCCAGGAAGTTAACCATTACCCTCACTCGGTTTATTATATTAATAAGAGTTTGTTGGATGCTGAAAAAAAGATATCTGAAATTGGAAAAGTTAGCCTTAGCCTTGGTAATAGCAACATGAAAAATGAGGCCTTATTTTCAAGTGCATTCCACCACTCTTTGAACTTATTTTCCACTCAAAATTATGTTACAAAAAACAGATGTATATGGTCACATGACCAAGGGTTTGTAGATTGGGGGATTATGATATCGATTTTCCTCCTCAAACAACAGTCAAGGAACAAGTTGTGGCAGACTTCTTGGTTGAGTTTCATTCGGAGCGACACTATGTACAATCTTCTATCGGCAAGCTTGGGAAAGAATGGGTAATCCGAACAGATGGAGGATCTAGTATGATGATTTGTGGGGCATAAATTTATTTACTCTCCCCTTTTGGAGACTCGATGTACTAAGTGATATGTTTTGGTTTCAAGGCATCAAACAATGAAGTTGAGTACGAAGCAGCAGTAGTTGGTTTAAGCCTCGCCCAAATATGTGGTTCCAAAATTATCTGATTGATAAGTGACTCACAATTACTCAAACATCATGCTCAAGGACAATCATAAATGAGGAAAGAACAGTTGGTGAAATATTTGCAAGTATTAAGAGAAATTCCTGCCTTCTTCAAATGTATAAAGTATGAGCATATGCCAAGAGCTGAAAAATCGATACCTGATTCTTTAGCCATTGTTGTGTACACCAAGGCATATTCTTGGATTTTGGTACAGAGTGTCTTTCCATAACAACAACCTTCGAAATGGGAGTTGGAATTGAGGAAAATTTTCAGGTATCTAAAATAACAAGCTAATATTTGAGGCATGAAATCCCATAATTCATTATTAAAGGAAACTTTCGTGAAGACAAAATCCTAGCTAAGAAACTGAAGTTTAAAGCACATGGATTTTTGGTTTTAAGAGGGGTCCTCTACAAGAAATATTTTAGCATGCATCTATTGTGCTACTTCAGATCCGATGAATCCCAAGTAATTCTATCTGAATTACATGATTGCGAAGGCTCCGCCCAGTATGGTTACAAATCTTAGTAGAAGGATATTACTTGCTAGATATTATTGGCAATACGTTATGATTGATGCTAAAGAGCTAGTTAAGCGGTGTGATCCGTGCCAAAAGTTTAGAAATGCAATATATGTACCATCCATCCCAATTGATTCAATATCCGAAGTAATGTCATTTGATAGATGAGGGTTGATTTGGTGGGACCTCTACCAATGACTTCTGGAGGGTGTCAAACTATTATACAATTAGTGGATTTTGTCTTTAAGTGGGTAGAAGCTGCACCTCTCCACGAAACTACTTCCAAAGTAGTAATCAAGTTTATCAGTTCCAATATATGTTGTAGATTTTGAATTCCTAGAACTATTACAACAGATAATGGTCCTCAATTTGACAACATGAACATGGAAATTTTTTGTACATCTAGAGGAATTTGGCATTGTTATGTGAACAGAACTATTTTGATAGGTCTTAAAATAATTTAGAATGGGTGGTAGGTAAATGGTCATATTACTTACAAGAAGTATTGTATGCCTATCGAACTACTCATCATACTGCTACACAAAAATACTTTTTTGTCGTGGTATATGGGATATATGCAATAACATCAATAGAATCTATTCTTCCTTATTTTAGAGTTCAAAATTATTCTAGAGAGGGTAATAAGACAACAATAAGAGCTTAGCTAGACTTAATTGAAGAAAAAATAATCAAAGCTCATTTAAGAACGATACATTATCAAAATTTAATGAAAAATAGATATGCATTTAAAGTTTGAAGAAGAGAATTTGAAGTAGGAGATAAAGTTTTGAAAAAAGTATTTTTACACACCAAAGATATGAAATTCCGAAAGCTGGCACCAAACTGGAAAGGTCCCATATATTGTCAATGAAAATACTAAGCGGGGAACATATTGGTTGGTTGATCAAGAGGGTAGTCCACTGAGGCCTCCATGGAATGTCGAACACTTGAGACTTTATCTTGAGTAAAATATGTAAATATTTACTTTATTTTTGTTTAATGTACATATTTGGGGGCATACTCTTTCCTACACTAGTGGCTCGTGGAGGTTTTAACGAGGTGTCCAAATTATTATTAATCTACCAACTTTTCCTTAAACAAAATTCATAAGTATACTTGATTATTAATTTTGTTTACCTCCGAATGAATTATCTTTGTATGGGTTGTGTATTAGTTTTGGTTGCCTTCGAATGGATTATTTTTGAATGGTTTGTGTATTAGTTTTGGTTGCTTTCGAATGGATTGCCTTTGAATGCCCTCTGTATTAATTTTGTTTGGCTTCGAATGGATTAAATTTGAATGGCTTGTGTCTTAGTTTTAGTTACCTTCAAATGGATTACCTTTTGCGTATTAAATTTGTTTGCCTTTGAATGGATTACCTTCAAAAGTCTTATGTATTGGTTTTGTTTGCCTTCGAATGGATTACATTCGCATGGATTACATATTAAATTTATTGTCTTCCAATTAATTATCTTTGAATAGTTTGGGTGTAACATTCTTAAAATTTTAAGTTAGGTTCTATTGAATGATTAAAATGGATTATGTTTTAATAAATCGGATTGAGTTATAAAAATGAGTTATAAGAAAAATATACCGAATTATTGAGTTAACAAACAAGTATAAAATTCCTTGGATGATCTAATGAATTGATCAAAATTATGAAAATTCCTTGGCCTTTCCAAGGACTTGCACAAAAACATCCAAGAAAAAGAACCAAATGCCTTGTGTACAACAAGGATTTGCACGGTACAACATGATATAAATATAGTTTCCTTTGGGTTTGTTCCCATTGACATTTCTTCTTCTTTTTTCTTATTCTGAACTCCCACTATCGGAGTCCACTGTATCGCTTTCATCTGATCCATCGCTTGGTAAGTCCTCAGAAATACCCAACTGATCAGCTATGGGCATATCATTGGGCCATAAGTTCTCTGGAACCAAATCCTACAAAGACCCGAGGACTAGTGTAAAGAATCTATTATGAACTTCTACGACCATGTCAGATTTTATTAAGTCATCCCTTTTATTTTAAGATTCTAGGATCCCATCAGCATATGCGTCCAGAGTCTCATCTGTCTCTTGCGAAACATTAGCTCTTCGGTTCCAACTTTAGCAACACTCTTTGATGAGCCTTACTTGTTCAGAAACACTCTTTGA
The DNA here is from genome assembly GCA_036936605.1 of Limnanthes douglasii subsp. nivea. Lineage (NCBI taxonomy): Eukaryota > Viridiplantae > Streptophyta > Magnoliopsida > Brassicales > Limnanthaceae > Limnanthes > Limnanthes douglasii. The sequence continues at coordinate 179,404,484 of JAUPFV010000005.1, read as the reverse complement.
TAAGCCTTAACTACTTTTGGAGGTAGTAATTGGCCTTTGGTAGTAGAATGTTTTGTTGACTTATTGAACAAATGTAAAGCTCGTCCTTTGCTAAGCGTAAGGAAGGAGTGGATACTAGTAAACTGAACTTGATCGGAATTCATAGATTAGCATTAAAGTTAATAATATATAATCATACATGATTTATATTTAAACATTTGGCATTGTTGCCTATTTCAAGGGGAAAAATAAATTTACCCAGTTTGATGATTAGACATATGGAATATAATCGTAAACAAATATTATCTTATGAATGTTGATATCTCATTTCCTTATGAAAAAATGGATAGATATTAATGAATATGTTGAGTACTCAAATATATATATATATATATATATATATATATTGAATAGGAAAGATTTTTCTAAAAAATCAAGAGATGTATATTTAAATGATCGACGCATCTAGTTAAAATGGGAGGTGTACAGATCTTTTGAAATCTCTATGCATGACATATGGACGGCCAATTTTTGTGTACAACCTCCTCCGCCACGAGGGTGATAACCATGTATGAAAAATAGAGATCTACCAATATAATTAAAGTCACCACAAACACCTCGTACTGCTAGTAGTATGAGGAGGAGATTGAACGAACGTGAGATGTTGGAGGTCATATAAGAAAAATAAGGTCAAATAAAATACATCATTCAACAATTTAGAAATAGGTTCCAAAGCAAAAAAAATTATAACCGAAAACGTTCTTTTAACTATATTTAAAATATCAATGTGCGGCTAAATCAACTTGAAGTTTATAATCAACATTTTGTTGGATATCCAAATAGTTTTCCTCCTCCACAATACTATTTCCTTTTCATTGGCCATGGATAGCTTTTATTTAACTAAACTTAACTTAAGATTATATTGAAAGATGAAGAAAATGATTTGGAATCAGATCAATGATGTATGAATATAAATTACTATATTTATTGGGTAATGGTACTAGATATACCTACTCACAAACTATATTATCATCTAATACTCAAACTATTATTAATGTTTAATAATACTTATGTATGGTACTAGAAGTGGTTATGTTGCTGGTGATGAAGCATGGGTATTTGAGGTATAATGAAAGGAGATGTGTACTAGATGAGCAATAAGTTCATTATTTGAGTAAAAGATGTTCATTAGTGAATCCTTGATGTACTATATGGAAGTAAAAATTAGTGTTGGATATCTTCGGATACAATACCCTATAAAATATGATACAAAATAGTTTCTAGAATAACATGTACGACATTTCGCTTTGATTTTATATTCTTTTTTCCATAACCTTAGAATAACATGTGTGTTGGTATGTATGTGTGTCTACGTGTGTGAGCGTGTGCGCGCGTATATATATTATATAACATGTGTGAAAGCGTGTGTATATATATATGCATTGCATCATTTATATTTTGTTACAAACTTCAGAGTTTCAAACACAAACACATAAATTTATTTAATATAGTTTTAAAAGTTAACTAATTTTTATTACTTTAACCATTTTTTCAAAAATTTATATTAGAAAAATATATGTACCAATTAATATAAAAATATATATAACTCTAATATAAACAGTTTTTATAAAGCATCATATTTGAATTCCACTGTAGTTAAAATATAACTATAATTTTACTAATAAAACATAAACAATTATAAAAGAGCGAATGGTATGGACAAATGTGGGATCTTTTTCAAAAATTATTTTTTATTAAGATTCTAGAATTCTTAATATGTTAGCCAAGGAAATAGAATAGATGATCCTAGCCTAAATTTCAATTAAATATAATATTTATAATTGTTTTTACCATTTTTATGTTATTCTGAACAAAAAAATCTAACAAAAACTTCATCAAAGAGTCGTATAATAACATATGTAAAAATTTCAAAATTTTCAAATCTCTTCCACAACTATAAATGAAAAAATAAAACTCTATTTCTAGTGGTTCTTATGGAAATTGTGATCTTCATTTTTTATTCTCTGTTAGAAGTTGTAACTCAAGTATTTGAATTCAACGACCCAACAAAGATGTTTCTCGTTATGAAACCCTTAAGATTGGTGTGATTGTGACGGCATCATGTCTCTTTTGGCATGTGATGGAGACCGAAAGTCGAAACAAAATTGACCAATGCAAGAATTCAAATAGTAGGTATAAACTCTAATCCTAGGTTAGAGAGAAAAAGAGCTCAGAGAAAATAATCTCAAATTTAATTCATCAAAGTCTGACGACAAAGTAGGTTTGAAGAGATTTTTATAGAAGTGCTCGAAACTCTATGCAAAAAATACATATTGTTTCTCACAAAATAAAATAAATCCTAGCTTAATTTCAAAGTGATCGGAGTTGGTTAAGTATTTAAATAAACCCAACAAAAATATAAAAAATTTATAAAAAATATGAAACATATAAATGAGGCCTTAAACACGGGATTTTTGGGCCATAACTTCATCACCTAGCTTCACCTCGTGATGTTTATGAAATTTGTTGGGCTTCTCGAGACGTTCGATTTGAGTAGTCGCAGCGCCTAATTCTGATAGTTGAGCCCCAAATAACACCAGTTTTTGTTTGTCTAAATGGGTCATATAGTCGTGGGCTTGTGCAATTACATCAGACTGATTGTGTCCATTTCAACGTTATTTCTGTTCTCTATTTACACCTTCTCAACTCTTCTACATATGCACAAAAAACAAGAAAAATAAAATGATGTATACCCATAGCACCAACTCAACATTGTAAAAGCAATCTGATTGCTTTAAAATATCTAAAACCTGCAAAATCAACTCTAATTCTTTTCTCCTTCGGGGAAAATACAACAAGATTTTTCTCTTAGTACTTATGATTACATACATTATATATCTTATATACGGCATTAAAGTTTCATATTTTCCCACAAATCCCTATTTTTGAGTTTTTTAATTACATGCAAATTTTTATTGGCCTTTTGTGGCACATAATTTTTCTGACTAGTTAATCTCACTAGCTCCAATGGCTCGCTTCTGTCGGCTGATGTTGCCGCATACCCTGCTAGTAGCTAAGTTGACATATCCTTATTAAGTGAGAGAAATGTTTTCCTTAAATGGTGTATTGTTAAATGTTTACACAGATGATAGATTATTTTGGCCTTTCTGTTCCACAAAGCCTCTCGTAGGCACACTACAGACTCCATCATTATCTTACTCGAATACTTATAAATCGATGGTTTGGTTACCCTTAAGAAGGCATGTATAACCTTGATGGATGACCTCATCACTCTTTTTATTGACCTATTAAATTCTTTATCTCGTCAAAGCTTTAATTTATCTAGAAAAATGTATTAAAATTATTATAAAATAAAGAATTTTGTAGTATTAATATTTAAACATTGATAGTCGTAACCATCATCGACTAAAGTATATACATAAGGTTCATAATTTTTATTTTAGGCCAAGTCAAGATTTCTTGTAATAAAGTTGTGTTGGGTGAGTTTATTCAATACTGGATGTTGTGTATATTTTAGAGGTCCGACTAAATCATATAATGTCATATATTACAAGGAACGTGAAAATTGCAGGTTTGTTATTATAAGCTAAACAAAAATCACGACGAATTTGTGTTTAAATTATATCATGCTACTGTAATTCATTATATTAAAAACAATCGATAAAATCATTACCGACCAATAAAATTAAACAACTAATATAAAAACTTAAAAACACATACGAATGATCCACATTCCACATCATTACGACATTCATTGATACACTATACAGTAATTAATTATGTTAACATATTTATGAAAAACCAACCCCGTTGAAATTTATCATCATTATATTATATTTTCTTATATAAAATAATTCATAAGTATAAATTTCATATATCATACAATAATTAATTATGTTAACATATTCATTAAGATTCAAAAAGTGTTTGAATATACAGTAATTAATTATGTTAACATATTCATTAAGACTCAAAAAGTGTTTGAATATAATTTTATAGTAAGTATAAATTACACATAACAGATTATAAAGTTACTCAAAAAGTGTTTGAATATAATTTTATATCAAGTATAAATTGCAATATCCTTCATGTTCATTTTTATGATCAATTACATGCTAAAAGATAAATATAGTCCCGTGTGTATACTAAGTATCTTGCAATAATCCTTCATGTTCATTTTTATTTTAAACAAGTAATTCATATTTCATTTTTTTATTAAATGGATCCTCTATATTCGGCCAAAGTTGCAATATGGTCTCATATATTCATTTTTTCGTTAAAAATGTTTTCCATATTTTAAAAAGTTGTATTTTTAATCTTGGTAAATCCAATAAGATAGAAATAATTATCAATCAAAGAGGATTGTAGGAGACGTGAATCGGTCTTGAAATTTTTCCATCGACATATACCGATTTGGTTAAGGTTCGAAGTTAGGATTCTTTGTGTGGTTGTTTTGGCTATAGAAGGAAGAAAATTATGTGGCTCTCGAAAATATTAGGGTTTTGATTTGGTTTAAGTGTTGATTTAGTAAATTCAACTAAAGCAACACTTAACCATTCTATTACAAGTCAGGTTTATGACAAATGGACATTCCATTTCATTCAGTCTGCATACACCCATTAAAATACCAAACAACTTATCACAAGACCAATTTATTTTTATAGACCAAATATAACACTATATTTACACCGTCCATAATACAAATCTATATGAATAATAACGTTACAGTAAACAATCATATTTCATAGTATTATGGTACAATAATGGATAAGGTTTTACTATCCTTAAAATTATCTATGTAACAACTTTGTACAGTTGTTATAGCTTAAATACCCCGTAGTAGTGAGGAAGAAAATCATCAAAGAATAAACAAATAAAAGCTTATAAAAGAAAAATCCTTCTATTTTTTTAGTTCTAACTTGGTATGAAAGCCATTCTCAACTACAATTACAAACTTTGATTCTCTACCATTTTATTCAGAGTCTCAAGGTCTTGGTCCTTACTCCATTGATGCTCTCTTGAGCAACAACCACCTGCAGATGAACTAGATGAGTGCTTTTAATTCGATCTATTTAGACAGAAACGGTTTTATGTTATAATATGCAATGGTCTTGCGCGTAATCGTAGGAAATAAGTTAGGATAATTTATCAATGGGGACAACCCTACTCCTTTAAACTAGTTATTAAGTCAAGTGATAATGTTACTGAAACCCCTGAGTATGAAAACTGGATTGTTAAATCAACTACTTTTGGGGTGGCTTTATATCACCACAACACTAGAAGTAGCTGCATAGTTCATAGAAGAAGAAAAAACAAATATTTATCAGATATTGTCTTAACGCTGTCAAGTTCTCAAACCAGGTCTAAATTAACCTTTTACAAGTTTGAGTTCCAAAGAACTCGTAAAGACAACGGCTCAATGAAAGAATCAAACAGTTAGGAAGCTTTAACTTAAACACGTCTACAACTAGAATAATAGCATTGGATAATATTTTACATGTCCTTATATACAGCAAAAAATTTGTTATCAGTCTATCAACTTACACTACGTGATCTTATCTATTTTAAATTTCATGCAATGTTTATTTTGTCAAGGACAAGGCCACATAGAGAGTGCTCATTATAAGAACAACTGAGCAAGGCCTATACAAGTTGGATAATGCCTCTAAATCTAATATGTCCAATCTCAAGGGTTCAAGTCATTCTCCTATGATTCTTTAATGTTTTCTTTTATCCTAAAAGTCACTCTATCTTATCTAGAACTTCATATTCCTTAAAAGAAGTATGGCAATTGAGATTATGCCACCCTTCCAAGAGAGTCTGGTCTATCATGTTAAAGTATTATAGCCTACCTTTTATTTCAAAGAATGAAAAAAAAATCATAATTCTTGCCGATTGGTAAATATCATGCACTTCCTAATACTATGTCTGAATCACAATCTAAATTTATCTTAGACTAATATATTCTTATCTATGGGGACCTTATTTGAGTTTATTTAATGGATGATTGCACCAGTTATACCTACCTTTATCATTTACAATAAAAAAGTGAGGCATTAAGTGACTTCAAAAAATTTAAGTTTTTGTTGAAAATAAATTTAACAGACAAATAAAGGCTTTTCAATCCGACTGGAGATGAGAATTTAGGGTTTTTTCTTATGGAAAATGAGTGCAAGATTCTGCTCAGAATAGTCGGTCCTCATACCTCTACCTAGAATAGCAAAGCTGAGAGAAAACACATGCATGTGGTGGAGATAAGTTTCACAGTCTTAGCCCAGTCCAAAGTATCCTACTGGTTTTTACCATAAGCTATTATGACTGTTACATACTTGATTAAGAGGTTGCCCATTATTGTCCTAAGATACCTATCTCTGTATGAGAAATTGTTCAAATGCAAACCTAATTACTCTTTTTTAAAAGTTGCTGGTTGTATATATTTTCCATGCCTAAACACCCTCACAAATTTCATTCATTCTACTAAATATGTCTTCTGAGGTTATAATGACGCATACAAGGGATACAAGTGTCTAAGTTTTACAAGTAGGATTTATGTGTCTAAAAATATAGTGTTTAACGAACTATTCATGTATTCAACATGTTTTTTGAACACTAAAAACCCCGATCCTACATGATTATACACTTGGATCATTGGACTACATTGACAACTAACATCTAGCAACACTACTATAACTAATGGACTTGACTCTGGTCCAAGCAGTCACATATACCAACTTTTATTGCTCCAATAAGATCTCACAATATTGGAATAGACCATCAAAGACCACATTCACATGATTCACCAAAACATTTCACAAACCATCATACAATACATAATCTACCAAATAATGAACCTATATTGGATGCCCAGTCACACAGCCAAAATATTCAGTCTCCACATTTAACATCCAACACATACCACATCACATATATTCAACCAGCACAAACCATAAATGTTGGTCCACAAAACACATACCAAAGTATCCATACATACAACCCTAAATTGATCATTGATATTAATTTTCCCCAACCTACCTATACTCTGATCATAAATGCAACCAACACCCATCTCATGACCACTTGAGCTAAACATGGTATTAGCAAACCTAAACAAGTCTATTTTAGTATTTCCACTACTTCAACAAAGGTTTTTCCAAAACCTACAAAGTTTTTTGACATTGTTACTAATCCAAATTTGGTTAAGGCTATATAGGTTGAAAATGATGCATTAATAAGGAACAAAACCTAGTCTGTGGTTCATTGGTCTTCTACAAGGAACTTAGTTGGTTGTAAATGGGTTTACAAAATCAAACATAACCCTGATGGATTTGTTTAATGCTACAAGGCTAAAATGGTGTCAAAAGGGTTCTATTAAACTCCATGATTTTAATTTCCTTGGGACTTTCAGTCCAGTGGTAAAGGCCTTCACATTAGCAGTATATAAGGATTTAGATGTTAGGAAATTGGATATTAATAACGCATTTCTCAATGGAGTAATCATTGGGAAAGTTTTCATGGTACATCTTGAAGGTTTTGAGGATTCCAAGAGTTTTTTCTATGTATGTTAGTTACACAAGGCCCTCTATAGCTTAAAATATTCTCATAGGATTTGGTATTCTAAGATACGGGATACTCTAATCCTATAAAGTTTTAAGAATTATCGTGTTTACTGTTTTAGGTTATTCAATGTGTCAAAGCAGGTTATCATCATTCTACTGGTTTATGTTGACGATATTAGTATAATTGAGAACGAACCTAATTATTTACAAAAGTTTATTGACAAACTCAACTTTACTTTTTCACTAAATGATATATGCAGTCTACATTTGTTCATAAGCATTAAGGTTCATGGAGACTCTACTAGGTTTCACTTAATACATATGAAATACATAAAAGACTTACTAGCGAGATAAGTGATATCCATTATTAATTCTTCATTCACTCTCATTCATGTCAATCATACTCTTTCATTGACTAAAGTGAGCCTCTTCTGCATCTAACAAATTATTGTAGCTTGTTAGGCTCTTTACAATACTGTTTGCACACACATGCATATATTACCTATGTTGTTAATAAGCTAAGTCAATTTCAACAATATCCTATGAATATTTATTTACAAAGTGTTAAAAACATTTTTTCTACTTATCCGTAAGTATGTCGATAGGCCTCAATAAAGAGCCAAGTCTTAACTTTCAACTCATTGGTTTCACTAACACTGACTGAACATCCTCATTGGATGATTGTCATTCTGTGTGCGACTATTGCGTGTTCTTTCGAGACACTATGGTCTCCTGGTCTTCAAAAAAGTAGAATTGTTGAACGACTAACCACTGATTTTGAGTACCGTGTGCTAGACAACCTCTTTATGGAACTCATTTTGTTGCACTCTGTTCTTGCTCAAATCGAATTTCCCGTGCTTCGTTCACGGGTTATTTGGTTTAATCATCTTGGTGTGAGCTCTCTCGCTTCCAGAACTCTTGATAAAAATGCCTCTCTCAAACCTAATTTATATTTTAAGGGACAAAATTAGGCTCGTAATTTTCCCCCTTTGTTTGAGAGGGGAAATCATAAACAAGGCTTAATCGAAGAGGATTGCACGAGACGTGAATTGATCTTACGATCTTTCCGTCACATATACCAATTTGGTTAAGGTGTACAGGTAGGATTCTTTGTGTGGTTTGTTTGACTCTAGGAAGAGGACGATTGTGTGACTTTTGAAAGTATTAGAGTTCGGATTTGTTCTAACTGTTGCTTTGGTAATCAACTAAAGCAACACTTAACCCTTTTGTTCTAAGTCAGCTCTATGACCATTGGATCGGTTCATTCTATTAAGTCTAGCCACTGTTATTAAACGACCAAACAACTTATCACAAGTCTGAGTTATAACTCCATAAGAATAATAACGTTACAATAAACGGTTGTATTTCCTAGTATTATGTACAATAATGGATAAGGTTACACCATCCTCGTAATATTTTATATAAAAACTATGTACATCGATTACGACTTAAACATCATCTAATAAAATAATTAAAGAATAAACAAATTTGACAAAACTTAAAAAATATAAAATCATTGTTTTTAACTCAACATACGAGGATTAATACATATAAATCCAACGCACATTGGTGAGGATAATTGTCGCATGAGGGTAGGCTTGTAATTTGTTTTATGTTTAGTGAAAGTATGTGGGTGTTTAATGTTTAGAGTAGATTCTAGAGGGAGAATTAAGCAGCCTGGTTGTATTTAATTTTCATTATCCACATTTAATGCAGGTGGTTGGGTATTTATACCCTTACATTTGGGCCCTTATGGGCTATTAGGTCATGTTTAATGGACCCGGGTCATGTTTAAAGACCCATGAGCTCTAAGTAGGAGAGCAAGTAGCTTAGTCAAGAAGTGTTTAGGTTTTTTTAGTACTTTTGTCATAGTTCGAACAGTCCCATTAGCTAAGTGTTCGAAGTGCCCTGTTCGGTCCGGAGGGCTAGGTCCGATCTGTCCCTGTCCGGGGAGTAAGCAGAATTCGGACTCATCATGAGCCCCTTTTTTAGGTGTTTGTTCAAATGCCTTTGTCAAAAACCTGAAAAACAGTCCGACGTCAGGGGTGGTTTTAATCCGGACAGGTCTGTTTGTCTTATGGTTTTGTTCGGACTGATAAAGCTTCATGAATCCAAAACGGTTTTTGCCAGAGGTTGTGGGACACGTGTCGCATTCTGGTTGGTTGCTTCAGCCGTTTTTTCACCTTGAATTTTGAACCCACCTTCTTCGAAAAGTAACCTCTTAATTAAAGGTGGTGACATCAGCGCCGTCTTTAATCAGTACCAATCTTTTCGAATTCTCATACGAATCAAACTTCTTTTTTCAGATTTACTATAAATTAACACACTTTCTACTGTTTTACCATCTATCTCAAGTTTACTCTGCAACTTCTTAAAACGTTCTCTCTCTAAAGCAAAAATTCACCCAGATAGTTTATGTTTACAACGAGGAACGCACTGATTAAAGGTGGGTGGCTCAACCTTTCTGAATTAGAAAAGGCGCAAAAGGTCGAAAGGGAAAGACGCATCGCAGCAGGACTACCCGTTTCGCCCATCGACAGACCAGTAACTTCAGCCACAAAGTCGGATCAAGGCTCTTCTTCCTCTAAAGGCACCAAGCCGAAAAGGTTATTCCAAACCAATCTCTCCCCCATTATCTCAGGTTCCTCGGTTCAAGAATCAGAACCTGTGGTTGAGCCAGGTGTCACTGTAACCAGTTTAAAAAAACCCTCCCCCTTCATAGCTATGGGGTCAGATACCGAGCACTCCCCTCAAAAACTAGTCGATCGGAGAAAAGGCCGGTTAGTTAAAGGCTAAGGGTCTAGGAGCACTCCTTCAAAGCCGGGTGCTAAAGACAGCAGCACTGGGTCAGAAGTGCCCATCAGAGCTCCCAAGGACAGGCTGTCCGGTCCGGAGGGCACCAGTCCAAGTATTCAAAGAGAATCATCTGCACCAGATCCCCAACCGGAGGTCAGAAGCCAAAAGAATACTGAGGCCCAGCAGTCCGGAGACCAGGCTGAGTCAGATTTGAACCCTCCCCCAACCACTGCTGCTGAAAATCCTTCAACAATTATAGAGGAAGTAATGGAGGACTATGTTGAAGAGGCTCCATTTGAGTCTGAGCCCTCCGGTCAGACCAGCAGTGCTATAGTTGCCAAAAAGGACAAAGGCAAAGAGAAATTGTGCTTGAGGCATCCGGATCTGTCGGAGAGCCTTGAAGGAAAGGTGGGGCCTTGTTTCCACAAGGTCAGCGTTAAGTACCTCCTCTCCTTGCAAAAAATCAACTACGCATTCATCCACACAGCTGAGCTGGGCCGGATGCGTACGAAGTGGGGAATACCAGAGAATGTGAAGATCAGGATCCCCATACACCCAGAGACTCTCATGGACTGCAAATTAAGCGAAATTGTCATGTTTACGGAGTTATTCAATTGGGGGCTCAGACTCCCATTGGACCCAGAAATTGTCAGATACTTCCATCTGATAAGACTCTGTCCGAGCCAGTTGAGCCCCAACGCCTGGTACACCCTCATGTCCTGCATCATGGCTTCGAGGCTCTCCGGGATTCATCTGCCTATGGAGGAGTTTGCTGCTGTGGCCGGTCTTTGTAGAAACCCCAACATCCCTTTTTACCACTTCAATATGGGGAACAATCTCAAACCTGTGGATGACCTGCTAGAGTCGGAGAGGAACTGGAGGACTCGATTTCTATTCGTAAGTGGGGCTTGGGAAAATGGAAGGAAAATCAAGGCCGGAGTGAACCCAAGTCTTCTCAGAAGCAGGTAGAGGAGTGATCGTAAGTCTCCCGCTTTATACTTTTGTCTCTCTCTTTTTCTTTTTTCTTTTTTTAGAGTTAGTTTAAACTAATTGGTCTTACTTTTGCCTCAGCAGAACTGCCCAAGGAATTCAGTGATTATCTGAAAACCGGGCAGGCTACTTGCACCAAGATCAATGTTTGGGCTGCTGAGAGGTGGGGGAACCGGTTCCATGCTGCTTTTACCGGAGGCAACTTGGCAAGGTCTCACTTGTGGAACACCACAGGTCGGAGAGACTTGACTTGGGAGGAGCTCACCACTCATCCTCCTCCGGATGTTGTGCTTAAAAGGACCCATGAACCAGATGAGACACTCTACTTGCCAGGCCGGGCCAAAGCCCCAAGCAAGATGAAGGGTAAAAAGAAAGGCAAGAAAGTGGCGGGTGGTGTTAACCCTGTTGATGCAGAGGAGGATGCTCCAATAAACCCAGAGGGGCCAGTCCACAGCCAAATTGATGCTACTCTCCTGGAAGTGGTGGAGCAGGAGACTGAAAGGCAAGAAGTGCACCCCCCAAAACCTCCAAGGGCTTCCAAAAGAAATCGTAAATAAGGAAGTGAAAGCAAAGACCGGGAGGCCAAGAAGAAGAAGATCTCTAAGGGTGACGAGCTTTCTCTCTGGGCTCCGGAGCCTCCTTCCCAAGCTAATCCTACTGACCCAACACTAGCGGAGGAGATATCGGGCGACTTCCATACCGATGAGGTCGAAGGGGGAGATCTCAACATTTATGGGGTAGACATCACCGGTCTTGGTAGGCTTGGTGAGTACTTCATCAATCTTCCCAGAGACGACTTCGCTGGGCCTTATCTCCCCCCGAGCACCTCGAATACGGTCACTTTCAATGGTAAGACCTTTATTGTTTCAAGTGAAAGGGACATCATAGCCCACTCTTTATTAAGCAATGTTCAGCCTATGCTTGCGTTGGAAAAACAAGTTCGGAATCAGGCAGACATTATCAAGGATCTTAAATCTGACAAAGAGAGGCTGTCCGATGACCTTCGTACTGCCACTTCAAACGCTGCCATCCTAAAGGAAGAAAATGAGGAGTTGAAGAGAAACCAAGAGGCAAGTACCACAAAAGTCACCACTTTAGAGGACACCATCACAGAGCTCCGGGAGAAGTTGTCCGGACTGGAGAAAGATCTTGCCACCTCAAAGGGGGAATCCAAGGCCAAAGACCAAATCATCACCAACTTGACCAATGACAAAATTACTCTTGAGAATACAGTGTCCAAGGCAGCCGAGGAGAAAGCTACTTTGCTAAGGGAGCAGGAGGCCAAGATTCAAGCGAAGATTGACGCTTATGCCAACAACGTGATCGACACCCAGGAGGAAATGTATGCCAAGGTGAGGTCTGACATGGTTCTACTCTTCCATGAGAAGTTTCCGAAGAGGAACCTAGGGGATTTATGGCTTCATGTTGAGTCCGACGACCTCCCGTATCATACAATGGCTGAAGGCGACAGGCATGGTTACTCTAGTGCTTCCTCATCGGATGACGAAGAACACAACGGGGAGAGCCCTAATGAAGAGAAAAGTGATCTCAAAGGGAAGAAAAAGACAGATGAAGGTGAGCCATCTTCAAAGGCTCAACCTTAACTCATGATTTACTTTTTACTTGTTTACCCAAACTAAAGTCCTTGGATGGCCAAGGCACTCTTTTTTGTAATTGTGTCCGGTATCTGACCGGATAGGTTGTTTTTGTTTTATTTTGACAATTCAAAAGTCCTTGGAAGGCCAAGGTACTTTAATATATTTTAATGAATATCTTTGTTTTGTGCAATTCTAATCCTCTTACATAGTCTGTTCCAATTTTGATGGCTAGAGTTTAAATAGCCCTTAGTTGTTTCAGTGAGAGTGTTTAAATTCTCCGATGACGAATGTTTAAGTGGTCATCATTCTTTTATTTCAATCCGGATGATGTGACAAAGGATAAAACTAAAATACTTCAGAAAAAAAAATTAAGAAGGCATCAAATTTTATTCAAAAGCCCGGACACCTCATTAAAACCTCCCCGTGCCACTAGGGAGAGAAGAGTATGCCCCCAGATATTTACATGGATGCTTTGGATTTTTCTTTCATGCCCATCCTAGCCTTTTCTGCCTTCAGGGCTTCTATTTCACCCTTCAGCCTATCGCGCTCTTCGATGGTGTATTCATCGTTTTCACCCACCACTTCGAGCAGAGCTGGTGGTACTCCTGGGGCGTCCGGATTCATTCGGACAGACTTTTCTTGTTGGTTTTGAATGCTTGATTCAGGCAGCTTCTTCTCCCACTGTGGTCGCCAATTTGGTGAGGATAATTGTCGCATGAGGGTAGGCTTGTAATTTGTTTTATGTTTAGTGAAAGTATGTGGGTGTTTAATGTTTAGAGTATAGTCTAGAGGGAGAATTAAGCAGCCTGATTGTATTTAATTTTCATTACCCACATTTAATGTAGGTGGGTGGGTATTTATACCCTTACATTTGGGCCCTTATGGGCTTTCAGGTCATGTTTAATGGACCCGTGTCATGTTTAAAGACCCATGAGCTCTAAGTAGGAGAGCAAGTAGCTTAGTCAAGAAGTGTTTAGGTTTTTTTAGTACTTTTGTCATAGTTCGAACAGTCTCATTAGTTAAGTGTTCGAAGTGCCCTGTTCGGTCCGGAGGGCTAGGTCCGATCTGTCCCTGTCCGGGGAGTAAGCGAAATTCGGACTCATCACACATGATTTAAAATGTAATTTTGTTGGAACATGAAAAAATCGATGAATATAAAAATAAACCTAAAAAGGATTAGGCGACCATTAATATATATAAAACTATACTTACTTTTTTATTTAAAATATTTAAACCTACTTTAAATATTATAACAAATTCAATTAGTTTCTCGCTGTCAACATTGTGAAAACAGTGAAGACTTAAAACATGTTATTGATAGCTGTCAGAAGGCCTGGAAAATTTAGAACTATTTTGCAGCTATATTTAGAGTTCAAATTTTCAGAAACATGACCCCAACACATCTAATTAGGTTGTGGTATTGGTCTGCTCAAAAGAAAGTTCACATACTGTTCATTATTCCTTCTATAATCATGTGGGCTATATGTTATGCCAGAAATAAGAAAAAATATAGCAATAAAGACTTCAGTTTGATGGACTTGATCAACTATGTAATTCACATAATTACTGACATAAACGGAGCCAACTTGCTCAAGAGAAAAATATTGGGGAAAAGATGTTGGTATTGGACCTTTAATTTGGTGTCTTAATCAGTTCAGGAAGCCAGTGATTCCTATTTCTCTAAAATTGAAGAATCCTAAGCTTGGAAGGTTCAAATTGAACTCGGACGGTGCTTGCAACCTTTCTGGTGAATCTAGCGGGGGAGGAATCGTAAGAGACAGTAATGGCAAGGTGATTTTTGGGTATGATCGACTTTATGGTAAAGGGATTCCAATTGTTGCAGAGTTTAGAGCTCTGTTAGATGGGTTAAATCTTTGCTACTCTAAGGGTATATCTAAACTGGATATAGAGACTGATTCCATCATCATTACTGAAATTTTTCTAAAAGGAAGGTCTCATTGGTTTCTATCGGGTATTGTTAGCTGTTGTCGTAAACGGCTCTCCTCAGATATGAATTTGAATCATATCTTTAGAGAGCATAACGACGCATCCAACTGGATTGCGAAGGCTACTATGAAATTGAAGAAGGAAATGGACTTTAACCATCTCCAAGCTCCACCAAAGCTTAAAGCTATTGCCTTCCTTGAAGAATTAGGGATCGGGTATATTCGATTCGACTCTAATCAATAATTCTGAGTTAAAGAATAAAAGGATTTACCTCAATTTGCTTCGATTTGGTGTTCAATTCTTCCAGTGGTTTTTGTTTTGCTAGATTTCTCTGGTTAAGGTTTTAAATTCTGTTGGATTTTAACAATCGACTGGGTATTGGAACTCATTGATATGGTGTTGTGTTCGTCGAGATAATCAGTCTACTGTCAAGTTTAAGAATTGTTTTTTGGTTGTGGAGATAAGGGTTGGTGGCTTAGAAAGGAAAGGTCGAGCTTCGAAAAGAGAGTCAAAAGTTGTGTGATGAAGAAGTAGATTTTGTTAGGTTTTGGTCTATCCTTTTCAATTGATGAATAAAAATAATCAATTTACTTTAAAAGAAAAATAATTATTTATAAGATAAGAATAAAAAGTTACATGTTTTTTTTATTGAAAATTTTCATAAATGAAAACATGTCTGGTGTCGTATTTTTAAGATATGTTCGAATTCAATATTTGGATTAGCTCGAGTCACTTAATAATGAAAACATGTCTGGTGTCGTATTTTTAAGATATGTTCGAATTCAATATTTGGATTAGCTCGAGTCACTTTATATACTATTACACTATTTGATATCAAAACGAATTTATCCAAAACACCACTAAAAAGAATTAATTAAAGTTGACCAAATATAATCCAACTCCATCATCAACCTATGAACAATTATATGCCGAGTCTTTTTAGATGTCAACATAATAGTTTACAATAATAATAAAGGAAAGAGAATTATTTTTGTAAAATTCAAAAAACTATTTGTACAAAAATCAAACTCTATAATGAGATCGACAGTTTTGAATTTTAGTAAAGTTACTGTATAACCAAAATCTAAACCCACTTTTCATGAAAAGAATTATTGTAAAGTTGTTCATAAACCAATCCTTAGTTTATAGACTCCTAACCTATGTGTACATCATTGATTTATATGTATGATTCACAAATCCAATCATGTATTTCTCTTTATCTTTTGACTGATTTGATTAACTTAATCTGGAGTTTTTGTGTTCTCTTGTTTCCACTCCAAATTTAATCTGGAGTAAACACTTGAAACCCACAATAAATCAAAAAAGGTTGAAGTAGTCATTTACTGATCTGGATTCTACTTCAATCTGAATATCTATATTTTAATTGCATATGCATAGATGTTAACAGGTATCTGCAATCATAGTTTAAAAAATTATTTATTTTATTTTCGAAAAAAAAATATAACTATCTTTTCTATTTCTCAAACTAATTTTTTGTATTTTTTTTTAAATCCAAATTTTTTAAACCGTAATTCGAAAAAAAACTATCGATTTGTTTTTTAAGAAATTCAAAACTAGATCTATTAATTATATTTTTTTGATTTTTTTTACTAATAACATGCATGACCATGCATAAAAAAAAATATGTGAGACCATACATAAAATAAACACCCAACATATATTACTCTTTTTTTCTTTTCTTTTTTTCGGAGGGAACCCGCAGCGCTACTCAGAATGCAATGAGTGCGCACAGAGTAAACCCTCATTCTGACGCGATAGCCTGCAAACCAACGCCAGAAAAGTGACAGGCTCAGCTGAAAAAGCGTATATAAAAAGACTCGAACTCATGACTTTGATCAAGCATATCATACTCAACCAACTCGACTATCCCTTAAGACAACATATATTACTTGATAATTAAAAAGTGAGATTAAAGTCCCTCAATTCCAAAAAAACAAAAGAATAATCATCACACATAATATATCCATAATTTATTAGGTCTGGTTTCTACATATTTTTATTTCTGGTGTCTTATATTTATTTTATATCTGGTGTCGTATATTTATTTTATATATTTATTTATCTTTTGGCTCGGCATCATATTGGGGAAAAAATCAAAAATATTTCTTCAACGAATTTTCGAGGTAAATAAATATGTATGAACTCTCGAAACAATAAAGAAGAAAAGAAGAGGAGTATTAGTAGATTATGAAACCCACTATAACATATCCAGCTAGCTACACATTAGTGTGTATATATATTTATTAATATATATATATATATATATATATATATATATATATATATATGAATCCCAACAGCAACCAAACAATAATGCAAGCCAATATATAATAAGTATGAAGTTTTACCAAACCCATCTACGCCAATCACTTTATTTTCTATTCCCTTACAAATATATTTATATTATCACCACCTTATTCGGCTTTTTCAATGAAACCAGACTAACATAATGTCATAAAGTTTCTTTTTTCTATAAATGAATTGACTAGTTTTATAGTCGTCTGAAAATGGAGTAGTCAATTTTCGAAATAACAATATGGCGTACCATGATAATATTAAGTATTAAGGCACACTATACATAGTTTTTGTATTTAGCTATTTTCACCCTGTAGAAAGGACCTAGTCCTTTGCTATTGTTTGTTCTTATTAGAACCTACTCTACTTTTTATATTCCAAACCCGAAATTTTATATATTTGTTTTTCATTTCATGAAATGAGATAATTTCAAGATTATTTCGATAGATTTATAATATATACTTACTGTCCCTTTTTCTTTTCTGAAACATTACAAAACATAAAACAAATAAATATTAAAATCTAGCATTTTCAAATCCATGCAAATCACTAACTCTATTCAAATGTTTCCTCATAATAGCCACTTTAGCCAATCTTTCGGCGGCTTTCCAAGCCGATGTTGGGGTAAGCGGCTCCTGCTTCTCTTCAACTCGATTACACCGACTCACGACGACTTCGCTTTGTTGTCTCCGTTGGATCTCGGCTAGCTCGGCTTCTAAGCCGTGTAGAAACTCATCAGCCGAGCTTGAATTGGATTGTAATAGTAAAGCTCGAGCTGAAGACAACAAATGACGGGCACCCGAAAAATCGTTACGGTCGATTAATCGTCTGGATTCAGCCATGGCGAGTGTGCTAATGTGGAGGTTTCTGAGGCGTCCGATACCAGGAGATGAAGATCGTACCGCCTGTGGTCTAGGTACTAATAGAGCTCTCTGTTTAGAGTTGATCAGTTCTTGTGATGATGGGTCTACGTAAGAGGATCGTACGGATATGATATTATGGGACCCGATTGTACTCGCGGGAACTTTTAATTCGATTAGTAATTCTCTCTCTTCTTCGCCGTATAGATCGCCGATCGTGACGGAACCCGAATTGAATGAAGTGGGTCGACCCGTAATTGGATAAACCGATGAAATTTCACACGTGGATGACCCGGATACAAACCCAAGTTGAAGCTTGAGATCTTGAACAACAACGCTTAGTAAGCTACCAATACATTTAGTAAAAGCGTCTTCAACCGGCGCGTGAGTGTACGCCCCACCAGAACCACCGAATCTAACTGTGTGGACTGGGATTTCCATATTTGAAAACCGCGTGGTCGATACGAAAGGAGACGAGCGCGTGTGAGTTGTATAGTTTGCATTGTCGCCACCGTCTGATAACACAACGATGTTGGCCGTGGGGTTTTTCTCACGGCGGTCTTCCAACACTTTCGCCGCTTTCTTTATCGCGTCGTTCATGCTCATGCCTTGTCCGGCACTACCGATAGCGTCGACGATCCGTCGCGCGGATCTCCGGCCGTTCGCAGTCATCCGCCGTAACGGTAACAACCTTTTGGAGCTCGCAGAGAACGCGACTATCGACAGTCGGTCGGTCTCTTGCATAGAAGCTAACAACAACCTCATCGCACGCTTTATAACTCTAAAATTGCTCCCGCTGACATCTATCACCGTCACCAAATCCACCGGCGGCCTTCGTGCCTTGTTCGCCGATGGATACTGCGGTGCTTTCACTTTCATCACAACCGCGTACGTCTGGTAGCTCCGCCTCACCGCCACCACCGCAATTTCAGGTAATAATTTGATTTCCACGTTTCCAACAATCGGATCGGTAGTTTTGAACGATCCCGGAGATCCGCTGACAAAGAACCCCTGAAATTCATTATCCTCCTCCGCGTCTTCGTTCTCATCCAATTCCGGTATAGAATTGAACGCCGCACGAGATATCGGTGACATCAAAGGCTCATCGTCGTTGTAAACTCTGAGAGATTTGGTTTTAACTTCTGGAAGCTTAACTTCCGGTTCGCAATTGTGATTTTTAACATCCTGAAGAGAGAAAGACATCCACGGCATCTCTCTCCAAGGAGTACTGCACACAGGACAAGCAAGCAGCTGATGCTGGTTAGCAATGGAGGCTATACAAGGAAAGTGAAACGAATGCGAACATTCCGCCGTGAAAAGCGCAGTTCCTTGTCCAGTTTTGACGCTCTGCAAACAGATTCCGCAGCTACTAATCTGATAAACAACCACAACAACCACAACAAAAAATCATCAGCAAAAAGTCTCGTTACGAGATTCGCTAAAAAGAACTATAGTTTTGATAAGAATCGCTTACTTTTGTGAGACCGAGCGAGACCTTAAGCATGGAGAAACTTGAAGGAGATTTCGGCGAAGACGGAGTAGAAAAGCTAAAAAACGATCTAGGACTTGGACCGTTTTTCTTCGTATTGGTGGTTGATGGAACAGCGTTAATGTCTGTTTTGCATTGAAGCTTAGGGCTATTAGGCAGGGAAAGAGTGGACGTAGCTACACCGACAGCGGTGGTCCGGCAACGAAGGTTAGGGCTGGAAAGAGGCTGCGACTGCAAACGAGGCGTGGATGGATTAGAGAAGAAACCGAATTTGGAGGTTGTTTTGGAGGTATTATCGATGTTATCCTGTTTGGTATGGTTTTTCTCTTTAGGGACTGATGTGCAAAAAGCTCTTCTCCAACCAGTCATTTTTTGTTGTTGTTGTTGTCTCTGTTTCTAAGGAAGAAGAAGAAGAAGGAGAAATGGAAAACAGAGCATGAAATTGGAAGGGATTTAAAAGAAGAGTGTGATACGGAATTAGAGAGAGTGGTACAAAAACAATAAATGTGTATCTTTCTATTTTTCTGTTATGATATCTCCTAAAAGATCACTCTTCTATAAAAGCCTTCACTGTTTTTACCCAAACTTTTTCTTCAACTTTCTTTTTATTTATTTTTTACTCACTTTCTATTTCTTCCTAGAATGATAGGATGGATCATGTATTTATGCAAAGCCTTGACAACGAGTTAGGCAAAAATAGTGTACTAAAAAGATTTCAAATTATTGGCTTTATATGCTCTTTAGTCCTTCGTGTTTTGAGTTTTACCACTTTTTTGTGTTTGAGTTTTTCTTCTGCTCAAGTCTCTATATATTTTGTTTTCCACTTATAGTTAGTAGTTGAGGTCTTTATGTCTCGCTTTGGAGGGATCGTTTTTTTAAGGCTTTATATATTGCGTTAGATTTAAAAATAAACATTAATTAAATAATATATTTTTTATATAAGTTTTTAGGATATATATTTCAAAGACCGACATTAAGTTTAAAATAACAATACTAAAATTACGGTTGGATTTAAATAAGTTGAGTCGTGATACATAAAACATAAAATATAGTAAAAAAATTATTGTTGGACCCAATTAGATTAGACCACAAAACAAGAAAATAGTCATTCATAATAGTTAACTATGCATATAATTTTGAGCAATGCAAGTCCAATTCCCTTATATTCAGTAGTCATTTGTTGCTATCGCAAAAAGATGGGTAGCTAAATGTATACAACAAATGTAAGTTAGAAATGGAGCACAAAATTGCATCGGCCAAACAACCTTGGAATCAAACAATTTAAAACGTATGTCGGAAATCATATGGTGTGAAATCGCATAAGCAATGACGTGAGGAAAGCCAAAAATTCTATGTTCCTTTCATGTTAGACGTGGTAAACTATCATGCCAAAGTATGAACGCTAAAGATCATGGATGCTAGAAAGAGGTTAATTCAAAGCCACCATGATCTGGAATGGTCATTCATCACCGTTAAAAGTAAAATTGGCTTGGTGTTGGCTCTAATCCAGACACCTTGGACGAAAACACACTCATATAGGATATGGTTGATGGATTCAGCACAAAAATAACATGCCACGCATTTAGAAAATGAATTTAATGCACAACTTATAAGCTTGTCCTAAGCAAAACAATATGTGACAAATCAAAATGTTGGAATGTATTATATATCATAAAATATAAAATAAATGCATATGTGACATATTTAAGTCGTGTTTTCTTTTCATCTGGTCGTTGTGAGAATTTGGTATGGTAACTTTAATACAAAAAGGTGATTGATAAATTATTAATAATATTTTTTTTTAAATATGAAAAGTTTATATTTATGGGAGCATACTTTTACTTGTGGAAATTAGGCGCATAAATTTTATTGTCGGAACCTAATTCCAAAAACACTATTGATGAAATTTAGGAGTCAAAACACTTTGTTGGACCTACGTGCATAAAATTTACTATTAGAACTTAAGAGTATAGAGTATATTGCTAGAACTCATATGTTGAATGTGGTATGGTGAAGTGTTTGGTTGTTTCAATATACTTCTCTATTTTTATATGGAATTAGGCTTCGTTACTCTATGATGAATTTTTATATGTAGATAAATACTGCCATTGCTCAAAATATGTTTGACATGGATGTGCCTTAAAGTTATCATGTATAGTACGTACAATAAAGATGACAGTCGTGCATTGCCACTAACTCTCAAATGTTTATTGTAACAAACTATCACCTGTTAGGCGAACATAAAGTGCTTATTACCTTTATCATTGGTTATATATATTTAAGAATTTTAAATTTGTGTGTGTGAATATTCAGAGATATATTTTGAGTTTTAGATAGAAGAAACATTAGAAATTTTAGATCGGTAACCAATATGAGCCAAGATTCTCCTATAGATTTAAAATAAAGTCCGTGAGAGGTTGTGTTATTTGTACCAATTGAGTTTTTCTTTGTAATCGTACTTCAATAAAATAAGTGTTAATTTACTAGTAAATGTAGGATTTCTCAATACTCCAAACTACATTAAATTTGTTGTGTACGATGTTTGATTTTGTTTCTCACGTTCTTTAGTTACTTTGTTGTTTGTGAGTAAAAAGAGAAAACTTTATTCGTTCATAAAACTATTGCATGTTGTCTACGCCACTACGGCTAAATTTCAGCTAAAAGTCTAAAACCGTGAAATATTTATGATTTCCACCTAACAAGTAGTGCGCTGACTGTGCAATGTAACAATATTTTATAAATGTGATAAAGATAAAGTGGAAGTACAATGACTATTTCATATCTCGAGTGTAAATATTTAAATTTCACAAAAAAATCAAAATACAATCATATAGATGAGTTCCATAAAGTTTGATCTCAATAAAGTTATTATGGATAATGACTTGATTATCTTGATAATTAAGATGAGCGGGTTCTTTCTACATAAGGGTATTTATACCATTATAAATGAAAAATATTTTAAGAATAGTGATTGAATAAAGATGTCGATGTGTTGTCGAATATCCATAGTACTCTAATTTTGAGTTTGGAGGATAAAGTACTTTAACATATTTTTTAAGAGTCTACTAATATAAGTATTTATAAACATGAAGACTTTTTTGTTAAATATATTGTAACTAAAAAGTTAGTTGTATTATGTTGGCAATAGATGATAGTAAGGAGATTCAGAGACATTTGTATTACTTAAATATAATTATTTTTAATTTAAATGTAGTTGAAATCAAAATTGAAGATGAAGATCAAGTGATTATACTCTTAAGTTCTTTTTTGAAGGTGTACATTAATGAGAGAATAAATGACAAGAAATGAGAATATTAGATCTTGGACCTGATGTGACTAAAGCACAAAATGTAAAGAGAGAAAGTAGAAAGAGAATATAATATTCAGATTGTCCCCTACCAAGAATAAATAGACTTCCTTTTATAGTGGGGAAGGTGGGTCCCATTTATGTCCTTAGTGGTCTTACATTATTTCACTATTAGTCCTTTACAAACTACTTGATTTACAAATAATTTCCCAATAAATAATAAATACAACAAGGGGCATATTTCCTTTCTCCCGTTTACAATTGACTCCTTTTCTATTAAGATCGGCGAATTACTCCCTTATCATACATATTTTTTTAACACAATGCTTTATGGAAAAGAGTCCCTTACGGTGTTCGGATTGAAGAGTGCTTCAAATTTAAAATATCTTCAAAATAAAATTGGTTTGAGGAGTAACTCAAATAGTTAATGACTTACTGTGAAATGAAGGTATGGAATGAGATATTTAAACAATAAATGAGGAAACTACATATCTAAATCTAAGAGATTGAAGAGTGGTTATAGGTTGAAATACTGGTTATGTAAGAAGAATGGTCATATTAGGAAGAATGTCATGAGATAAATAATAGAAATAATCAACAAAAGTTTGAAGCTTGAGATACATTAATGGTTTGTAAATATTATGAATATAATGATATACCAATGGCCTCTACATGTACGATAACAATTAGGTTATAAACTTATAAGATTCATCCCATATGAATTCCAACAAACACTAGTTTGAAGAGCTGGAGGATTTTAACGACGGCAAGGTTTGTTCGAGAAAAATGAGCCTTGTGCTATAAAAGGATAGGGGACATCTAGCTTAAATTTTCTACAAGACTTTATAGAATTTTCACAAATTTGAAGTATTTTCACGATGTAGACAAAACCTTATTTATATTATAATGTTATATGAGTCCCTATAAGGGTGAAAATGACAATCTTTCTACAAGGCTCATTGGTTATTATAAAAACCAATATAATTAATGGGGTATTAGTTTTTAAAGGATCGATAGTAGTTGGGATGTGTATAATGTTAAGAATGATTATATCAAATTATGGCATCTAAAGTTGAGGCATTTGAGTGAGACATGTTTCAAATGAATATAACAAAAAAATTGTTGAATTATGATAAGGTTTATAAGCTATAATTTTGTGAGAATTATGTGTTTCGTACAATTAAAACATTCAAGTTTTTAACCAACAACCATACAATTCAAAGTGTGCTTGTAGATTTTCATACTGACCTTTGAGGACATGTAAGGCATCCTACAATGAGAGGTGCTACATAATTTATGTCACTAATTGATGAATATTCTCAAAAATTATGGGTTATACTTTTGAAGTACAAATATGAAATATTTGATGCCTTTAAAGATTAGAAGAAATTCGCAGAGAATCAATCTGAAATAAGCTAAAGAAATTAAGATTTTTGAATATGTGAATGAATCGTTCAATAGCTAATGATCTAAACTTAGAATTGTTAGGTAAAAACATGAAATGAACTTCTTGACAAAATACTTGCGCTGAGGATGAACCAAATCTTACTTGAGCTAGTAATATATGTGTTTCCACTAACTAAAATTGCCCAAAAATTAGGGGAAAGTGTTAAGACAACTGTATGCATCATCAACATGAATCATTTTTTGACATTAGAATTCAATTATCCTCAAGATTGGTAGAGTGTAAGGAAATCAGTGTTCAGCCACTTGAAAGTTTTGAATGTGTTACTTATGTACATGTGAAATATGATAAGCTTCAGTTAAGAGCACTAAAATGCATGTTTCTTAGATATCCGTAAAACGGTGAAAGGTGTTTATTATAGGGTTGAAACTTGGGAATGAGAAAGCTTTAAGCATGGATTTAATATTCAATAAAGTTGAAATTCGAGTACTCAATAAGGTAAATACCATATTTAATATCTTTGAAGGTTAAGTTGAAGTTGAGGTGGAGTTTGAACAAGATAGTGAATATACAACATTTTTTTAAAGTAGGTTTCATACGTGGTACATGTTCAGCCCCTTTGGAGAAAGTTCAAACACATCATGGGTTGGGCCTTGGCCGAGAGTTTGATTTTTTAAATGTTCAAACTAAATAACAACAATGACATACTAACATGTATAGTTGGTGAATGAAGTCATGAAGACCTAATAAGCCTATATAAAGGCATATATAACATATTATAAGTTATTATTTATCTTTTGAAATGTATGGATATGTTTTGAAATCCGAGACTAATGACAATGATACAAAAAATGATAAACTGAAATAACAAAATGTTATAAAGGAATGATCGAACTTTTTGAAGAAAAGTGACACTCAAATTATTGTTAAACAACCAAAGAATCAGAATATTATTGGAAATTCAATTGAGATATGATACTCTGAGAGTGGAACTATTAGTAGAAATCTAGGTTGGTGGTTAAGAGCTTCACGTAAAAATAGGGTTTCAGTTCTAATGAAATTTTCTCACGGTTTTGAAATAAACCTTCATACGGTTTTTATTGTAAATTTACGTAAGATTTGATCTTGAGTTAGATCAGTTCAATATTACTGTACATTCTTATATGGAGAACTATATAAGATCATCTATATGAGACAATCTTAAGGGTTTGAAGAAGGTAAAAAAAAGTGATATATGTTTGTTGAAAAGACCTTTGTTATTATAGTTGTATCTAATGCAATATGAAACACATGTGAAAAAACATATCATATTGATGCCATACTGATAGCTGGAAATGTCAAGATGATGATGAAATTGTAAAGACTCGTCTAAAATGAAATTTTGAAATATATTAGAAAAACAGGAGAGGCTAACATGATATTTAGACTAAACATCAGGAAGAACAAATTAAGATGTTATATATTTGTTATCTCATCAAAAATACATAAGGTTCTCAAGAAGTTTGACATATTTGAATCTCGAGTTGTTAGAAATCATATCAGTGCATATTTCAAACTCAATACTATTCAAACATCAATCGGGGTAACATATAATTGATAAGGTCATAATTTTTCTAAACCGTAGGTCGAATCAATAGAATATTGAGCTAATTTTGTCTAATATATATCGTGTAAAATAGGTCCAACAAATGTATAACATTTAGGGTATATCATATAATAAGAAATAAATATGGTTACGATTAGTAAAATAATAAAATGGAATCGCCAAAATTGACCAAGTATGTGGAATTTAAAGCTCATCATCATTACTATATAAAGCAATGTACACTTTTTAGGAAAGGGTAAGCAATCATTATTAAAGTACTATTTTTGGAAATTTATCTCTCTAAAATTCATGTGACTTTCTCTCTAAATACCTCTATAGCCTACGGAATATTCTTAAACCACTTTTATCTTTGGATACTTATAGTAGTCATCAATAATTAGTGTACACAAATAATACCTTATGTATATGTTATCGGAAGTATTATATACGCAATGATATGCACGAGACCTAATCTTGTATAATAAATTAGTATTTTTAGCATATTTACAGAGGAATCATTAAACCCTCACTAGCCACCCTTTTAAATGGATCATGATATGATTGAGGGGTTCGAAAGATGTTGAGTGGTGTTATAATTAAAAGTAACGAGTCGACGAGACACTAATGGGGTATGTGGGCTCTGAGTATGTTGATTGCCTTGCAACTAGGAAATCAACTTCGGTTTATTTGTTTTCTATGTTTGGTGAAGTGATTAGTTAGAAATATTTCTTTAAAAGGTTGTTGCTTTGTCATCTATCGAAGCTGAATATATGGTTGTTACCGACGCAATAAAGGAAATTATATGGTTAAAAGAATTACTAAGTAAGATAAGTGGTATGGAGCATGAAGTGACGTCATGTGACAATACAAATGCTCTTCACGTTAAGAAGAATTTAAAGTTCCATAAGCGAACTAAGCATATAGATGTTAAGTTTCACATCATCTGAGATATGATGGATACATAGCGAGTGAAGGTTGCATAATAGTACAAGTGAAGAAAACCTTTCTGATGCTATGACCAAGGTATTACTAGTTTCAAAATGCATGTACTGTAAGCAGGTTGATTGAGTGTCTCCGTTAAAAATTATTTAGTAAATATAATAATGAATACTAAATTCACTGTAAACCTAGATGGAGAATCGTTATGTAGGCTCAAAGTGACTTAAGTTGGAACCTAGGAGCATGATTTATACTGTTGGAACTTTAAGAGCATAAAAAATATTGTTGGATCTTATGAGGATAAAAAAAATTGATCGAACCTAAGTGCATAAACATTGTTCTTGAAACTTAAGAACAAACTATTTATTGTTGGAACCTAAATGCATAAACATTGATGTTGGAACTTATGAGCGTAGTCTTTTTTGTTGGAATTTAAATGTCTAAAATTTGCTTACGAACACAAACTTTACTATTGGAACTTAAGAGCATGGACTTTACTGTTGAAACTTAAGAGCATGGACTTTACTGCAAGAACCTATGTGTCGAAAACGATATGGAAATAAGTTGTTTCAATTTTTTTTTTTGGAGCTGGGTTATGTTATTTGGACTTTAAAGTTTTTTATAAATATTTTTCAATAAAATCAATGTTTTTTTACTGTAAATATAAAATTTCTTCCTATTCTAAACAATGTTAAAATCTTATATTACGTGCATTTGATTTTATTTTGCATTTTTTTGCTATTTTTTTGTATAAAAAAAATCAAGACTATTTTTTCGTACTATTTTTCATAAAACAATCTCTCTACTGTTTTACGAGTAATGCTAAATCTATATATATTTTTTTTATTTTTTTTTGAGAAACGAGGGATTATGATATGCATTTATTAAATAATTAATACACACTACCCGCCAAAATATTTAATTGAAATGAAAGCTCTTTCTCTTTTTTTTTTTTTTTTTTTTTTAATGCACTGTATTATTAATAACTAAAGGATCAAAGACCCAATCCAAAACAGAAAAAGGCCCAACAATAAAGACCTAGACAAAACAGAAACACGGGTCAGAATCACTCAACCCTAAAAACAAAGCGACTTCTTCTTCCTCACAAGTACACAAACCCTAAAACAGCGACATCATACCCAAAAACAGCACCACCGAAAAACCTTCCAAACTTTGTCAAAATCAGCATCAAATTCGGTATAACTAGAACCAAATCAAATAGCCACAGCTTCAACCAGGATCTATATAACCAATTCCCAGGCTTTCTAAGGTCACAATAGCCATGAGGGGAGATGGAGCATCTACCACCGAAAACCCTTTAGCCCTGCCCTCCTTCAAGACCCACTTAGAAACCCAATCCGCTGCCGCATTCTGCGTACGAGAAACGAATCGGAGAACCATCGAAGGATGAATCAGATTTCGACATAGTGAAATCAATTGGTTAGAGGCAATGTTACCGGTGGCAACAATGTCGATAAGAGTCTGGCAGTCAGATTCAATATCGACATTGTTCCAATTCAATCTACGACAATGAATTAAGGCTTCCAGTAAAGCCAAACCCTCCGCTTTGAACGAATCAACCTTTCCAAAGAGAAAGCCATGCCCAGTAATCAAGTCACCAGAACTATTTCGAACAACAAATCCACCGCTAGCTTCACCGGTGAAATCACATGCACCATCAACGTTAACTTTTAATCTGCCAGGAGGAGGCACCATCCACTTCAGGTACGAAACTTTCCTCTTTCTTTTATTAACAGAGAGACATCCCAGAGCAACACCAGCTCGATATACACCTGACCAGTGAGACGATTTAAGACAATTATTAGAGTCAATCCCAGAAATGACTCTATTAATTCGAGCAATAGCACTCTCAAAACTATCAGTAGAACCAGTAAATTTAGTATTATTTCTATTTTTCCAGATAGTCCAACAGATAATCTGAGGGACTAAGAGGCAAACATGAAATCTGCCCTTCGAGACCCAGAACCATGTATAGAGCATATGACTTAAAGTCATAAATCTTCTAACAGGCACCTTAAAAAGGACACCATAGAAATTCCAAATAGACCAAGAAAAGCTACAATTAATAAAGAGATGATTCACCTCTTCACTGTTGTAGCAAAAATAACATTTAGAAACAATCGTAAAATGCCTTTGCTTAAGGATCTCATCAACTGGGATAAAGCGTTTTAACAACTTCCAACAAAGAAAAGAGTATTTACTGGGTATAAAATGATTCCAAATTCTTTTGAAAATACTTTGTTTAACATTTTTAAGTCTGATAAAATCCCAGGTCTGACCTGTGTTAAAATACTTTCCTTTTGAAAAGGCCCAAAGAATTTTATCCTCCTGCTCAAAGTCAATCTTAAGACTTTGAATATGAGAGATACGATCCTGAGGCAGAAAATTAAGTAAAGAAACATCCCAGTTGTGAATCTTCCAAAAGGAAGAGACCTTAGCAGGCATGAGCCAAATTCTGCTATCAGAATCATTAGCAATGGGGGACATGCCATGCCAGGCATCTCTCCAAAAATCCACTTCACCATTACCTAACTGCCAGCTAATAAATCCCTCAGCCTGAGACCTAACAGAACAGAGCCTTTTCCAGACGATGGAATCAGTAGCAATACACTTAGAAACCGTAGGATGAGCATTAGGAGAGTAAGAATGATGCATTAAATCAGCCCAAATGGACTGACCCTTTCTGAAAAGATACCATAATTTGAAAGAGTAAGTGGTTTGAATATCAGATAAACTTTTGACATTCAAACCACCTTCATCAAATGGCCTACAAATGTTATTCCAGGAGGTCCAATGAATGGCTCTTTCATTATAATTGGACCTCCAAAGGAATTTATTAAAACAAAGTTCTATTTTATTGAGAATAGTCCTTGGGATAAGAGTGTTCTGCATCCAGTAATAAACAATTGGATGAATGACACTCTTAATGAGAGAAAGCCTTCCACCAAAGGAGAGGGATTTCATATCCCAAACATGAATCTTATCATAAATAGCAGAAAGGAGATTAACAAAATTACTCCCTTTGTTATTTGCAGAAATGGTAACTCCCAAATACTTGAATGGAGCCTGATCAGATTTGAAGCCAGTCACAGCTACCAGCCTAGAATTAGCAGCAACAGTCTGCCTAGAAGAGGTAAGAATCTTTGTCTTCTCCCTGTTAATTAATTGACCAGAAGCAGTTTGATAAATTTCCAACATCTTGCACAGATTATTGATAGAAGATGGAGTACTATTTGTAAAGATGACAATGTCATCAGCAAAAGCCAGACAAGGTAAACTATAATTAGCCTTCAAATGATACTTCATGCTAGGATTAGATTCAAATAGACTAGAGAGACTTCTTAGGAGAGCTTCTTCTGCTAAAATGAAAAGACAATGGGATAAAGGATCCCCTTGCCTTAAACCATTTTTCTGAGCAAAATAGCCTACACTGCTACCATTAATTAGAATTGAGACCATGACATTAGTAATAAGAGACTGAATAAGACTTAAGATACTAGCAGAGAAACCAAAACCTTGCATAACCTTGATGACAAAGGCATGAGACATTCTGTCAAAAGCCTTTGTCATATCAAGTTGCATAATTATGTTCCCTTTTGAAGGCTTTCTGTTGATGTTGTGGAGCATTTCTTTGATAGATAGGATATTGTCATGAATGAGCCTGTCCCTCACAAAAGCTCCCTGACATTTAGAAATAAGTTTAGGTAAAATGATAGCAATTCTGGTATTTATAAGAGCAGAAAAAAGCCTATTAAACATAGTGCAGAGGCTTATAGGTCTATAACTTTTCCAAGAGATAGGATTAGTGCACTTAGGGATAAGACAAATCCCTGTAGCAAAGACACCTTTAGGTATAGGCATACCCTTAAGATAGGAATTCACAGCCTGACAAAGGTCATGGCTGATAATACCCCAACAAGCTTTAAGAAAGTGGCAATTAAAGCCATCAGTGCCAGGAGCACTATCACTTTTCATAACAGAGACAATACTCCATAATTCATCAATAGTAGCAGGCTTCATTATATTAATGTTATCACTAGTAGTAACAAGTTTAGGAATACAACCAAGAATAGAGGAATTGATACTGTCATCCTCACAAGTATAGACACAGCCAGACAAGATATCTTTAAAATATGCCTCAGCAGATCCTGCAATATCAGACTCATTAGAAAGCCAAATCCCCTTATCCTTTATACCTAGGATAGCATTCCTCTTCTTCTTTTGAGAGACATAAGAATGGTACAACTTAGTGTTACCATCCCCTTTACTCAACCAAGAGTTATAACATTTTTGCCTCCAGTAAGACTCCTCGTTCTTTAGAGCAAGAACAAGTAAACTATTAGCCTTATTCAGACAAGCTTTAGAATCACTACTATTAGAAACCTGATGAGAGATTTCCATAGCAGCAACATCCTCCATAGCCTGCTTGACCTTTCTGAAAATGTTGCCAAACTTAACAATATTCCAACCCTTTAGAAACTGCTTGAGTCTCCTAAGCTTGTACCAAAAAACCACATTAGAATCACCCTTACAATAGCTATTCCAATTAATAGCAACATCAGTAAGAAACTCAGGGTGATTGGTCCAAGCATTAATAAATTTAAAGAAGCCTTTGACTTTAGTATTAGTACTATTAAGGTTAGATAAAGAAATTAACAATGGAGCGTGGTCAGAGCAGGTTCTGACCAAGTTCAAGACCTTAATATTAAAAGTAGTAGCAGCATTACTGTTAGTCAAAACCCTATCTAATCGCTTCCAGGCTCTGTTATTACTCCAGGTGAACTTGGAGCCAACAAATCCAGGATCATCCAGATTGCATGTCCTGATGAATTCATTAAAGTCATCTGCACTAGAAGTGTCAAAAGAAGAACAATGCAGCTGGTCATCAGAACAACAAATAGCATTAAAATCTCCAGCAAGGACCCAAGGCCTGTCTTCAATAGGTAAGTTAGTTAAATTGCTCCACAACTCTTTACGCTGATGAATCCTATTCTTAGCATAGACAAATGTTAAAAGACCAGTGAAATTAGAAAAAACAATCTCCAAGTGAATAAACTGCTCATGATCAATCAACTTAGTAAGACTAATCTCATTAACCCAGAACACCCAAACCTTATTAGAACAATTAGAAACCCAGCAATCAAACCCAATTTTCTTAGCAATCAAATCAATTTTGTCAATTCTAGCTAAAGGCTCCTGAATAGCAACAAGCTTAACATTATACTGATTAATAATTGACTTCAATCTAGACAACGTGGCCCTATTATTAAGACCACGAGCATTCCAGCTTAGGAACTTTATCATTCAGATAAGGAAAGAGAATAGGATTTGCCTCTTCTATGAAGAGATTTAACATTTAATCTTTTGGCACTGTTGGTTTTCCTTGCAGACTTAAGTTTACTACGAACAAGAAAAGAGAACTCATTATCAGAGGAGCAAGGAGAAGCAACCTCTGGAGATGGATTACAACTGCCTATATTACACTGTCTGGGAGAACTGGACACAGGAGCTTCAGTATCCAAACCTTGAAGAGCACTTATTAATTCTAAATCCAGCTTTGAAGATTCTTCAACAGGACCAGCCACAACATCAACAGGATCCTTTGCTGTAATCATTGATTTAAGACGCCTTTTATAAACTTTAATAAAAGGAGGATTATCCTTAGAAACATCATGTGATGTAACATAATCTTTCTTATCATGAGATGTAACAGTGTTATTAACAGAATCAGAGTGGTTATTTGTAGCCACATCCTTAGAAACATTATTATCAACCTTTTCATTAATAACACTATCTTTCTTTAAGACTTTCTTGCACTTTTCAAATTCATGACCAAGATGATGGCATGATTTACAGTATGATGGAGCATTCTTGTAGCTCAAACCAATCCAAAAACCATCATGTCCACCAAACTCGACCCATAGCTTTCTCTTCAAGAATCTAGAGACATCAATCTCGACTAATGCATAGCAAGCATTAGCCATAGCACGGTTAATATCAGGAACAACCACCTGATGGACTAAGCCTAATGATGCAGCAAGCTCATGCACAACCGCTCTGTTATACAAGAACTCAGGAAGCCTTTCCAGCCTAACCCATAACAGAACAATCGGACTTTCATAATTGCGACTATGCTGAGGACACCATTTAATAATCCTCATCACCTTACCATCCACGCTCCAAAAACTTTTAGCCCAAAACCTATCAACATCTTCTAACAAAGAGAACTCCACCAAAATTTGACGGGAATCAATGGTAACATAGGAAAATAGACCTTTAAACTTGAACGTATCGAGAAATGACTGAAAAACAGACTTCTTGGGGATGCCAAGAGAGAATTTAACAACAAGAGTTAATCTAGTTTGAGCCAAAAGAATGGCCTTAGCTTGCTTAGAGAATTGTACTACATTATGGTCTTCAAACGTTAAAGTATCAACTGGGCGTAACTCAGGACAATAATCCGTCCTATTATTCACAACATCTGAAAATGATTTTTTGTCCTCCCTTTGCTTCTTGTTACCACTTTCTTGGAATGATTCGCAGTCATTCTTTCTACCTAGCGGAGGGAATTCATTGATACTTAAACCCGCAGCCATATTACAGCCAAATTGATCCAGCGAGAAGCATTTTCAGGCGAAAACGGAAGGAGAATCACCACCAAACAAAGAGGCGCAGTAACAGGATCAACAAGACAACTGATAAAAGAGAGAATGGGTATCGAAGAAGGGAGAGAGATAGAGGAAGAAGAAGATGGTTTCTTAATGATCAAGAAACCTTTTTTGAAATCTTGGAGCTCAATTCATAGTTTCCTCAAAATCTGCTAAATCTATATATATAAAAAAACGAAAACAATGATATATTATATATTATGATTTCCATCTAACAATTTGTATCCCGCTAGAACATCTAAATTTATAAAATATCCATATTAATAAACTAAAGCTATTTATACTGAATTGGGTATACTCAACGCATAAAGAGTAAAGATAGAGGAGGGAATGGAAATATAATTGTAAAATAAATATGAGGAATAAATAAAGTAAATTTAGGTTTGAAATGAAAGTGAAAATAGATGGAAAGTTGAAGGTGGTGTATATATTCGGACCACAAGTATAGCCATAGGATTAAAAGGACGTTGGGAATTTCAAAAGTGACTGGCAAATGGAGGTTTTGTAAAGAGAACAGTAAAGAGTCAACGAATCGGCATGGTTTGTTTAGGCTATTTGGTCACCGACTATAATACATACACGTGACCCTCTGTCTTTCCTTTTTCTCACTCCCTTTCTAATTCTTTTGGAACAAATTTAATATTTATTTATTTATTTATTTAATCATATTTGATTAATCACAAAATTAAAAAAATAAAAACAGAAATTGTGATCCAAGGGGTAGCCGAGTTGGTTGAGTATGACATTCTTATGACCAAAAGGTCACGAGTTCGAGTCCCTCTACATACGTTTTCTCGGCTGAACCTGTCACCTTGTGTGGTTTACCTTCTGGCGTTAGTTTGCAGGCTATCGCGTCAGACTGAGGGTTTATCCTGTGCGCACTTATTGCATTTTGAGTAGCGGCTGCGGGTTCCTTCCGAAAAAAAAAAACAGAAAAATTGTAGTCGATAAATAATTTAATAATTTTTGTGTAAAACATCAATCCCTAGGTTCATAAGTCACTTTGCTTTATCTACTTACTACATAATTAAGTTAATGGATCCGTGGCTTAAGTGGTAAACCATAATTGGTGGTCCAAAAGTCTTTTAATTCGGTGGCCTAACCTTATTTGTAGTGACTTTTATAAATTCTTATTTGTAACTATCAATATGAATCGATAAAGTTTTTAGTAAAATTATAGATCCAAAACAGTAGTAATAGTAATAGTAATAGTAGTATTAAAATGGGAAAGGAAAAATAAATGCGAAAGATTGGAGAAGATATTATTAAATTGATAGTGGTATTATTAAGAGATGGAGAAAGAGAGTAAAAATGGAGGGTATAGTATTTATTGATATGGTCAGTGTGGGACTGGGAAGCAATTGGGGGTGGTGGGGTGGGATCAGAAGTGGTTCCAATCATATAAACTGTAAATGAATAAAGAGTAGGAGTAGGAGTAGTATGGAGGATCTGGTTTTGGTTTCGCATATTTCCTATGTCTATATAAATACTAGTACTACTAATAAATGAATGTAAGTAAGTAAATAAATGAATGAATGTGAGTATGTGACCGTCTGTCCATTTTTTCTTTCCCCATGTGTATCGAGATTTTGTATGTATGGGCAGTGATTCTACTTAAGCCATCCGGTCTTTTATTCTGTGTTTTAAACTTTCATCGAGTTTGGATTTTGGGTTTGAGCTTGAATTTGACTAGGGTAATCGGGAGGTCAGAAAGAGTTTAACGTAATATTTTAAAAAATAATCTTCTTTTTAAATAAACGAAATTACTTTTATTAAAATTGAAATTACTTTTAATGTAAGCATTATAGAAAAAGGCAAGGTTAAATTGAGATATTGAGATCAATTTTATTTATCCGAAATTCCATTATAATGAATTCAGTTTTATTAATGAGATTTTAAAATCTAACAAAAAAATATTAAAAAAATTATTTTGTTCTTTACTATGAATTTTTATATGGGAAAGCAAAATAGTATTTTTCAAGTTTTTGGTGAAAAAAATCATATTTTAAGGTTTTATTATAAAAAAAAATGACTCATTTAAGTCGCGTCCTATAGAAAATTGGCTGAATTAAGAAGGATCATAACGTTTTTTATTTGAATTAAACATTTTGTATCGAAAATAGAACTATTCACTTCAAACCCTAGCCGCCAATCTCTATAATTTTTTTTTTATCATGGAAACCAAAAAATGGCTTCCCTCACAGCTACCTGATCTTCATCCGGACTTCTCTCTTACACTCAATTATTCAGTTAAAATCGAGCTTGAGAAAAATACTTGGGCAAATGATTGAATGAACTCGAGAGAGAACTTACCAGATACTCTACCACCACTCATTTGATCTTATTCTGAGTGCATATCCGCGAGTTTCACCGAGAGATTAGAAAGTTCACTAAATTATAGATTTTCTGAATTGAATCTGGTTATATTGATTTTCTTTCGAGATATAAAATATTTTGTTATCGAATGAAATGATAGAGCTATAAAAGTTCACTAGAAATTGTCCAAAATTATAGCTCATGTAAGATCTTCGACATATACCAGATTGGTTTTGCTCTTTTACTAAATTTGATTCTTTTGCATCTTCGAGCACTCCATAATTCTTTAGCCTGCTTAGAGATCATGTTGTCTTTTATGTAGTATTGATTGTGCTTATATTTCGAAACAAGACAATTTCTCAGCTCAAGAGTTGATTCAAAAAACCTGTCGCCATAGAAAATCGAACGTTTTATGTAGGATTATATCTCTCAAAGTGAGCAAACCTATTCTAATACACAAAAAACAACCAGATGGTCTTCAACCTATTGATACTCAGAGTATGTAAGATTACACTTTTCAATTGTTTATCAAAAAAATTTACTAATCATTTTTCATCAGCTTTTAAAACAACCCCTCTTTCAGCTAACAATTCGACAATCATGGCAATTTCTTCGAGAAATTGGGGATGGGATATAAGAGCAAGTTTTTTATGTTTCGAAGCAGTGGCTTGCAATTTCCAAATGTCCAACAAATAACCAGTTGTTCTTCAACCTACTGATACTCAGAGGAGGTAACATTCATCTTTTCAACTGCTTATCTAAATTTTTACTAAATCAACCTTCATCAGTTTCCAAACAACTCTTCTTTCAGCTATCAATTCAACTTAATTAACCTAATTATCTGATTTGGTGCCACCTTGTCCACATCTCCAATGATCGGAGAATATTTAACTACCTGTATTAATGCAGTTGATAAAGCGCTTCCATCCATAAATATAATTCCTTGTAAATGAGACATATCAGGTAATAATAAATATAATATTTTATTTATGAACTATAAATTTAAACCTACAAATTGAAGCATTGATGTCGATGCCACGAATATTCCAGATGAGGACTTTAATCATAGATGGCTTTTGAGGGTAGTTCTTTTAGGTTTTGTAAGCTAGAGAGATTTGATGATAACCGAGTTTTTTTTTTCTTGCTTGCTTTAGCTTCTTGTTTAGCAGATTTTGAAAGGTGATATCTATTTACTTTTTTGTAAGATATAAGTCGTATGAAAACTTCATATCTTGTCTTGATTTGGGGTATGGTTACGTGTAGAACAGTTTTCATATATCAAAGAGAAAGATAAATTGTAATCATTATCTAACAATTTTATTGCTTATATAACATCTTCCTTGTTGACTTCAGAGGTTATTTGAGATTCTTTGAGAAAATTTTGTTTGTTTTTCTCCGTTTGATTTTTAGTGTTTTTTATCTAGATAAGGTAGTAGAATAGCCAACTTCTTTAATTGGTTCATTTTACTGATGCAAGTTGATATTTTCAATACGTGGGTTTTGAATATTGGGTTGAGGTGCAATGATTATCGATTTGATTTTAGTAGGCTTTTTATGTTTTTGGCTCTATAGATTTATAGCTTTCATGTACTTTTTTAATTCTTGAGAGACAATCGTGAGTTTCTTGCAACTTGATTGGTTGTGACTAATGTGCTAGCAGGTCTGGCAGTATTGAGGTAAATTCTTGTAGCTTACTTCTAGCCAACACCTCTCATTGTCACCAAACCCAACCCAGATATGATGCTGAATTTTCATGATAATATCCATTTCAATACACACGTAGCATGCATTGTAGAGAGCTATGTTTCTCTATTGGATCCAGGTTTTAATAGGTTGGCTTATAGAGGAGGCAATAGTTTGGATGATAGCTTAATTAAATAGGTATTCATGTACTTTAGCTAATCTTATCCAGACATGAGTGATTGGGATTTCAATTCTTGGGTTGAAGGATGAAATCCACTTAAGGACTCTCATTATCGATTGACCAATAGTCCAGACGTTTCTTGACCAGATTTTGCTTAGATCTTCTTTTAGGGAAGAATCCAATAAAATGTGATTAACATCCCAGTTGGACACACTGTAGTCACCTGAGAACCTAACATTCATTTAAGAATTTTGTTAGAAGATATCTTTCAGAAATACATGTATAAGATTTACCGATTATGGCAAAATTTTATGGCTGCTATGAGTGTATCTTTGTCTTGTTTGGAAAACTGCATAGAGATATGGTCATTTTTTGATTGACTGTTACTGGTGTGAATTCCTTGGATGAAAAAAATAGTTTAAACAATTCAACAAATTGTTTATCCAGGGAAATCAAATTCTTTAGTGATCGATTGTCCATTGAACATGGATAGAAAGCTAATCAATGTAGTCTTCATCCAGAATTGGTAAGAAACCAGATTGAGCAAGAAACAGAGACATGAGAATGAGGATTTAGTGACACAAATTAAAGGCTTCAATGCATAAACAAAGAGGAAGGAAAGAATATAAAAAGTTGGAATGCAAAGGGATAGCAGAATTAATTGTAGCAATGAAATCAAAGTAAGATATGAATTTCTTGGATATCAAAAAAGGTTTTCTTGAAAGAGAAGAAACTTCACTCCTTTATCTTCAAATATAATTACATGTGATTTATGGATCTTCAATATTAAAAAAATAAATCGTATCTTATAAGAAACGAGATTATTTTAATTGGTTGGTAACATTTTTCAAATATTTACAATAAGTTTAAATTTTGATATAAGTGGATTAGTACATTTTAGTTCAAATTAGATCTAAGTATGGATTTAAAATTAAATATAATTTGTCAAATATAACATTAATAAAAATAATTAAATATTTAATATTTATTTATAGAGTTGAACTTTATTTGTAGAGGTAAATAATATATCATCTCATAATAAAAAATTTATATTTTATTTATGATAAACTATGATTATTTTAATTTAAATAAGATCATATCTCCAAAAGTGGAGATATGAGAATATAATAGTAATTATTAATATTTTTTATTTATGTTTTAATTTTTTTAATTATGGGGTTTAATGGATTGTAACTTCAATGGATTGCACTATTCAAAAGACTGGTCAAATAAACTGTACTTGCTCGATCAAACGAGTGT
This sequence comes from Limnanthes douglasii subsp. nivea, assembly GCA_036936605.1. Classification (NCBI taxonomy): domain Eukaryota; kingdom Viridiplantae; phylum Streptophyta; class Magnoliopsida; order Brassicales; family Limnanthaceae; genus Limnanthes; species Limnanthes douglasii. Next base: position 179,365,567 of record JAUPFV010000005.1, on the reverse strand, counting down.
TAAGCTCTTGATAGACCAAATTTTATGGACAAAAAAATTTACATAATAATTTTAAATAATTAAAATTCAAAAAGATTTTATAAATTTAGCGTGAACAATATAATTTAGGTAAGTAATAACGATAAAGACTATTATAGTTTGTGTTGTAAAGTAAATTAAAGTCTCACGATAAGTTGTTAGAAAAAATATAGTGTTAGAGAATTATTCCACAGTATGTATATAGATTTATGGATATTAATTTTGGTTTTAATTTCGGCACTTCAATTTGTAGATACGAAAGATCTTAACAGAAACAGAAAAAAACACAAGCTTTACGTGGTTCAGATTGTGGATAAATTTTATATATACGAACAATATGTATAACTTTACATATTAAAATAACTACAAAAAATTACAATAACGGAATATACAAGTAAAAGCATTTTGTTCAAAACTTTTTATAACATAGTACAAGTTTCTAGGTGTATCTCTCAGCTCTTAGTATTTTACTCAGCACCTTCGTGATTCTTTCTCAATATTTATCAATTCTAAGATCACTCAATACGTTGAGTATTTTTTTCCACGAACTCATGCTTCTCTCTTTCTAAAAACTTTGTTTTTTAGTAAGAAAACTTTTTCCATATATCTATAAAGGTGTTGCTCCAAGATATTTATAAAGCTATGTTAAAATGAGACTCGTTTTTTTTATAATGATACTCAGCGACAATGAGACCCATTTTTCTTATCACGAGACCCCCATGAATTATAAAAAACTGACATTCATATAAAACCTATTTTCTCTAAAAATCCACCCGCAAATATAACACAAAACAATAACTCTCTTTAACTATAAAATTTTAAAACTTCAAATTTTCCAAATCCGACTCTACAAATCTGTTAAGGTATATATTCTCTACTCATTTTAATAAAAGGGATTCTCATTTTAACCTAGCTCATATATATATTATTAATTTAGGTATACATTAGAACAAATATACAACATGTTCATAATTGCAAATCAAGGTTGTTACAACAACTTTATACTAATATCCAAATCAACGATTGTGATCAAATAGTGCATCAATCAATTATAAAAAAACTTTTACTAACGTCGTGATCACTGATTATAATAATATAGTACCATCACCAAGCTATAAAAAACTTGTACCACTCTGACACGTCCATTATTATCAATTTGAATCCAAATTAATATATCAAATCTAGTTTTATACGCATGTCTAGAATAACAACCAAACCATGAAGCTACCCAAAATTGAACGTCCAATATCGAGACCAAACTTTTTTTACTAAAACTTAACTCATGCCAAGATTAAACACAATATTAAGGCTGATCCACATGTAGTGGTCAAACCCTTTAAGTCGGTATCATAACTCATATCAATCTCATGTTTCATTTTCCAATCACTTTGAGTCTACATCTAACACTTATCCACTGAAGCTTACAGTGAATTCAACATCTATTGCACTGATATTCTAACTACTCTTTGCCGAAGGCATCAGTCCACCGACATACTAGACTTGAACAAGTGTCTTACCGTATGTGAACTTTAAAAATGACAGTACATATGTCAAAGCATCCAAAGAATTATCTTCACTTGTAATATTTACAGCCTTAATTTTCTTTTTATTTATCATAACATTGATGAAGTGAAGCTTTATATTTATATATTTCCTAGTTTTTTGAAACTTAGGAATCTTTATTAGGTGAAAACACTAGTATTACCATTAAATAAAGTTACTTTTTGCTTTATACAAGTTATCTCACTTAACTATCTTTTTAACCATCTAATTTATTTGATTGAATTAGTAAAAACCATATATTTATCTTATATAGATGATAATACAACCACTGTTATAGACTATCTCCCCAACTAAACACACTAAACACTTTAAATAAATAGCCCGAAGTTGACTTCCTTGTATCAAGGCAACCCGCATAATCAGAGTTTACATACATTTTTAGTATCGTATCGTCACTATGTTTATGATTAAAACACACTCCAATATTTAATATACCATCAAGTATCATATGAGACATTTAATGTTATTCTATTAAGGCCTCACTAGATCATCCATAAATATACTAAAAATACTAACTGAGTATGCAATATCATGTTTGGTGCAAATCACAACATACATTATACCTCCGATGATATTTTCACAAGGTGTCTTTTGCATAAAATTCTAATATTTTACATTGGTTAATGTTTGAATAATATTGAGTTTGAATGAGCACCAATGATAGTCTCAAGAAATATGGATTCAGACATTCCAAACTTTTTAAGCACCATTTGTATGAGCTGTTTGTTGAGATAAATCCATACTTAAAGCACTTGCACATATAAGAATATCTCGACAAAGGGAAGTCCAATATCTCAGGTGAATAAGAGTTGGAACCCAAAACATTAGTTGTTCTTTTATAGGTTAATCAGTCATCTTACGAGGTTTCAAAAGAATTAAGATGAGAATTGTAATTTTTTTTAAGGATATAGAGTTTGGGGAAATGATTCAAATAACAACATTTTTTTATAAGAATAGTCGAAACCAATTTATCATTCCTACGAATTTAATAATACAATTCCAGTCAATATTTGGTCATGTATAAGGGAATTCAAAACCTGAGATAAATGTTTTTCTTCCACCTCAAGAAGAAAGTATTGATGTTTTTCATGGTGATTATACTCAACAGCCTCAAGAAATTGAGCAACTCGATGAGCCTACATTAAGTATATCTAGTTGAGAAAGAAGTAGTGGCATACTTTTAAATAATCTATCATTTATAAATGATCTTGATAAATTTTCTTATATTCAAGATGAGGAGCCACTCAACTTCCAAGATGATATCAAACTTTCAATCTCTAAATTTTAGATTGAGGTTATGAACGAAGAGTACAAATTGAAGCAATATGATTCAATATGAGAAATTTCCATAAAATATAGAAGGATAGTTTATTGTAAATGGATAGTCAAAATAAGTGTGATGCTTCAAGAAATGTGGAAATATATAAAGTTTTTCTTATAAAAAAGATTACATTCGACACGAAGACATTAACCATTTTGATACATTTTCTTTTGTTTCATGAAATAAACCCGTTTAGGTAATTATGCTAAATCTGATCATTTTGACTTAGAGATTCAAAATATGAATGTTAAGATAATATTTCTCAACGAGAACATTGAAGAAACGATTTACATGAAACAACCTGGAAACTTTATTTATGGAGATTCAAAATTTATGGTATGTAGTTTAAAGAAATCCATATATAAACTAAAACAAACATCTCGTTAATGATACCATAAATTCATAGAAATTATCATTTCATTTAGTTTTGAGACAAACGTGAGTATTGTGTATATCACAAATTCACTGAGAGTAATGATATATGTTAATGAGATCCTCCTTACCACGAATGATTCAAATTAATTACATATTACTAAGGCTATGATGTCGGATAAATTTCACATGAAAGAGCTTGGTGAGACTTTATTTGTGTTAGGGATGCAGATAATAAAGAATGATCATTGGGGTATTTTGACTCAGCTATAAAAGATATGTCTTGAGAGCATGTTAAATAGTTATGGTTTGGAAAATAGCAAACCTATGGATACCCTCGTAGTCAAATATGATAATTTCTCACTAATTCAGTGCCCTAAGATATATTCAACTATTCAACTCATGAAGACATCCCCATATACTTCAGGTGTGGGGAGTCTCGTGTACGCTTGGTTATACATCAGACTAAACTTTACCTGTAGAGAGTCTCGTATATGCTCAATTTATATCTAACCTTTAAGGATCTTGATCCCCATTTAGGAGTTACATTAAATCACCAAAATTTAGTAATATTAAAATATCTTTACATAATACGGTGGTTTATTGTTTTATTATAACTATCAGAGATTTGTGATTTTCATTGAGACATATATTGAATCACAAAAATTAAGTGATGGAAAAATATCTTTACAATTACTAGTGATTAAAGTATATAATAGTTGCAAAATAAATTAAGTGTATAACATGTTGGCGCCCACCGTCTTCCGCTAATGATTGTAGTTAATAAATTTTGCAATGATGTTATCCAAAATTATATATCATTAAATAAAATAAATTGAAATTATGATAACGACTACATCTTTATCAAAATTATCAAGGTCAATCTTTCAAAATAGGTGAGAAATCTAGTTAATAAGATGCTTTACAACCACTAAGTATCCTGACTATTAATATATTATGGGCACGAGGAAAATATAAAATGAAGGAAATTAAAGAGAGGTATGTAAGTTCAGTGAACAATGACATGCCTCAAAGTTTAGGTTTACACATTCTAGGTGTGCAATAGTCCCTCATTAACCAAAAAACAAATGGATATAACTAGTAATATGAGTGCATTAAGCTCTCACAAAAAGCAAGCATTATTTTAAAAAAATGCATTTAGAGACGTCTAGTACAAGCAAAGCCTTACAGGGCTCGCATTAGGAACTGAAGTATGATACAATAATAACTATTTTCATTTGAAATTAATTCTATTATATACGAGTTATCTTAGAAACGCACTACCCAATTTCAAATACGAGACACTTTGTCTATTTTAGGATGTTTAGTTTGGGAAGAAATATTCAGTGAACAACTTTAATATTGGGGAGGAATCATAAATTAATTATTTACATTCAAACAATATGAATTAACTCTCGAATTCCCACCTAATATTAATAAGTTATAGTTGTTCATGAAGAAACTCAACATCCTCAATAAATTATGCAAAGTTAAGTTATATTATCTTACATAAGACTCTAGTTTCAGATTTTGTATTGTCATAAAAAAAGTCTCACAAGAATATTAAGATTGTCTATGATCAAGAAAAATCCAGTTTCTTCTATTGGAATGTCATAAAGAGTTATACAAAATATTAAGATCATTTATGGAAAAATGAAAGAAACCAGGTTTTGGCTTTTGTAACCCTATAAAGAGCTCTATAAGATCATCATAAATATTATGGTGTAAAATGAGTATTAAGTTTAAGATTTTATAGGATCATATTTAGATTTTTAATGTTTAAATATAGACTATTGTAACAAGAACACAAATTGATTCAATTAAGATATTCAGTAGGTCATACACCAAACAAGTTTGATTCATTACGAAAAGATTGACCTTTTAAAAGAATTTATAAAGTTTTAAAATGAATATTTTAAGAGAATCGCCACACATCTTGTACGCTTTAAAAATTAATCGTAATTAAATATATATTAAGATCAAGTAATTTTGAATGGTAACATTAACAAAACATTATATATATATATAAGAATTCTATTAATTAAAAATTATGAGTTGTAAAAGTTAATTAGTCCACGAGAAGATTAACAGGTTTGTAACAATCATATTCAGATCTAATAAAGTTAGAAACTTGTACAGTTATAAATTCATTTGGGATGTTAAGACTAAGTGTCTCATTAGTTATATCATAATCTATCAAAATTGCCATCTCTTATGGTTTTTGCATTAACTTAGTAGAGTATTATTAATTTTATTAATTCAATAGAAAAGGATTCATATTTAGAGTTTATTATCGTAATAATTACCATAAGTTACAGTGACCAGTCGTATGCCATTAAGAAAATAATATTAATGATATTAAGTCTGAAATTTATAAGTGAGTTGCTTTATGTATTAAGAACTAAGAATAATTAGGATTACTCTTTATAATTATGTTTGTGTGTCATAGAAGACACTCATTAATAGCATGCTAAAGCGTTATGGTATAAAAATGAAAAGATCTAGTTTTCTTGAGCCAATTTATGATAAGTATTTAAGTCAAACATCTCAAGACATATCTGGAAATTTATGAGGTGTAAACGAGTTTATATGTTTGGAAAATTATATTCGTGATGTACACTAATGGTTAATATATGGTAAGGTTTATTATCCATCTTAAGTAAAAAATTAGGTGACTTTCGGGATGAACCCTTATACATAGGATATAGGTCATCCGACATTAAGTATCTAACATCGCATGACGACATAAATAAAGTCAGATAATTAAGAAAATAATTTAGAATACACTATTTTATAAGATACGTGGACGTTTTTAGTGTGATTTAGACATGCATATTTTATGAGAATAAAATTTATAGTACACTTAACAACATTAAATAAATTAAAGACATTTGATTCTTTATAATCAATGAAATAAAGATAGAAAAATTAAATAAACATCTTTAGTTCATACAAGATTACAATAAAGTATAAAGATTTATTTTTATACTTCCCATATTATTATACTAAGGTTTCAAACGCAGAAAATCTTTCATGAGCACAACATTCATGTGGGGGTTCTTAGTTCAAAAGATATTAAGATTCAATATTACTGATTAAGACTAAAATAAAGGTTTTGATTTCAATTCAGAATTGAATTCAAACTAGCTTTCGGTATTTCAAATTGCATTATTATTGTATGCACACATTAAGTTATCAATAATACAATGATTCAGTTTTCAGTACACCATATTGAATTATTATCAATAATTCAACGATTTAGTTATTAGTTTTGCTATGAAAGTGAGTGATCTCAATTCCATATGACTAGTTGAAAAGTGGACACATGTTGATTATATGACCGTGTCTTACTTTCATGCGACACTCGATAAGAAGTCAGGGTCCACTGAGGTGGCACTTAACAATGTGGTTTATTAAAGAAACATTACGTAAAATGAGTCGTGATGTAATTTTTTCGTTCATTGTTAGTTTTCGCCTAACATGGATAAACGTTCAATTATTATTTGTAAGAAACAACGTTACATAAGTGTATGATTAGATGGATACAGTTAAGTATACGTGAATTGTGCAAATGGAATATTGTAAGGAAATTTAAAAATTATAATGCCTCATCATGTGTAATTTTGGGTACTCAAGTTTGTTGCGGTAAGTCTAATTAAATTAATTAATTAATTAAAATAGTTGACCAATAAATATAATAATAGTATATTATTATTTAATCTTATGATGTAATAAATAATGTGTGGATACTGGTTGGACTAAAATGTATTAAGAGGGAATATTTTTTTAGTCTAACAATTAAATATTTTAGTCAATAAGGGTTATGGTCCATATTGGTGGAGAGTTCATTATGAACAATTGTAGATTTTTGAAATATAGAGTAATTATAAAGAAAATGAGCGCATAATTACGTGGAAGAGAAACGTGCAAAAAAGTGATAAAAAGAAACGAACCATTAAGTGGATTTTACTACGGGTTTTATGATAGTGATTGATACACTTCAAGTATAGTTCATTTGGTACATTAGTAAGACAGCAATTTAATATTCCCCGCCACTTCTTCATCATTTGGTTTGCTATTCATGATAAATTATCCACCCGCGACAAGATTTTCAGTTCGGATTTAAACACCTCTGAATTGTGTTTTATACAACTCCACCTCTGAAACTATCAATCATATTGGATTTCACATCCAATTTCGGGTTTCCTTTAAGAGACAATTCCAATTGAAACTCTTGGATTTATGAGGCTTCAAACTGTCCTCCTTTCAGTTTTTGTCACCCGTGGTGTGTCTATTTGACACGATTGTTTACCACATCTAAAGGAAGATGAATGATATATTTTTTTGGCATATCTTCAACCATCATCTCTGCGGTTTTATGGTGCATGCTTTCTGATTTTCGTTCCAGGTTTTTTATATCAAGATTACATAACCTATTCAACATTTATAATTTCTCACTTAATTTTGTTTTTTACCGCAACTACGTGTCCTAACTAGATTCTTGCATTTGCTCGTTTGTTTTTTTATTCATCTGTTTTGTCCTTCTAATACTTTAAATCTATAATTTTCTACTTATACTATTTTGTCAAATCAGGATTAGTCTATCATCATATTGTTTTCTTTCACATTTTTTATGTAACTTCCTGAGATTCGTAAATATATATTGTAGTCTATTTAATATATTTTTTAACTAAAATATTATATGGTTAATATTATCCTCATAAATAAAAAAATGGTCGAATCAATTTAAAAATATAAAAAAATTAAAAAATAATTCTGCAGTTTATTATTTGGATTTATATAAAAAAATTAGTTTTATAATTTGTGTTCGAGTGTTGATTCGAAAAAATCCACCGTTCACTTTCTAAAATTATTTGGTTTTGAATTTTAATTAATTCCACATATATCGAAGGATAAAGTGTTTTGCAGTTTATACAATTGGAGTAGAAATTTACCGGCAAAATTTTATATAAATTTCTGACCACGGTTCAAAAGATAACATGGTTTTGTACGTTTAGATATCATACTTAATAGGAGTAATTATTTAGTAAATGATAGTAAGAAAAAGTTAGTTCAGGCAAAAGTTGATAAGTCAGATAAATTACCCACAAACAACAGTAGGTGAAAAAACATCAATTCAAAGAGTAAAAAACATGGACGCCTACAACGGCAGCAGAATAAAGCATCTTTTCACTGTATAGTTTTTACAGTTTGACTGACACTTCTTTGACCGTTATTAATACTCCACCGTGAATACGTCATCAAACGGAACGGTATTAGTCAACTTTATTTTTCTGTACCTCGAGATAAAATCAGCCTTGTTGAAACTTTTTCAAACTTATTGGAACTTGTATAATCTAAAGGGTTTTGCTAACCGGTGCCCATGGGCACCGGTTAGCCAAACCCTAATCTAAATTATAATCAAAGAGTTGAAATTAGTGATTCACCTAAACATTGACATTTTCTCACGGTTGACTATGTTTTTATTTTAAGGGTTTTGCTAACCGGTGCCCATGGGCACCGGTTAGTGGGGTGGGTGGACATTTAATATCAATTTTTGATTGGTTATTAGACTATTTTCAAATGCAGTAATAATGACAATTTTATACTTTTTCTACATGGACATAACTATCCTTTTAGAATATTACCATACTTAAATAATAGTAATAGTATTATCTACCTAAATACCGTAATCTTTTATTTTATTAAGTACTAATATATTATTTATTAATATCAATCTTTTATTTTTGAAGACTATTTTTCGGTAAATCCTGTAATGTTTTATCTAATTAATATATTTATAGTATTTTATTTTTGACTTTCAAAACAAAATTTAGAAAATATATTTTATATTAATTTTATTGAATTAGTTTTAAGTCAGTTTTATTTTGAAATTTCTAAATACAAGTTGAAAAAATTAGTTTCTAAATTATTTTTAGATATCAGTTCTATATAATATTTTTAAAAATAATTTTTTTTTATATATTCTTTATAAAAAAAAAACTTGTTTAAAAAAAACAAAACGATTGATTTTAAATCACTTATATTTTTTAATTGAAAAAAAGAAACTGATTTTTTATAAAGAAATAATATAGTGTTTATTAAATTTAAAAAATGTAGTTTCTAAAATTACTTTTATTTTTGAATTTAAGAAATATATATATATATATATATATTATTTTTAATTTTGTGATAAAAATAATTCTTTTCCTAACACGACAGTATCAAAATCTAGGTATGTCCTATTAAGTAGAAGGATAATTCTGTCTATAATTTTACTCTTTATTCTAAATATTAAAAAGTACATTGATTTCACTAAAAAGTAAGGTATTAAATGTTCATTAACCGGTGCCCATGGGCACCGGTTAGCCAAACCCTTATTTTAAATTTGAATTTCTAATAAGACTAATCTCGTCGGTAGATGATTGTAAATTTCACCACAGTGAATTATTATACTCTAAGTAGAGTATTAACATTATTAGGAGGTACTGTAAATAATACTAGTAGGAGTAGGTGGTACTATAAAGAATGTGCATGGTGGCACACGTGAATGTTGATAGGGTTTGATTTATAGGCTCAGAAATTTGGTCATGCCAACACAAACTCTGTTCGGGACTAGTCCTATCATGTCCCAAATTTTACTTTCTACTACTTTTTTCAGTAATTTATTTATTTACTTTTGTATTTAGTACGTATTCTACTTTTAAGTGCATACTAATACCTGTTTGTGTCATTTTCGAAATGGATACTAGATCAGCTCAAAAAGATTCATCAAGTACTTTTTTTAAAATTAGTGTATTATAATAATCATATGATTTAAAAAAAACTATAAAATACAAATTATATTTTAAGAGTCAAACCACTCTCGATAATCTCATTGAAATATGTTATAATCATGTTTATTTATATGTTAATCCAAAAATAATATATTTTTCATTCATACTTTAGAAAAATGCAACTGTCATTTTTTAATCAAATCTATTTTTTTTTCTTTCATTCTCTCTTTACAACCTAAAATTTGGCCATCCTATTTTACTTTTGGTGTTTCCTCCGACGACGAACTCATCATCCTCGATGGCTATTTAGTTATTAATATTTGTGTGTTGTAGAACTTAGTTATTAATATTTGTTTTTGTGACAATTTAAGTTATTTTTATCTAATTGTTAATATTAGTTGACTCATGTCGTCCAATACACACAGAGACCACCCACGTCATGTTGAGAGCTCTAAACATGAGCGCATTGACAAGTCTATTTTCCTTGTGAAGTCCGTTAAAGCAGAGAAATAGAAAGTTTTTTGCGAAAAGTGTGGACGACCGAATATTAAAAATGAAGCTGAGGAGAAATTGAAGTACACCGATAGATCACTGCGCCACATTTGATAAGTGTTTGAAGCATGGTGGTAAAAATATTGACAAATAAGTTAATGTTGTAGCGAGAGGTGGATTATCTAAACATGCTACACCATATGTATTAGATCAACATTCCCCAATATTTAATCACCGTGCATCGTTATGCTTTTCCAGCACCATCACCTCATTGTTCACCGCTCATAGCTCATCGTGCATCGCACTTTGATGTGTCTATCGGTAACACCAACATTGGTGATATAGAATGACTTACTAAACTGTTGGACAAACAACTAACTTCTAGCTTTTAAAGATTCACAAAACCAATCTTACGTCCTTAAAAGCCCGAAGATTGTTAGTTGGTTGCCAACAAAATTGGTAGGTTCCAAGATGAGATCAAAATCCACCGTTTGTGTTGTTCTTAACAATAAAAAAAGAAGGGTGTAAGTGCACAAACTTATACTTATTAATGTTTAAAAATATTAAGAGTGTCGAACTTAACATTTTTATAACATATTGTATAGTTTTTTTACAAGTCATCTTCGAACCGTTTGAATACATGAAAGCTAAGTTTCCCTTATAAGATATTTGTTTACTCGACTATCCAGTCAGAATTTTGAACACAATAGAATGTTATATACCGACAGAGTGATGCGCCAGTTCGAAATGATTTATAACGAACCAAATTCGTCCATATTACAAAAAACTTCGTATAAGATTATCATAATTATTGGTGTGAGATAGTATGGCAAGATTGCTTGACAATTTTTATTGCTTTATATGAGAGATCGACGATGATTAAGTATGCTGACTACATTTATCGATCTGGATGGTACAACATCACCTCGCATGTGTAGTCTAGTGATGATAAACTGCTTGACTGTTTGTACGATCAACATCATTCGTACGAGAGATGTTTTAGAAGGTTTGAGGCTCTTCTAGAAACAAGCGATGTAAGTTACTTCTCTTTGTCTCATAATTGTTATTTTAGTATCATTTTGGTTATGATTGCTTGATGTCTTTATTTTTATTCCACATTATGTGTTTCATTTTAGTACTTATGTTGGTTGTGTGTTTTTTATGTTTAAATTGTACCATAGATGGTTTAATTTTGTAATTGTAGACTATGTTATTTGAAAGTTTTTTTATAAATCATTCATGTTGGTTATGTTCACTCGACTATCCATTACGTAATATTAAAAGTGAGTAAAATACTTTTAAAAAACGTAGGTTGCGAGTTCATACAAAAACACACAATTTGATTGTTAGTAAAAGTTTTTTTAAAAAACCCTAAGTGTTAGCTATGGAATATACACCATAAGTACCAATTCTATGCACCTATGGGGCTAACTACTATGCATCATCAATAGTATGCATTATGTTGCACTGAATATTTGTACCATTAGTGCAACATACTGGCATCGATGATTTTTTTGCATTGATGGATGCAACGAATATACAACAACAATGCTTTTGGTTAATGGTTGGCACCAAAATTTTACCCACAAATAATTAGTCTCGCCTAGATATTATTCGCTAAAATTAAGTCCCGCCAATAATGTCTTGCCTAAATTTCACCCTCAATTTCATCATTCACTTTCATATTTAAATGTATCGAATAACATAAATTTGAACACACACTTTCATCCATTTATATGACTTTGTTCGATACAGAATAGACTGTAACTGAAGAAACTCATCTCTTGCAAGTTGTCAAGTATGTGAAGAGAACGAGAACGAATAAGACTACCGATGGATTTATCAATGAAGTGTTATATCAAATGTACTACATGTACAAGTACATGTATGGTGTTGGAGGATAAAAATCCACGTCTTCTCCACGTAGTCGTGAAAAAAGTATCTATAAGTTAGAAATATCTGAAAAGTGAACCAATTTATCGTAAGTTTGACCTACCATGAACAATTAAGAATAAGGCGTATAACTCGTTCAGATTAAAAGTATTTGATTTTTTTACAAAAGATATGCTACGTTATGCGGATGAACAAATCTTTGAAAAAGAGGAAGCACTAAGGAGTTGCATCTTTATTGAAAAAGATGACTTTAACTAAAAATTATGTTGTTTTATGTTCATGTTTAATATTATTTTATGTTCATTTCATCACTTCAAGTTATTGTATTTGTTTTATGTTTCTTTGAGCACTTTAAGTTATTGTATTTATTTTATGTTTAGGTTTATTGTTGTTTTTATTCATTTGATGTTCTTTAGTTCGCGTTTACATGATTACTTATGTATCTATCAGGTTACAATATCTTTTTTTTGGATTCCAAATATCCAGGTTCGTGAGCTCCCATACGATGTCAGAAAAGAGATACATAGGGTGCTTGGTATGAGGATTAATGATTCAATTAAAGAACATATACTTCACGATATTGAGTTGGACCTCGTTGGCAGTAGGCTGGAACATCTGCACTTCCTAGAATTAGATATGTAAGGATATAAATCTTAGATATGTATTCGTATTTATGTTTAGTGTATTTTCTTATGCTTTTCATCTTATGTTCAATGCATGTATGTCTTGATGAGTCCAGATTTTCTCACCACTCACTGAGGGAACTGGACATGAGCAATTCGGACAAAAGCCACCCATTGAACCATCCGAACATGACTAAATGTATTAAAACTTAAATCACTTCTTGACTAAGATAATTACCTACTTGCTTAAAGATTAATGGGTCATTAAACTCGACCCGAATTCATAAGTTGACCCAAAAGCCCATGTGGCCCACAATTAAGGGTATAAATACCCAACCACTTTCATTAATGAGGGTAATGAACATTTAATACAACCAGGCAGCTCAAGTCTCTTACTACAATCTATCCAAACATTAAATACCCTTGAAACACCACAAAACTCTAGACAAAATTACCCTCAGTCGAAAATAAACCACACCACGTCTAATGTAAAATTTTATCGAGTTAATTATGATGTTTTCAAATTGTTAACATAATAACATAAAACAAATAAGTTAAATAAGTAAGTTTGTATTATATTGTTAAGACAATAACATAAATCAAATACATTAAACAAATAAGTATGCACTATATTATTATAAAAATTCATCTAAATTGGTTATTTCTGGGTTGGTGGTGATAGGCTTCCGATCTTCAAGATCTTCATATATTTTGCATCGACTTATTAATGGTAATTCCCAAGCTGATGCGTCTTCTATACATAATATTGCCCATGTAGGATGTATATGTGCACATGGTGAGTCAACAACAACGAAAACTATATAAAAACATGAGGATGATGATGACTTATTATTATAAAAAATATATTCAGATGCAAAATAAAATACTTACATGGACAAAATGGTTGCAATTAACAAAACCAAATCCATTTCCACCCTTTTATACATCGGAGGATGTGCACCTTGCAATGGAAGAAACATGTAACTACAATTCAGTGACCCTGATTATGATACAAAATGGGCATTTCATTCAAATCTAGATGCGATGGCTATCCTCATCTTCGACATTTTTATTAAGTAATATATACTTACATGTACTCCATAGTAGTGTATACTTTTAACATCCTTTAAATACTCTTCTTTACTGTTATGTATCTGCTTGTAAACCTCATACTTATCCAGAATCTCCTAGTAAATCCCTTCTTAGCAACCTACCACCCCTTTTGTTGTCCATACAAGCCATATGAAACTAATCAATATCCATGATTCTCGTTGGGTCTAATGTCGTTTATAACGGTTATCAAAGGTATGTAATGAAAATGAAACTAACGTAAGTACAAGTCCCTATCAGTAAGTAATTGTTTATAGCATATTGAAGCTCGGTAGTTATTACTAGATAACGTACGTAGATGGTGCCACTCACAAATATGGTGCCAACACGGGATACCATACGTAGATCATATCGTACAAATGAAAATTTCATCTGCCATCTCAATCACAGCAGCCATCTCAATTTCATCGACCATTTTATGATCTTTACAACTTTATAATTCAATAAGAAAAAATTCTAAAGTAGTGTTAAAGACATTACCTCTAATTTTGTTGAACATCTTGTCTCCAAATTTATATTGTGCTATATACCGACTTTTTTCAAATGAGGATCTAATTGCAAAATGTTACAATTCAACCAAAGAATGAAGCATACCCAAAACAATTAGAAGTTAAGGTTGCTCATACGTATATAATTTTTTAGGTTAGAATGATCAGTCTGCACCCGATTAGTGGTCGCATGTCTCAAATTCATGAACTTGTTAGTTTTCCAAACCATAAATTTATCTACGTAAAGAAATAACCTAGACTTTTTGGTATATTTGACTCTTCATGATAATTTTTATAGTCACGTTACATATTAATGTGAGCGTGATCGAATTCAATTTCTGACCCCGAGTATGCTATATTTTTCCATCCAGACACAAACATAATATGACATGTTTTCTTATTAAAGTACTTCTTCATAGTCGACAAAGCATGTGCATTTTCTTCTTCTTTCGGGAACACTTATTCTAGAACATTCATCAATGCCAAGTCTCTATCCGTCAAAACTACAGAAGATTCTTCTATGACGTGAGATATAATTAATAGTTTCAAATAGTTTAATATCCATTTGAAATTGTTTACTTTCTCATGGGATATAAACTCATATGCAACCCAGTAAGTCAAACCAATAAACATTACTTTGACGATCATAAAAAATGGAATCTCGTACCTTATTTTCTTGTAAGGTTATCCATTATTAACACTATTAGAATTGTCCACAAAAAAATCCACACTAACCGGATGTGCATATAAAATATTAGTAATAATACCACTTTCACTTCACTAGATCTGTTTTATTCAAAATAATTATATATTTTGAGGTTTCTGAACATGTATTACAACTCTAACTGATCAACTTTCTCCAACATCCATTTTATCTATTAAGCGGTGTATATGGTGCGCATGGACGATATAATTTCTATCTTCTACTTTGTTACTACTTTCACAATTTCTCTAGGGAAAGTTCCAATGAAGGTAGAACGTTCTACAAATTACAACTCTTCTTTATTCAAACGTCTCATATATGAATGACCGTCTAAGTGTTTAGTATTTGGATGTTTGTGAATGCCGAATATAGCCTTTAATGACCATTGGTCTAGAGTTACCATGATACATTTAAGCTTGAAACAGTAACCACACTTTTTTTGTTCTGATCAGCTTTCTCTTAAGATATTTTACGAGTACCGCCTGATTATAACATCCGGATATCTCACATTTAGAGAATATTCGATGATTATTTCTATTATTAAAAATATTAAGAATTTTTATGTTGATAGCCAACCCATTTTGTGTCCCAGTCTTCTTAACTACACTCAACCAATTTGTCTCAAGTATAAAATTATGTTATGAAAAAGACATGAGTGTAATCAGTAATGAAATCCTCTGCATGTCCATATGTACCATCCTCATACTATAATTCTAAAGTATATAAAAAATGAAAATAAGCAAGCAAAATATAAAAACAACAACTAAAAAATGAATCACATTCTAACTGGTGGTATTAGGGGTTCAAACCAATAGTACCACCAGCTAAAACCGGTGGCTTTGAGCCTATGCATCATCGGTTCTAGGGGTGTGAACCGGTGGAAATTATCTATGCACCACCGGTTCATTCCCCTGAACTGATGGTGCGTAGTTATACCAAGTACACCAATATTTTTTTTTATTTTTTCTATTGTTGTTTACCTTATTTTTCGGTGGAAATTATCTATGCACCACCGGTTCACTCCCCATAAAAACTCATTCTTCCTTTTCTATCTTCACATCTTCTGATAGATGCATATCTCCTTATATTTAGCCATATTTGTGTTGATTTGTTTTATAAAAAAATAATGC
The DNA here is from genome assembly GCA_036936605.1 of Limnanthes douglasii subsp. nivea. Classification (NCBI taxonomy): domain Eukaryota; kingdom Viridiplantae; phylum Streptophyta; class Magnoliopsida; order Brassicales; family Limnanthaceae; genus Limnanthes; species Limnanthes douglasii. Next base: position 179,349,078 of record JAUPFV010000005.1, on the reverse strand, counting down.
TTCAAAAATAAGGTTCTAGGTTTTGATTCTAAAAAAATAGATGTTTGATCTATAGTTGTAATGATATTGAGTATCTGTTGGTGTTGATGATATAATTAGTATATTTTTTATTAATAAAACTTTTGTAATTGAATAGAATTTGATGATAGATTGTGTAAGGAGAAAGGCAAAAGTGGGCGAAAGATATAATTTGGTTGGTTAGATTAGATTTAGGTGAAAATACATCAACTCATATTTTAATTAGTATTTATTTATTTAGTTTAAATAATATTTTATATATTATTTTATACTTTTTTTTACAGAGTTTATAAAATATTTAATATAAAAACGAAGTTATGAAACATAAATAAACAGTATATGTCTATTTATAATGAATTTGAAGGATATATTACCAAATAGTAAAAATATTTTAAAATATATTACAAAGCTCATATTAAAATTAATGATCTTCTAAACAAATAGCACATATTTTAATGATGCATTTTTGAAAAACTATAGGTATTGTGCCACTTATAAGAGAATGTGTCACCATTGATTTTTGTACAGATGTACTATATACTTATTTGTCGATTATATTTTTTTTAACATACATGAACTCGTCATCTTATGTTTGGACTTAGCCGAGCTCATAATATTTTACAATATAATTATTTTCGCATTACAATCTTAGGGGATTTTATATCTTTTATACAATTACTAAATTCCTTAACCATAGTGACTGGTTGGACACTTTAAATCATGCAAAATATTTTGCTACCACAGTGGATGATGCAACTAGCGTTGCTTTACACTTGTTCATAATGTTGTACCTCAAACTATTATGAATATATTGCCTAAAATGCTTCTAAATGTGTTCACATAACCTACCAAAATGTGAGTTAGAATATTCAATGATCTTCAGAAAATTTGACTTCTTATATATCAACATGTGCCATTTTATGTGATGCTTATAAGGGAGAATCATTTTGACCGCTTCCTAATGGTCCATCACCGGATTACTTACATACCTTCCTAATAATGCGATAATGATAGGCAATGTTCGGTCTTGAATAAAGTTAAGCATGCATTTGACTCCCGACTACCAAAACATATGAAATATTTTTAATTTTTTGAATCTCAAAGTTTATCTTTGGATATTTACTTAAAAATATGAACTTTATCCCTCTAGATTTTTTATAAACACATCCCTCAACCAAATTCATTTGAAAATCAAAAGATATTATTACCTTAAGAAACATATGGTACCATGTCGAGAAGCCCATAAATGGACTTCTTAAGTTTGCATACCATTGAATTTAAATCATCAATTTTAAAACTTCTCAGGTGGCGCCATATAGATAGTTTTCTAAATGCGACCTGTAAAAATAATCTTTGTATCCATTTCATTAAGTTTTAGGTCTAGGCGTGCAACTTAGGTCACGAGTGTCCAAAAAGATACTTTTATGAAACTAGAGATAAAGTATATTCAAAATTAGTCCATTCATTTTGAGCCTAATATTTTTCCACAAGTCATGGTTTAGATATCTCTACATTACCCTAGAATCCCGCTTGGTTTGTAAATACACATACGACCTATCGACTTCTTTTCTTCAAGTAATGAGACAAGCTCTCAAACTGTATTATCTTTTTTTGGCACATACTCTTAATTCATAGCATTTATCAATAGCTAATAATTAAAACTCTTCACGAATTTACAGAAAATAACAAATCGGTTATCGTTACACCAAATAAATCTTTATGTTCTCGAAAATACATTATATGATCCAAGATATAGTGTTCTTCATATCTCTAGTGGACCCTGTTAAGGGAACTTTTTCTTCATTTGGTACTTTTTTGAGGAAGTATAGTATGATCTTCTTGAATATTTCATTTTGTTCCATATGTGGAAGACACATATCATATCGAGTATCTTCATATTCTAACGAGAATGAAACAACTACCATTGAAACAAAATTATTTGATACATGATTATCAATACACCATACGAATCATTGTGGTGTGATATGATGACTTCATGACCTACTTATCTTTGAGCATCAATTCACTAACAAATATCATTTTGGAGCTACGTTGGATTCATGACCAATTTATTTTGGTTTAAATATTCACAAATATATATAGATTATTTCTCAAAATGAACATTTGTTCCTAAATTATTTACCACAAAATCAAAATTTTTAAAGAACCTTCATCTTTCTGACTCAAATATATCTATAGTAAAAGAATTATAAAACTTTTAGCTCTTTGAATGTTATGAATATCCAATGAAATAACAATTAATCATTATCCAATTTATTTTGATTCGGGATATAAGACTGTTTTTCAGATAGACATCCCTAAATATGCATATTATTTAAGTTAAGTTTGTGGCCAATCCAAAGTTTATATTGGGTCTTAATGGTTGTTTTTTTCGGAACTGTATTGTGAATGTATTCAACGCATTTGATGACTTTTGCCTAAAGTGATAGTGGTAGATTTATTATATCTTTAAGCATTACAGTTTCGCCTCTTAGATACGCTTTTATGCTAGGTGGACCAACATTATATATTGATGACCTATACCATATTATTCTTGGTATTTTACAAATGATTCATGATATTGTTCACCCAAACCGTCATATATGACATATTATTCACCACCACAGTCATATTTGACGTAGTTAATGCTTTTACCAAGTTATCAAGCTTCGGTCTTAAAAGCTATGAACTTATTCTGAGGCTTATGATATCTCATAAATAAGATATTGGATACCCATATCGAGAGAATTCATCTACAAATGAGATAAGCTATTATTGCGGGTTCTATGATGCATTGCGGAATAGTCTATAATCAATAGTATCAACTTAAAGTCTTCTTTTGCTCTGTATGCGTCTAATATTTTTATCGTGGTATGTTATTTTTTAATACATTTGATGCAAGAACGAAATAATTAATAATCAAGGGAATCTAATAAATCTTCAAACAATAATTTTATCCTTCTTTCTTTGGGGGTATTATGACCTAAGTGTTTGTATAAACAAATTCCTAATATCCCGATTTGCAATTTAGTTTATCAAATACCTCAATGTTCGTTGCTTCTTTGTGATAATTAATAGGTATTTAATAAATATTACTTATTATTTATTATTAAATATTTAATTTCTATCATATTATCGTGTAAATAAAGATTAATTTGATTGTTCTAAAAGAAAACTGAATTTCTAAAAAGTTTGTTTTTAAGAAAATAATCAAGTTCCATTCTAACGTATTTCAAATACCAAATATCTTCACTAGAGATCGACAACTAAAATAAAAAAATGGCATAAACTAAGTATGAACGAACATTTACTTGATAGATAGATTTTCACAATCACGAAAGTTTTTACTTCATATTGTATAATGCATATAAGTACAAACGTGGGTGGTTGCAACCGTATCAACCAACCATGTGTTTCTTGCAGCTGAAAAAAAAAATTAGTTTACGAACAAACGAGATGTGTGAGAGTACCACTAGCTTTTGTATAAAATTAGTATTTTTTACACTCTCTTTTGAGATGCTCATTCCTCTTACAAAAACCAATCAACCTCCAAGAGGTGATTCCTTAGGATTATTTTATCATGAACCGGAAACCTTATCAAATGATTTATCATGCTATTTTTTCTCCAGATTTCTGTGGTGAGAAGTCAATTGATTAACTACCGACTTCTCGCGCCGAGGAAAAACTGAAACACATACCCTACCATAACATTTTTCAGAATGTCTTTGAGGCGATCATTGACATCCTAAAAATATGTTGCCTTATTTTATTTTTATCGCTAAACTTCATGAAGGAGTGCTGTATCAACAACATTTTAGTCTCCACCTTATTAAACTTCGACACAAAATTTCTCAACTGCTTTGAGATACTCAATTGCATGGGTGATCTCAATCGAAACAACTTCATGAATTTTCAAACATAACCGATCTGACTTTTCCCAGACTCAAATTCTCTATTATTCTTATGAGAACTATCTTTAGTGAGGGACATAGGCTTCTTAATTCTTAATTTTAGGTTAAGATCACTATAGTTCAAGTATAATTTTATGTCCTCTATTATTTGAAAAACAAATAACCTAACAAAAAATGAGACGTTTATTGCCTAATGAGTCAAAGGTATTGACTGCTACATTACATATAACAAACAACATATAAGACACTCATTTATTTTATATATAACTTTAAAAATGAGCTTTAAACATGGATGCCCATAATAAATGATTGTACATTCATAATGAGATACAAAACGACAGCAAAATATCAACATACACTAATATTAATTTGAGGAAAATCATTGTTGATCCAATTTTAATTGAATTAATTCAGGAGAGCCTTGCAGGAGAGATCACTGCGGTGTGACATCATGGTTTTATTAATTCACCAATATGGGTTACTATTGTTAGATATGTTGGTTTCATAAAATCCTACTTTGATCAAAGACCTAATGAACAACGCACATATGATAATATCATGCTTATGCTTATATTTTTACTTGATCGTGGATGTATTTATAACATTTTTCGAGAAGTAACCATGTCCCAAACAGATTAAAAATACCAATTTTAGCTCATCAAACAATTTTTATGATAAACAAATACACAAATCTAATATGCTTAATTTATGTCAAATCAATCAAACATGTAATTTTAAAACCTAGATTTATAGTTGTACCACTTTAATCAACAAACAATTCCATATAATGGAGATCATATATTTAAAATTAAAACCACATGCTTATACAATTAGTTTTAAGAAAAAAAACTACAAATCGATTCGTAGGAAAATGTACTAATTTCAATTGATAAAGATTTGAATTTTTCAAATCCCTAATCTAAATTAAACCCCAATATAATCGATTATTCCATAACCATCAAAAGTAAATACTTACGTGATAACATAAACATATTCTTAATTTCCTCATTTCGTATTTTTTTTATTTTTTTTTGGCTTATTGCTGTAACACCGAAATCCTAATCTTAAATGATTTAAAAGAATATTTATTATTGGAGTTTTTAATCAACAGAACGATAGATTATTGTAGATTAGCGACTAAATGAATGATTCATTGGCGATAATCGTTATATATAAGTGTAAATAATATTATAACTTAAGCTCAATTACACTCATACCCTCAAGTTATGTTATGTGATCATGGATCATAACATGACTAATTGTTTTTACTCAAATTACTCTATAAAATTTATTTTTAATTTTAATTACCAACATTCAGTTTCAATCTTTTATAAAATCCAAATTTGACACGGTATTTATATAATTACCTCAATGATTATTTTTCATATATCGGTTCAATCCCTAAATATTATATATATTTGATTATTTATGAATAGCCAAATACACCATTAAACATGTGAGAATCCATAAATTTCCAATAGGTACTTCTCATAATAGTCAGTCGATCTTTCAAAAATATAAAATTTTAATTTATTCCAAAAATAAGATCAATTGTTTTGCAAAATTAAATACCAAAAAACATACCTATGATATTAGAGGAAATATTTTCATATATTGTATATGGTTCAAACCCATCCTTACCAACATGTTTAAAATCTAGCTTAAACTTTATAAAATTTTACATATTTTTTGTGAAATTATATTGCACAAAAAGTATGGTACAAATTCACGATTTCACTTATAACATATAAATATCATTTGTAGATAAACTGTAAAAATACTACTATTTTGGATAAAAAGTAATATTGGACGACAACCATAAAATAAAATATATCACGTGATGTGAATTTCTATCTAAATAAGGTTTGGTCATGGTAGTCGTAACATTATTTGTTTCAAAAAAATGACAAGTAGATTTGATTGTGAATATATTATGTCTCGACTTAATAATCTAAAATAATACATCTTCCGAAATCATGGCAGGAAAAAATGGTAAAAGACAACAATACCTGTCTTGATCTTTCATAAATCTCATATTCTTGTATTAACCTTCAATATGTATCATGATGATTAAAATAAATTACTGTTATTTGTAATGTATGATATTATTATTATTATTATTTATGTACTCGTCACATATATACTTATGTTCATTTTAACAACAATAAAATATAGGAAAAACAAAAGATTTATACCAAAAGGATGTTGTTCGACTATTCATTCATTCAAAATATTTCTTTGACCATATGGCTTAAGCTAAAATTTTCCATCACAATTAGTTGAGGGAAGAAAAATACAAAATCCAATAAACTTAATCAATAAACATAACATATTTTACTAGTTGGATTATGTCTCTACAATAAAATCTATTGAACTTTCCAAATACATTACAAATAAATATTTGTTAAGATGACGACCAAAGTCTCACATCCCATATCAGTTAGATATGGGAAGGATCGGTGGTATATAAGTAAGAACATATCTTAACTAGTATGAGATCTTTTGAAAGTGGACCAAAATAAAAGTCGTACGGCTCTTCAGGTGCCAAAGCGGATAATATTATACTAGTGTGGAGATTGGGTTGTTCTTACTTATATACAGAGGCGGAATATGCGATACCCATATTCCTAATAAATGGTATCAGAGCTCTAGGCCCAGACGGAACACGATGATGGTGAAATTCTCGGAGGTCGAACATAATGAACCAACAACCATGCTCAAGGTGAATGATATGCTCTATATAGCCTAGTTCAGAGTTCCCGTGACTCCTTGAATCAAGGCAAGGAGAATTTGAATGAAGTGGCGCTAAGGAACAAGGCGGTGTGATAAATGGTAAGACCTAGTTCTGATCCTAGCTAAGGAACATGCATATTGGTCAAGTGAGCAGATAGATCCGTTAAAAAGCTCTAGAAGTCAGGTAGCCCCAACCTGATTAGAGTGAGCGGATGGATAGATACCAATTGAGAGAAGGCTAAAGTGGTACTTTTTTCGAGATGAGGATTTGTTAAGGTGACGACCAAAATCTCACATCCCACATCGGTTAGACAAGAGAATGATCAGTAGTATATAAATAAGAACATATCTCAACTAGTATGAAGCCTTTTGGAAGTGGACAAAAAGCAAAGCCGTGCGGCTCTTTGGGTACCAAAACGGACAATTTCATACTAATGTGGAGACCGGGTTGTCCGTACTCATATATAGAGGCGGGATATGCGGTACCCATATTCCTAACAAATATTATATCAAAGCATAATAAATATTCAAAATAAGTGATCAAAATAAACCTTCAAATATTTATAAGAGATATTTTATATCAAAATGAATTCGACAACTAATATAACATAAAAGGACATGGTTTTTTTAGACCACACATCCCGTACCAAAAAAGGCTATATATTCATTCAATATTTTTTTAAATATGTTTGAGTGAAGAAAAATAACACCGCCATAAAATCATCACATCATCCGCACAAAAAATTAATCTTGAGTTTTACTAATTTCTAATAGCATATAACGTCATTTGCTTGACTATTTTCTTCAAAATATTATAGGGTACCTACATCACAAAAATAAAAGATATTAATATTAACCGAATATAATGTTATATATATATATATTATAATTTCTCTAAATCTACCATACATTTTACTAATAATAACAGAATATATATAGAGGATGTTAGACACTCAATAACCAAAGTAATCATTTGGTAAACAAATGTATAGTTATAGAAAAAATATAAAAAAGAAAGTATCACATAATAGTTTTTATATACTTTCATGAGGTCTATTTAAGAGTTATCTATATGTTCTTACGATTTATTATGTATATTCGTATTGGTTATTGAAAAATATTAGGAATTCTCTCTATGATGTATAAGTACAAATATAGAATTATCAATAAAAACAATAAAATTATTCTCAATTCAATTAGTTATTATGTATAAAATAATTTTATACTAAAGTTACAACAAGTGATGGTCTGAAATCTCTAATTTTAAAGGAATTATAACATTGAGTTTTGAAAAAAAATGAGTGTATTGTAGTTTTTTTAGTATACAAAATTCATATGCCTCAAGCACGCATCTATAACAATCACGTCAATTTTTTTAAAAAGAAAATCGTTACTAAAACATTTGAAACTATATAATTTATAATTGCTAATATTATAAAATATATTCTTAATTTCTAGTATAATCAATTATCAAATCATCCAAAAATAATCAACTTCTTCAATAATTTTATTAAAAGTAGTAATTAATGTTTTTCTAAAATAGTGATTACTTTGACACCTCGTTAAATTTTTTTATAGTTAATTAAAAATGTTGTATTTAATAACAAGAGTAATACTTTGATACATCTCATAATGGTTAAGTTGATCTTGACGGATCTTTCAAAAATACGAGATCTCATATCTTGCCGAATATGATAGATTATTTCACAAAATTTAATAAAAAAATGCTTATGATATTAGAATGTTATTTTTGACATGCATATAGTTTCAGCCCAGTCCATGTCAACCTGTTTGAGATCCAACTTATTCTTCATTAGATCTTATATATTTTGGTGAAAAAGTGTATTGCATAAAAAATATGATCCAAAACCTCAAGTTTGATAAATATATAAATATTGTTCACATCGAAAGTCCAAAAAACTTTTTTGGTGAAATTTTTATGTTGGATGACAAATCCTAAAATGAAAGTGTAATGCGATGTGAAATTTTATCTAAATCGTGTTTTACTAAGGTATACATATCATTTTTAGACAATATAGAGGATGCTAGACACTCAATAACCAAAGTAATCATTTGGTAAACAAATGTATAATTATTAAAGTATAAAAAAGAAAGTATCACATAATAGTTTTTATATACTTTCACGAGGTCTATTTAAGAGTTATCTATATGTTCTTACAATTTATTATGTATATTCGTATTGGTTATTGAAAAATATTAGGAATTCTTTCTATATTGTATAAGGACAAATATAGAATTATCAATAAAAACAACAAAATTATTCTCAATTCAATTAGTTATTATGTATAAAATAATTTTATACTAAAGTTACAACAAGTGATTGTCTGAAATCTATAATTTTAAAGGAATTATAACATTGAGTTTTGAAAAAAAAATGAGTGTATTGTAGTTTTTTTAGTATACAAAATTCATATGCGTCAAACACACAACTATAACAATCACGTCAATTTTTTTTTAAAGAAAATCGTTACTAAAACATTTGAAACTATATAATTTATGATTGCTAAATTATAAAAGATATTCTTAATTTCTAGTATAATCAATTATCAAATCATCCAAAAGTAATCAACTTCTTGAATAATTTTATCAAGAGTAGTAATTAATGATTTAAAAAAATAGTGATTACTTTGACACCTCGTTAAAAAATTTATAGTTAATCAAAATTGTTGTATTTAATAACAAGAGTAATACTTTGATACATCTCATAATGGTTAAGTTGATGTTGACGAATCTTTCAAAAATACGAGATCTCATATCTTGCCGAATATGATAGATTATTTCACAAAATTTAATAAAAAAAATGCTTATGATATTAGAATGTTATTTTTGACATGCATATAGTTTCAGCCCAGTCCATGTCAACCTGTTTGAGATCCAACTTATTCTTCATAAGATCTTATATATTTTGGTGAAAAAGTGTATTGCATAAAAAATATGATCCAAAACCTCAAGTTTGATAAATATATAAATATTATTCACATAGAAAATCCAAAAAACCTTTTTGGTGAAATTTTTATGTTGGATGACTAATCCTAAAATGAAAGTGTAATGCGATGTGAAATTTTATATAAATCATGTTTTACTAAGGTATACATATCATTTTTGTTTCAAGAATTAACAAGTATATTTGCAAAGTTAAATATATAAAACAACATATCCTCTTAAATCATGATATGAAAAAGGTGAAAATAGAACAATAAGTATAATGATCTCTTATAAATCTCACATTCTTCAAATATTATTCAATATTTATAAGAAATATTTGTACCAATTGTCATCATTTATGACGTCTGAAATATTATTATTATTATTATTGTTCACACACTCGTTACCGAAATTATGATACTCATATTTAACAACAAAATAATATAGTAAAAGTCAAGGGTCCGTGCAAAAAAGATGTTCTACCATTTCTACTTTCATCCAAACTCTGTCTTTGATCATATGCCTTAATATAAAGATTTTCCACGAGCAAGTCATAAAGGGAGAAGAAAAAGAAATACGAAATCCAATAACTTTTATCAGTATACATTGGTGTTTGTTCGTACAACAATTTTTTTAGACTTCCAGCAAATAATACAGACAATCATTATATTTAAAAATAATCGGTAGTCGGTATATGATAAAGTACTTGCCATGATATTATTCATATCAAAATTAAAAATACTTGATAAACTGGCCAATAATCTTAAAAGAAAATGGTATGATTCTTTCATGACATGGCATCTGCCATCGAAAGGGTTTTATATTCATTTAAGATATTTTTAATGTGTTTGGGTTAGAAAAGATAAGGCTCATACGAGATAATCATGTTATCACAAAACAAAAATGAAAAATATTGGTTTTAAGGATTTCTAATAGAATATGAGTACTTGTTTGACTATTTTCTTTAAAATATTAATAAATACTTAAATTAGAGGATAAAATATATCATGTTATAGATATATTTTTTTAGAATTTATCATGCATATAACCGTTAAAATTAACTGAATAGGTAGAGAAACTTAGACACTGAATAATCAAAGTTACCATTTGGTCAGAAAAATTTACAGCCATCAAAATGTCAAAGACAAAATATCACAAAATATATTTTATATGTTTACATTAGGTCTATCTTAAAGGCAATGTTTAGTTATTTACGACTGGTTTGGTATATTTTTATCAATTTTTGTAAAAATATTGTGAAATCATTTATTTTTTATTTAGGCATTTAGAGAATTATCAATAAAGACATAAAAACTATTCTTATACAATTTGCTATTGTTTATAAAAGTAATTATATATTAACATTCAACAAATGATGGTTGGTAATAAAATATTCATTTCCATTGAAATTTGACAAGATAAATATATATAATCATTGCATTTTGTTGATTTTTTTTATTAATTTGTTTTTGTATTCATTAAACACACATTTTCAATCACGTCTAACAAAGTATCAAAAATACTTTTATGACCATATATTGTATGACTGTCATTATAAAAATATATATCTAATTTATAATAAGATTTATGATCAAACATTCTAAAAAATACTTTTATAAAAGTTATATTGTTAATGTGGTTATTTTTTTTCAATGTTGAAATCATTTTTTTTATAATATTATAATAGTAACTAACAAAAATTAAAAATATAAGTTACTCAATATATTGATACTTTCTAAAATTTATAATTAATTAAATTATTATTTTTAAATAAAAATAGGAGTTTAATAACCAATTTATTATTAATTATTTTGGACATTATTCTATTAAACATGATACATAAACAAATAAGCGTGGAGTTCTTCCAACAAGTAGGATTGATAGTCTAACAACCAATGTAGAAAAATAATATTATTTTATTTTTTAAATAAAAGAAATATGTTTTTCACTTGTAAATTCAATTTAATGATATTGATCTCTTTAATTTTATTTGTTGCAGATCGTGCTTTCATTATTATTGCATGAAACAAAATTAAAAAAATTGGAGATTCATCGCGGTCAAGCTGTAGATGTTTCCTCATATATAATTTCTGATTTCCAGTAAAATGTTCGGGAAGTCAAATCTAGCTGATTCAGAAAATCCTCCTGATTGCTAATAAAACTTTTATATACGTTGAATCTCCTTCAAATTGCTGGGTTTTTTTTATCTAGATCCTGAACTCTCCAAAACTCTCATCTTTTACTCTCAGTTCAAATGGATTGGAAGTCCGATTAAAATAAAAATAGTTTTTTATTCTTATACGAACTCTGAAATTTTAATTACGACGCTTTTCATTCTTAAATTGACGCTCTTCATCGTGTAGAATGACGCCTTTTTTTTTACCCAAATGTAACAAATGCTTCCAAATAAATCCAAAAATGTATCTTAATGAAAAATAATTTAATTTTAAAATATTCAAAGTCACAATAGAACTAAGTCTAATTTTTTAACCAATGTCTAAAATTAGTAATGAATTTGTTGTTCATGATTACTTCCGCAACAATTGAAGCAACATCATCTCTATGACATCCTTTATGGCAACAACAAAGGTCCATCCCACAATTTAGAACATGATATGTGTCAAGTTATTGAACTTATTATTATCCTTAATCAAAGAAAGCAGGATCCAAAATCAGCACTACTCCTAGTATGAGAAAATCCCATTAAGACTAAATAATTAAGAACATGATGTGTGTGTAATGGGACACATGACTTTGCCTTTGACTACACTCAACAAATTTCCAATTAATAAAATATTTAGCACTATAATAAAATATCATCAACCCTTTTAATTTTATAATAAAAAGTTGGTTACCATTTTATGAGACTTTCAAAACCTAACCCATTTCCCTTTTGACTTGAAAAAATAATTTAAAATTCGCTCAATATAAGTTAGGATGAAGCAAAGACAAAGTTCATAATCAATAAATTAATAGAAGCCCATATCCCAACTAATACACTTGATTTAAAGAAGCATGTAATGATGCTCTTCTTCTCAAATCATTAATGACAGAGAGATATAGAACACAACTGCCATTTTTGATTACATTGTATAATTAGTGGTCCAGGTGTATTTAACCCTATCATAATATCATACCAAAACTTAGGAGTAAATTGAATGGTAAATTGATACGTTGTATAATTAGTGGTCCAGGAGTATGTAGGTATGGTTTTGTTTTTATTGAACTGTGAACGTAATAATATTGATGTAAAAAGCATTACTAAGTGAATACTCCTATAAGATTTTAGGGTCGAAAGAATATGTTCAAACATACTGACCTCTTGGCTCCTACACATACCCCAAATATTTTTTTAAGGTATCAATATCAATCCAACATTAAAATTATTTACTAATATAATTATTTAATATTAATAAAACAGAAAACTGTGTTGTTTTGAAATTAAAACATCAAACTAATTGGAGTATTAATATACAATTTAACCGTTTTTTTTATGTTTTTTATTCTTTTTAAATGTCATATTTTTCCGACTATACTCCAAAATAAATAAATATAAAATTTAAAAATATATTTGGTTTTGTTTTAAGACGACCAAAAATAGATATATGAAACAACTATTTTTTCAAAAATAAATATTTTTAGACTGTATTTGGTTGCGAAAATACATGTAATCTGGTTGCGAATTTAGTATGAAAAAGAACAATTATATTCCAATTGAGAATTTATCATTAATTTAGTTGTGTAAAAACAAGGTGTTCAGTTGCGTGATTACATTTAACTTGGTTGGGAAAAACAAATGTCTTCAGTTGCATAATTATATACAAATATGTGTTGGAATTTCTCCATTAAGTTGGACCGTCACATGTCGTATCGATGTATCGAACTATCGTTAATATTAGTCCAATAAAAGTAATCATAAAGAAAAGAACGGACTAGTAGATAAAATATGTATCATGGAGGTAATTGTATAGATACCAGGTTTAATTCCGAATATTGTGAAGGATTGGATTCGGAAATAAACAACTTAAGCAAAACGTAAAGTTTTGGGGTTATTTTGTAAAACAAAATAATACCGGGTTATGGTCCCTAAGAGTGGCAATTTAATAAAGACCGGTCTTCATTAAGTAACTGTCTGGAAGTTACAGAAAATTAAGAGAGAAGAACCGTTATTGGTCTTCATTAAGTAACTGTCCGGAAGTTACAGACAATTAAGAGAGAAGAACGTCTTCGTTAAGTAAATGTCTGGAAGTTACAGACAATTGAAGAACCGTTTTCTCACTTCAGTTCTATATAAGAATGAGTTTCTCATTCTGGAAAGAAACGAAAGAAAAATACAGAGAGAAAATCCTTTAAGAAAAACAAATTGATTCTTCCTTCGAATCAATTACAAAAGTGTGTTTTGGTTGCCATCTCTTAGAAGAATCAATAACCTAGCAAAGGATCGCCGATCATCTGCTCTAAGTCAGGAATCTGAAGATCAAAAAATGTCTACATCCTGTAAGTATTTATTCCGCATTATTATAGGATGATTTAACTTCATGGTTCAATAAGTTAGATTAGAAATCCGTAAAGTATTTCTATCAAGTGGTATCAGAGCCACGATGAAACTAAATTCTTAGTTTTTCAGATTATAAAATTAGATCATATATATATTAGATCTATATATTAGATATGATGCCGGTTATCGGAAATTACACAAACAATTAAACAATTACAGTGGTATAATTATATATGCAGTTAAAAGATGCCGTATTTAATTTAGTAACTGTTTATTAATTAACTGTCCTTTCCCCTAAAGAATAGACGAAATATACGGTGTAATTAAGTTTGCTTATATATTATATAAAGTTATAAGTGAATTATTACGAGAATTATATTATATCATTAAAGTTTATTATATATATAAATATATATTATAGTATATATATGAATAAGTTTTATATATATAAATAAATACTATATTATAATATATATTAAGAATTATATTACAATATAATTAAAGATATATTATAATATATTAAATTTAAGGTGTAATTTAATTTAATTAAAAATATATTATAATTATAGATATATTACAATATAATTAAAGATATATTATAATATATTAAATTTAAAGTGTAAATTTAATTTAATTAAAGATATATTATAATTAAAGATATATTACAATATAATTAAAGATATATTACAATATAATTAAAGATATATTATAATATATTAAATTTAAGGTGTAAATTTAATTTAATTAAAGATATATTATAATTAAAGATATATTACAATATAATTAAAGATATATTATAATATATTAAATTTAAGGTGTAAATTTAATTTGATTAAATTATACATAGACTACGAAATAGTTTGGATATTAAGTAAGGTAGTCGTATAGTATTTTTTTGAAATAATTAGCATGTTTTAAGTTGTCCGAACTTTGGTAAATAATTAACGATTCAATAT
The DNA here is from genome assembly GCA_036936605.1 of Limnanthes douglasii subsp. nivea. Classification (NCBI taxonomy): domain Eukaryota; kingdom Viridiplantae; phylum Streptophyta; class Magnoliopsida; order Brassicales; family Limnanthaceae; genus Limnanthes; species Limnanthes douglasii. Next base: position 179,334,016 of record JAUPFV010000005.1, on the reverse strand, counting down.
ATCGCCAAAGTGATCCCTATTGCTGAATTAATTATTTTAGAGTTTTGACAAGTCTATGATTGACAAGTATGTAAATTTTAATCGGCCCAAAGGAAGGTTAATGTTTGACATAGTTAATCTTAGACACGAGATAGTTATTTGTGAATTGATCATTAAGAAAATTGAACTAGGAAAAAAAAAATTGGCCCAAAGGAAGATTTTTTTTTTGTCAATTAGAAGGATCAACATTAATTATGCTCAAACTCATACATATACAAATTAATATGCTTGCCCAAAGGTATCTTATTGATGTTGTAAGAGTATGTTTTATTATGTTATGTTTATTTGTTAAATACTATGGAGGTTATATGTTAAGTGATGTTTTTGGCTATTTATTGTTTGTTGTTTGTTATGTTAGCAAATTCGTATTTCTATAACCTGGAAGGCAAAAAGGCACCCATACTTAATGGGAGCAACTTTGAGCTGTGGAAAGAAGATATGTTGCTGCACTTGATGTGCCATGATTACGACTTAACATTAAGGGTCGATGAACCTAAACCTCTGACTGATGACAGTTCTCCTACGGAGAAGAAAGAGTCAGAGGCGTGGGAAAAGTCGAACAGGATAAGTCTAGGGATCATGAAGCAAGCAATTCCATTAGCATTCCGTGGTGCAGTTTCACCTGAGATCACTAATGCGAAAATATTTCTCGAAGAGGTAGAGAAATGTTTTGCCAAGAACGATAAAGTAGAGATTAAGACGCTGCTTATTAAGCTAGCCTCTATGAAATATCGTGGCAAAGGGACTGTTCGTGAGCACATCTTGGAAATGTCAAACATCGCTTCCAAACTGAAAGCACTTAAGATTGACCTTCCCGAAGATGTTGTGGTAAGCTTTGCTTTTCACTCTTTCCCTCCTCAGTATAAGAACTTCGAAACTTCTTATAACTGTCAGCGCGAGAAATGGACTCTCAACGAGCTCATCTCTTAGGCAGCACAAGAGGAGGATAAGATGAAGCAAGAACATCCAGAAGTGCAAATGGTGAAAGCTCAGGTGGATAAGGGAATTAAGAGAAAGTATGAAGGTTCAGATGCACATGCATCCGGTTCGGGACAAAAGAAGCATAAGGGTACGTCTGGTAAAGGGCGTTGCTTCCATTGTAACAAACCGGGGCACTTTAAGAAAGAATGTGAAAAATGGAGGGCTATGATGAAAGCCAAAGGTATTTTCACTTCTATGGTCTGTTCTCAGATCAATTTAGTTTCAGTGCCAAGAAATACTTGGTGGGTTGATACAGCAGCAACAACTCATGTTTGTATTTCTTTGCAGGGTATGATAAGAAACCGAAGCCGGAGTGATGGTGAAACATCCATCTATATAGCTGATGGCAGTTCGTGTTTAGTTCATTCTATCTGTGATTTTCGTTTGTTGCTTACCAGTGGGCATTTTTTGTATTTAAAAGACGTATTGTATGTACCTTCTTTTCGAAGGAACCTAATTTCTTTTCCGTTATTGGACAAATTAAGTTATTCTTGTCTATTTGGAAATGAAAGTTTATGTCTTTATTTACATGGTAATGTTGTTGGTTCTGGAAAGTTAATAGCAAATGATAACTTGTATTTATTGGATACTATAAAGGATCACAAAGAGATAATGAATGTAGATGTACCTGGAAAACTAAATTGTAAAATGGAAAAATCAGCAAAACTTTGGCACAAGCGATTAGGTCACATTTCTAGAAATAGAATTGAAAAGCTTGTTTCAGAAGGTTTATTAAGTGAACTGGATTTTTCGGACTTCAACGTTTGCGTTGAATGTATAAAAGGAAAACAGACCAAAGTGAAACGATTAGATGCATACAGAGCGAAAGGGGTCTTGGATTTGATACATACAGACATTTGCGGTCCGTTCCCTACAACATCATGGAACGGCCAACGATATTTTGTATCTTTCATTGACGACTTTTCACGATATGGGTATCTATATCTCATTCACGAAAAATCAGAGGCCATTGACAAGTTCAAAGTCTTTAAGACTGAAGTTGAAAAACAACTTGGTAAAGACATTAAGTGCGTCAGATCGGACCGTGGTGGTGAATACTACGGGAGATATGATGGTTCAGGTGAACAACGTCATGGACCGTTTGCAAAGTTCCTAGAAGAGTGTGGTATAGTCCCTCAGTATACGATGCCGGGTTCGCCCAACATGAATGGAGTATCTGAAAGACGAAACCGTACATTAAAGGATATGGTAAGAAGTATGATTAGTCATTCAACATTACCTATATCACTCTCGGGAGAAGCAATAAAATGTGCGACCTACCTACTTAATAGAGTTCCGACGAAAGCAACTACTAAGACACCGTATGAACTTTGGACTGGGCGTAAACCTAGTTTAAAACATTTACATGTTTGGGGATGTCCAGCTGAAGCGAAGCCTTATAGGCCGAATGAAAAGAAATTGGACTCCAAAACGGTTAGTAGTTATTTCATCGGATATCCCAAGCACAGTAGGGGTTTTAAGTTTTATGATCCTTCCACAAAGAATATATTTGAGACGGGTACAACGAAATTCTTTGAGGATATAGAGTTTGGGAGGAAGAATTTAGTAACGAACATTCATTTTGAGGAAGAATCAATAGAGATTCATGAAGGTTCTAACAATGATACTATAGTGTCAGATGATGATATGGTAATTAGAGAGCCAATCATCACTTCAGATTCGTTAGAACATATAGATACTCAAGATGATGTTAATCTTCCTCCTATGGATGTTGTTCCAATGGAGCAAAATGAAGTTGTTCAAGAAGAACAAACTCTATCTCCTCAAGAAGTTCAAGTGCAAAATGAAGAAATTATGCCTTTGCGTAGATCTACTAGAGAAAGAAAGAGCGCTATATCTTCAGACTATATAGTGTATCTTCAAGAACATGAAGAATTTTATGGTTCAACAGAAAAAGATCCTTTAAGTGTTCGTGAAGCCATGAAAAGTTTTGATTCTCACTTCTGGATTAAAGCAATGAACGAAGAGTTTAAATCAATGCAAGATAACGCGGTATGAGAGCTTGTTCCATTACCTGAAGGAAAGAAGCCGATTGGTTGTAAATGGATTTTTAAAACCAAACGGGATTCTAAGGGTAATGTGGAGAGGCATAAAGCGCGACTTGTAGCTAAGGGTTTTACTCACGTGAAGGGATTGACTTTAAAGAAACCTTCTCTCCAGTTTCTTCGAATGATTCTTTTCGGACAATCATGGAATTAGTTGCACACTTCGACCTTGAGCTCCATCAAATGGATGTAAAGACCGCCTTTCTTAATGGAGACATTAAGGAAACGATCTATATGTTACAACCTGAAAACTTTGTCTCTGGTGATCCAAAGTCGACGGTATGTAAACTGAAGAAATCTATTTATGGTCTCAAGTAAGCGTCTCGACAGTGGTATCACAAATTCCTTGAAGTTATTGTCTCATTTGGTTTCGAGATAAATTCGGTAGAGGATTGTGTGTATCAAAAATTCAGTGCGAGTAAATTCATATTTCTAGTGCTGTATGTTGATGACATATTATTGGCCACGAACGATAAGGAATTGTTACATACGACCAAGAAATTTCTTTCGGACAAATTCGATATGAAAGATCTTGGTGATGCATCATTTGTGTTAGGAATTCAAATTCACACGAATCAATCCCATGGAATTTCGAGTTTATCACAAAAGGCGTATATTGAGAGTATGTTACAACGTTACGGGATGGCTAACAGCAAAGGAAAGGAAACCCCTATATCAAAAGGTGAAAAGTTTAGCCTTAAGCAATGCCCAAAGACAAAACTTGAGATTGAGGAAATGCAAAAGGTTCCATATGCTTCAGCTGTTGGAAGTCTGATGTATGCTCAAGTTTGTACACGACCAGACATTGCCTTTGTGGTGGGTGTGTTAGGGAGATACGTAAGTAATCCGGGGATGGAACACTAGAAAGCAGTCAAAAGAGTTCTCCGGTATTTGCAACAAACAAAACATCACAGGTTAACATATAAGAAGTCGGATAAACTGGAGGTCATAGGGTATTCCGACTCGAATTTCGCCAGATGTGAGGATTCTCGTCGTTCAACCTCAGGCATTATATTCCTTTTAGCGGGAGGTGCAATATCATGGAAAAGTATTAAACAAACACTCATTGCATCTTCCACTATGGCTGCAGAATTTGTTGCTTGTTTCGAGGCATCCAACCAAGCGCTTTGGCTGCGAAATTTTGTCACGGGACTGTGAATCGTAGAAGGGATAGAAAAACCCCTTAGATTATATTGTGACAATAACTCGGCAGTTCAGTATTCAAACAGTAACAGGAGCTCGGTTAAGTCCAAACATGTAGATATCAAGTTCCTGTCTGTTAAAGAGAGAGTACAGAGTGGTCAAATTAGTGTGGAGCACATAGGGACAAACTCAATGTTAGCAGATCCTCTTAGGAAGGCATTAGTACCTAAAGTTTTTATTGAACACACCATTAACATGGGTGTTGTGTACTTAGAGGATTATTAGTTTCAGTGGGAGTTTGTATTAAGCTATTAAATTTGTTTGTATTATGATATTCGCGAACTTAAGGTCATTAATGCAAACATATTTATATACAAGTTTTCAGTGTGCTCTTGTATTTGATTATTCGTACTCTGCTGTAAGTAGACCTCCAATTAAGTGGGACTAGTTAAGAATAGATATGTAAGATTACATTTCATATTATTCTTATGCTATGCACCATGATAGATCCATGTAGTTGATTGTTGCGATATCGTGATTACCGATGCATCTATTTGCGGCTTGAAATGCATTGATGATGACTTTAGTCCTATGTCGTTAATAGTCATTTACGAGATTGTTAAGTTTATCTATGTGACGATAGAAATTTAGAACGTTCATTAAGTGGATGCATCCTATAGTAGCATATGATGATCCAAGTGGGAGATTGTTGGAATTTCTCCATTAAGTTGGACCGTCACATAACGTATCGATGTATCGAACTATCGTTAATATTAGTCCAATAAAAGTAATCATAAAGAAAAGAACGGACTAGTAGATAAAATATGTATCATGGAGGTAATTGTATAGATACCAGGTTTAATTCCGAATATTGTGAAGGATTGGATTCGGAAATAAACAACTTAAGCAAAACGTAAAGTTTCGGGGTTATTTTGTAAAACAAAATAATACCGGGTTATGGTCCCTAAGAGTGGAAATTTAATAAGGACTGGTCTTCATTAAGTAACTGTCTGGAAGTTACAGACAATTAAGAGAGAAGAACCGTTACTGGTCTTCATTAAGTAACTGTCTGGAAGTTACAGACAATTAAGAGAGAAGAACCGTTACTGGTCTTCGTTAAGTAAATGTCTGGAAGTTACAGACAATTACTTAATGAAGAACCGTTTTCTCACTTCAGTTCTATATAAGAATGAGTTTCTCATTCTTGAAAGAAATGAAAGAAAAATACAGAGAGAAAACCCTTTAAGAAAAACAAATTGATTCTTCCTTCGAATCAATTACAAAAGTGTGTTTTGGTTGCCATCTCTTAGAAGAATCAATAACCTAGCAAAAGATCGTCGATCATCTGCTCTAAGTCAGGAATCTGAAGATCAAAGAATGTCTACATCCTGTAAGTATTTATTCCGCATTATTATAGGATGATTTAACTTCATGGTTCAATAAGTTAGATTAGAAATCCGTAAAGTATTTCTATCAATATGTTGTAAAAATAAGAAAAAAATGGTTGTGTAAATAGGATTTTTGGTTGTGAAATAAGTCTGATTGTGCGAAAATAAAAATACAAACTTGTTTTTGTGAAAATAAGTGTTAATTGGATGTGAAACAACTAACATGTTTGTACTTGTAAAAATATGTGTATTTTTAAGTTGATTTTTTTGGGCTGCAACCGGTTGTAAAATTAGGTGTAATTTAAAACAACTTTGTTCAAGTTGTATAATTACATGCTAATGTATTGCGAATATAAGAAGAAAATGGTTGCGTAAATAGGACTCTTGACTGCAAATAAGTTTGACGGTGTGAAAAAATAAAATACGACTTCTAACTATTTTGTAGGTTAAAAAATGTGTGCACTTTTGTGTTGAAAAAATATGTTTTTTTGAAAAAAACAATTTGG